>SJYV01043814.1:165660-218616 GCA_006410875.1 Neotragus pygmaeus
ACATGGGTTTCCCTGGTGGCTCAGTGGTAAAGAATCCACCTATAATGCGGGAGTCACAGGAGACGTGGGTTCAATCCCTGGGTTGGGAAGATCCCCTGGAGGAGGGCGTGGCAACCCACTCCAGTATTCTTGCCTGGAGAATTCCCACGGACAGAGGAGCCTGATGGGCTACCGTCCACAGGGTCACAAAGGCAGACACGACTGAAGCGACTGAGCATGCGTGCATGCAACCCAACAAGCCACCCCCACTAACACATTGATAGCTTATGGTCTGTTTATTAATCACATTTCTGGTTTACCAGACACTTCGTATGTTCTTTAGTTTAAACATTTATCCTTCTGCCAGCCCTATCATCTATCACCATCTGATGACAAGTCAAATACACTATAGCTTGGAGATGCCAAGTGATGTACAGCAGGTTTTTACAGAGGTAAAAGTGGCCTGGGGTATGGACTCTTGGCCACACCATGGACTCCCCACTGTGTGTCTAAGGAGGCTTGTTGGTGGGACCTTGCCCTCCTTCCTCCCTACAGTTGTTGCCATTGTCATTTTGCTTAAACCAAGGCCTTTTTACTCTCTAAAAGGCCTGTCCCTAAAGCAACAGCAGTGTCAGGAGTTAATTCTAATTTCATCCTACAGCTGGGACAGGACTCCAGGATATGGACAGAGGTACAGTATATCCTCTAACAAGCATGATTACCAAAAACAAGGACAAAAAAAAAAAGAAAAAGAATCTTCAAAGTCAAGAACATTTCAGTCTCATTCTCAGGAATATGCTTCTGAAAGTCAAATCCCTAGAACCTTCTATTTATTTATTTGTTAATAAACCAGTGAAAATACGGAGCCTGCAGGTCCTGCCCCACGCCTCCTGCTCCTCTGGAGTGGACAGTAAGCAGCAGATTGGCAGTAACTGCTGCCAGGACTGCACACATCCAAGGCAACCCTGAAAAGTGGAGGCTACAATTCTGACTCCTTTCCCTTCCTGCTCAAGTCAACGGCTCCTACTGGGGTGAAATTGTCAATTTAGGAAACTCATTCACATGTAACAAACAGGGCAGAAAATGTCCTCTCCCCTGAAAATAGCTTCCCAGAGACCAGAGCATCAGGATGAAAAAACCTGGATTTGCACCGTCATGGAAGAAGCCAGAAAGGAAAAATACAAATCTAAGAAACAGTCTAAAGTCAGTGATCTTCACAGAGCAAATATTTCAGGAACATCTTTCCCTTCAACGAGTATAAATCCATTCTTTTAGTATTTTTCCACAGCATCTTTCTGAGAAAGCTGGATGAATCTGTCATTATCCTCCGAGTCAGAGCACCTACCATAATGAGGCAATTCACAGTACTTACCCGAACCCACATAATGAGCCCTGGTTTACAGCATTTTCTCACCACTTAGAACTCCTGCCTATAAAATTCCAGATGCCCAAGTGTCTGATGCCAATGAGAATCCATAACCAGAAACCTCATGTCTGATAATTCTGCTTATCAAGCTACCAGACCATGTAGTTGCAACTTCCACATGTTTTAACTTTGCTTAACTTTTTTATTATAAATTTTTTTTTCAATGTAGTGTTAGTAGAAACAGAACAATTAGGATCAGGGTCACAACGGAGAACGTGGGCTCACCTCAATGTGCTGAAACATATACGGGTGATTGCAGATCTTTCTCAGCTGCATGATGGTGTTCATTAGTGTCTTAGCACCGCCTTTCCCCTAAGGACAAGCAGGGAAGAGTCAAAATATACGTTCTTAATTGACCAGCTATTTCCCATTTTAAAAAAGTAGGTTTCCATAGAAAGAGCAAAGAGCCATAGGTCATCTCGGTAGCCTACACTTCCTACTGTCCAAAGCTCCTGTTACTATTACACAGCCGTTTCTGAACTAGAAAGACCATCTTCCGTGTGAGTTATCTGAGAGGAGGGAATTATGTCCAGTGGATGGCTTTGAGAAATGACTGTCCATCCTGTAGGAGTCTGGGACGACAGAAGCATGGCACAGATGCCCAGGGATGAAACCAGCTTTTAAAACCTTCTAAAATGCTAGCCTACCCTTAGGCAGATATATTGTGTGCAGACTTACATGAACAGAACCAAGACGGTGTTCATTTCTAACTGCTCCAATACAGGTAAAGGCCAAGGGATTTCCTTTGGCAGCAATAATAATAGCTCCCCAAAAGGCCCTGTAATTTGCTTTGACAAATCAGCAGTCGTGGGGTATTTCCTGGGAGTGTCCAGTGGCACAGCCCTAAGAAGAAATCTGACAGCACCTTGAGTTGTATCACGTTGCACAACGTACCTTCTTATCTTTCTCGGAACCATCTGTGAGGAGGATCCCTTTGGCTTGCATGTGGCGATACAGAATCTTCTGCAGAGCTGACATGTCACACTTGATCACATACTCAACCTGGGGAAAGAAGAACAGTACATAGGTTAAGAGCAGGAGAGAGAAGGTGCCTGTCCTAAGAAGACAGTTGAGACATGGCTGCTGGTGGCCTTCCTGGAATCATGAAGGTATCTCTTTGGGCTTCTTGGATTCATGGAGGTTGGGGAGGGGGCGTGATGGAGGAGCCCACAGTCATCACTGCTCAAGGTACCATTATACAGAAGGGACTTGCAGAAGGTGATACGTCACTCAGGCCAGGGTCATGTTTGCTGAAATTTGACTTGTTCCACGATTGAGAGAGAGAGGCCGGCAGACTGTTCAAGTTCAAATACATTCAATACAGTGTTTGTGTATATATATATATATGACTTCCCTGGTGGCTCAGATGGTAAAGAGTCTGCCTGCAATGTGGGAGACCTGGGTTTGATCCCTGGGTTGGGAAGATCCCCTGGAGAAAGGAAATGGCAACCCACTCCTGTATTCTTGCCTGGAGAATTCTGTGGACAGACAAGCCTGGCCGGCCACAGTCCAAAGGGTTGCAAAGAGTCAGACACGACTGAGTGATTAACTTTCACTTTCACATATATATGCATTTCCTCTGCTTCCCAACTATACCGTTTCATACAAACAGAACAGTTTGAAGAAAAACAGTACCCAGCCAATATCCTCCGATTTTTTTTTTTTTTTTTTTTGGAAAATATCTTTTTAAATGATCCTGCGTGGCTGGCTTTCCTCAATGCTGATCCTAAAAGGAGATTGATAAGCGCCTAGGTTGACTGTAGGTAACTACCCTCTGCTTTTGAAGGATCAGAGGATACTACCTAGTGCGGACAGTAGGCAAAGGAGAGGAGTGACTCCACAATTAAATGCAGCTTTATGACCATCTTCTGTAGAGGCAAGGCCTTGTGTACTTCCACTTGAACAACAGGAAAAATCCAGTTTTAAACTGTGAAAGAGAATTCACGTGCGGGTGTTTTCGCACACACCTGCAATACTTTTCACACACTCCTAATGCACGCAGTCTGCCTTAATCATTTCCTATTATTATTTTTATTTAAAAAAATTCCCAGAATACAAATGTGTAACTTTCATAATAAACATCAGATTAACGCCTAGAAATCTGCAGAATGTAATGAAAAGTAAATCAGCAAGCTGCCTAATGTTTAACAAACTGATTAAAAGTGATCCGGTTATTTTCAGCTCTGAGGACCAGAGTGAGGAGGTCACAGATGAAGAGAAGTTGAATATTCATTCGACTGTTGCTTTAGAAGGGGTCTGTCAGGCCAGCTGGAAATGCAATTAATAGCATTCTGCCACTTGTTTCGATGCACCAAATCAGAGTAGAGAAAGATGAGTTCTTTTGCAGAAAAGTAAAGAAAAACAAGTGACCCGCCATAAAGTTTTTAATGATCTTCTTGGCCAGAGAAGAACATCTCCAAGTTTTAATAAATAAGGATGCACTTAATATGGGTTTTGTGTTTTACAGACTTGATCGTGGCATGTTTTAAAGTACTTTGAACATGCTGTTAAAGTACTTTTTCAAGTGCTGTTAACTCTCCATGTAACTTGATCATGGTGAAGAAAATATTAAACAACCTCAGACTTTGCAAGCATAATGATAAAAATGACACTGAGGGCTAATATTATTGAGCTCTTTCTACGGACCAGGCCCTGTGCAAAGGTGCTTGGTGTGCCTTCTCCCATTTTACCATATAAGACCTGTAGGGCAGAGTTAAATTTAGTGGTGTTTGCATTTTACAGATAAGGAACTTGAGCATCAGAAATGTTAGGTGACTGGGTTAAAATGATGCAGCTATTCAATGATCCAGTTAGGATCGAACCAGACAGCTCTTTCTTAAGCTCTATGCTAAACAGAACCAAGAAGACTTTCAGGCTCCCTAGTTCTGCCCTCATGTTCATCTTCACCTGGGCCTCACTGCCAACCAGCTTGTGCACACCTTCCTGAAAATGGAAAGGACTGCTGAGGCAAGCTTTAAGTGCACTAGGAGATGGCAGATCCAAAATGAGGGACTGGGACCCTCAACCTCCTTCTCATCAGTTAGCTGCTGCCAAGCTGGATGGGAGGGAGTGTGGGAATGAGGCATGCATGATGATGCCATGCAGACAGGGAGGCCAGACAACCTCATAGGGGCCAAGCCGGCAGAGAAGTGAGCTCATCCCTAGGACCTGACGACTCTCAACCCTCCTTCCTCACACCACTAGGGAATCACAGACGCTGCTGTGATACACATCATCAAAATCACCATTCTAAGTTTCACAACTGTATTTTACGTTTGCTCCTTGTAACTTCCCCAACAAGTCCAAGCTATTTTGTCTTTGTATCTTCCTATAGTCTTAGGGCTGCCTTTCTAAATCTTACTCTTCCTGAGGGCTCTTTGTAAGGTCTTCCCTGATCACCACACCTATCAGTCAATCCTCCTTTTTATTTCTTACAAACAAGTGTTTGTTAAGCTTTTTTGATGGCAATCCCTTACCAAGAATACATGTTAAAGTACCTCTTCTGAATACGTGCCCATATATTTATGAATTACATGCCCAAATATTTATGAGTCATATGCATGCACTAATATTAAAGCCTCAAAACACAGGTTAGTTTTAGGACATGGGTCAATATTAGGCATTTGTTTTACATCTACCTTTCAGGGGGCCAAGGTGATGACATCTGGTTTTTCAGCCAGTTACACCCTGATCCACAGGGATTTCTTACTGACTGACTCTCCTTCTCTGGCAAGGACCTTTGCTCCTTATGGGCTTCCCAGGTGGCGTTAGTGGTAAAAGAACTCACCTGCCCACGCAGGAAACGTAAGAGATGAGGGTTCAATCCCCAGGTGGGGAAGACCCCCTGGAGGAGGAAATGGCAGCCCACTCCAGTAGTCTGCCTGAACAATCCCATGGACAGAGGAGCCTGGCAGACCACAATCCATAGGGTAGCAAAGAGTTGGACACAACTGAAGTGATTTAGTATGCATGCACCCTGATCACTCTATAATGGGGCTGGTGAAAATTCACACTAGGGACAGGAGAGGTGGCAGGTCTGCACTTTTCCCATTGTCCACCTACTCTTACTTTATTTCTCTTGTTTTCAATCTGTGATCCTGGGTAAAATCTTTTAAAAGTCTGTCATCCATCCTGAGGGTCAGGGGTGTTACAGTTTAGTTAAAATGAGATCATCCTAAAATTCTTTTATCTGGATATGGGGAAACCCACAATGCTGACAACAGGCAGAGAGCAAAAGAACCCAACGTGAGGGTGGATGGATGACCGATGTCCCAGGTGGGGTGCTCCCCCTCACGCTCCCCATCCCCGGGATAACTGACACAGTCTAGGCCAGTCACCTGCTGGACCCTGTGACATAGGCTTAAATACCACATGGGTACCAGGGTCTGTCAGTTCAGTTCAGTTCAGTCGCTCAGTCGTGTCCACCTCTTTGCGACCCCATGAACTGCAGCAGGCCAGGCCTCCCTGTCCATCACCATCTCCTGGAGTTCAATCAAAAAAACTATAATTTTTTTTTTACTTTTTAGGAGAAAAATTAATGTAAATAAAAGCTCTAAAATCTTCCTTCCACACCCCAGTGGTCTACTAGTAAGCACCCCACATATACATACATAGACATACACCCATGTGAGCTCTGGAGATCCCTGTCCTAAAGCACTTGAATGCCTGGATCCCTCAACCTGATGGGGTGGGTGATGCTGCCCTTTGCTGTCATGCCACTGTTCAGCGACATCGCAGGCCATGCCTCCAATTTCTGGTAAAGCTCCTGCACCTCCCACCCCCGCCCAAGTGTTGTGCAGTGCACAGAGCAAGCCGTCAGAGCCATGCATCAAGAAAAGGGCAGACTGACAGTGATGAGGCAAGGGAAGCCTTTGTAAGAATCACACCATCTCAAACGCTGCTGGGTCTGAGTCATCTCCAAAAACTTCGACGGCCCCTGATTAGAGCATGAATTTGAAAGTTCCTCAAAATGGGCTGATGCTGAAGGAAATAAAATCTATATATGACTCTGTAATAAGGATGCTTCTCCCAACAGGTTAGACTTATGACGGCCACTGGGACTATTATTTTCAAATGACATGTAAAACTGGGGTGCCAATCTCATGGACATGACAATTACCTGCTAAGACTCATTATGTTGGTAAATGACCAAACCGGTCCCCTCAAGGAGCCAAATCAGGTGGTTACAGTGGCCCAGACCCTCCTCCTATATAACCCGGGAAAAGCTTTCAACCTTTACTCATACTCCCTAAACACTATTCCTTAAAGGATGTATTTTTAGAACAGGAAACCCAGACTCCTGTGTGATACATTATCACTTTGTGTATTGAGATTTCCAAACAATAATATTAAATTTATTATTAAAGTCCTGGGTTCTGAAATCTATGGCATGAAACCATATGGAAGTTTCTTACAAAGTTACACATCTACCATATGACCTAGCCACTCTTACATACTTCCTAAAATGAAATGCAAACTTATGCTCACAAATGTTCACAGCAGACAAGCATAACTGTCAAAAACTATACACCACCCAAATGTCCTACAATTAAACTGATAAACTCTGGTGCATCCATGCAATAGAATACTATCCATTAGTAAAAATGAACCAGCTACTGATACATCCAAAACCTTAGATGTTTCTCAGATTCATTATGCTGAATGAAAAACCAGATGCTGAAGGTCTGATGAGACATATTGTCTGATTCTATTCCTCCAGCATTCTGGAAAACACAAAGCTATGAGGATGGAGGATGAACCATCGGTTGTAAGAGGCCAAGGGCAAAGAGAGAGCATGACTAAAAAGTGACCACACCAGGGGATTTTGGGTGGGTGAGGGCTACTGGGAGACAGAATTGTTCTGTATTTTGATTGTGATGCAGTTAACGTAAACTAGGAGACCTGGGTTTGATCCTTGGAGAAGGAAATGGCAACCCACTCCAGTACTCTTGCATGGAAAATCCCATGGATGGAGGAGCCTGGTAGGCTACAGTCCATATGGTCACAAAGAATCGGACATGACTGAGTGACTTCACTTTAACGTAACTGCCTTTGTCAAAACTCAGATCTATATACCAAAGGAGAGTATTTTATTATATTTAAATTAAAAAATAAAATGGAAATCTACTTCCATAATTGATTCTTTTTCATGGAAACATTTGAGCGTTGCTTCTATAAAAGATTTAGCCTTTTGCTGCCATCCACCACAACACCTTTCTAGATTCTTTATACAGCCTGAGAAAGACATACATGTTTGTGGCTATAAGCAGACGGTGGCAGAAGAAAGCTAGGTGGCAGATTTTCCCCAGATCAAAGTCCTAGCAAGGTAGAAAGAACAAAGAGTGGACACTGGCCAAACCACATCAACAGTAGCTACATACACATGCTAAGGGATTAGTTCATCACCTTAAAAGGGTGACGGCAAAATGCCAGGACCAGAGGACACCGAGGAACTTGATGTGAACAGGAAAGCAGAAGCAAAGTCAGCAACAGAAACAGCAGGGCAATCGAGAAAGGAAGGACTCTGGGAGCAGCAGCTGTCCTCAGCGCAGCCTAAACACGCGCCAGGCATTGTATTATGAGTACTGCATCCATGTAATCCTCTTCTATAAAGCATGTATTATCTATTTGCTAGTTCACTCCTGAGAACTCTGAGACCCACTGGTTTAAGTAACATGCCCAAGAGCACACTGTTAGCAAGAGACAGAGAATGCAGCGGGGACCCAGGTCCACTGTGACGGGCAGAGCCCATGATTTCCACTCCACCAAGTTACCTCCAGAAAAAGGTAGCTTATCCATAGATTATACAGACATACCTCAGATATAGCATAGGTTCAGTTCCAGGCCAACACACACAGGATGCAATAAGGTGAGTCATATAAGTTATGTTTACACCATACTACAGTCTATTAAGTGTGCAACAGCACTATGTCTAAAAAAACATTGTACATACCCTAATCAAAAATACTTCATATTGTGGAAAATGCTATCCTCTAAGCCTTCAGTGAGTCATAACCTTTTTGCAATAGTAACATCACAGATCATTGATCACAGATTCCCATAACAAATTTAACAACAATGAAAAAGCTTGAAATACTTCAAAAATTACCAAAATTTGTGACACAGGGACATGAAGTTAGCAAATACTGTTGGAATAATGGTGCCAATAGATTCGCTTGAGGCAGGGTTGCCACAAACCTTCATTTTGTAAACTATGCAATTTTGCAAAATGCAAACAAGGTGTATATATATATATATGGGTGTTTAATATACCTCAAATATAAAAATTTGGGTATTAAAGAGTACAAGTGTACTTCATGCAGGAAATATGCTTTCCAAAATCTAATAAAAAAATTTATCAATACTTAGGAAGTTTTCTTGTGAAAAGAGCCATGAAATAAATGTTTTAGTAAAGTAAGGGATTCCTTTGTGATATAACCAATCATCCCATGATCCTTATGCTGCAAAAGTCTGTATTTTAATCAAATGGACTTCTTAAAAACAGGGCATTCTTTCAACTTGTAATATTTTTTAAATCTATCTATATTAGCCAGTCCTGGAAATCAGTAAACAAGATTTAGAAGTTTTATGGGATGAATAAGTGAGTAAGTTCAGATAATTGTCTTTTATTGTATTTGTTGCTTCTTAAGAAACAAAAGGAAGAATGGGGAACATTAAAATCTTTAACATCTCATTTCTGTAAGTTCTGGATCTTAGTAACACTAAAGGAAGCTACACGATCATTGTACCCATCCCCAGCTTATTCAGTAACTAAGGTCCACCTTGAACAGAAAGAGGGTTATCCAAAGATGTCAAGACCATACGAAGTCAAAGAAATATTGACAGCATTCAATCCCCAAGATGCATTCACTAGCAAAATACAATACTTAAATATTTGGGTTTTTACTACGATAAGCGTGGTATAAGAACAGTGTTAATATTTAATTTTTCTCTGACTGCTTAAGATAGGGGATACGGGGACAAAATTCTCTCTTAGTAAAGTAATCAACTTTGTATAATATCTTGCCAGCTCCCACTTAAAAATGAACAGGATGAACCAATCTGTCCAAAAAAAGAGAGTCATTACACAGAAAAACACAATGATGCGAAACACACATTTCAGAATTGGCTCCTCTAAAGAGAAAAGTTACATCAAACTACCTCACGCAGCAAACAGTGCACAATGCCAAATAATCTATCTGTAAGAAAATGAAACGCAGAACTCCAGTGTTTGGAACTCCAGTGGTTCCAAAATATGATGAGAAACATATTACACTAATATCTAAATCCAGTCCAAAAATGTGGCGCTAAGGGCTCAAAAAGACATCCTAAAGTCCTGAGAAATCAGTGTCCAAAAACTCATCTGAAAAATATTTGCTTAAGATGTTCATAGAATCTTAATTAGATGATGTTATCTATAATAAGAACCCTATTTTTCACTTACTATCAGAACAGTGACATCCCACGCATCTGACATTGAACACATTTCCGGGAAATGTGGCAAGCATTTACTAGGCCTTCTGATAAGGATACAAGCCCTAAACTCATAGCCTTATGTGGCTCAAAGCAGAACACTTTTATGGTGCCTACAAGAGTGAACTCAACAAGGTTAGTAAAATTTAAAAAAAAAGAAATTCTAAAGTTAAAATAGAATATCAATTCGTTAAGTTAATGTAAGTTAAAGCTAAAATGTAATGACAGTGATTTGGTAATTTTCAAAAATCTGTCCTCAGACTTTTGGAAACTAAGATGAAATGTTCAAATTTCCATTCTCTCTCTACACTAAACCCTCCAGCTTCTCTCTAACAACTACAACAAAAAAGTCCTTTAAGATATTTTCCAGTTACCTGGAACTAAAACACAAGCCTGCTATTTCAGAAACACCATTTCAGGGGCAAGTAACTTGAATATAATGGCAAGGGGAAGAAGTCACAACTTTTGAATTTGCAACATACCTTTTCTGGAAGCTGAGATTCAACTTCTTTCTTCAGCCTCCTCAGTAGGAAGGGTCTCAACACCTTATGCAGACGTCTGATGATCAATATAGTTTCTTCTTCATTTAAGTCCACCTGCAAGAGAACCTTAGATGAAGCTGATCCTTTTTTTAAAAGGTTACTTCATGTAATAACTCTTTATACTATATTTATTATTGTTTTTAATATATGTCTGAAATTTTATGTGCATTAAGGCCAGGTTTATACCCGTCATGTACACCTCAGAATTCTGTTCCCACCTGCCTACCAGGTGGTAACAGAACAGCCTCTAAACAGATGTCTTTGTCTGAATGCTGACTTCTATGAAAAAGTGTTCAGAGCCCCCAGTTTCAGACTGGGAGTGTTAACAGCTCAGAATTGGATGGGATATGATTGTGACAAAGGCTGATTGAAGACTGAGCTTGAACACGAGTAAAAGGGTAATAGTTAATGTGTTCTTACTTAAAATTGAGGGCTTCCCTTACTAGTTCAGCTAGTAAAGAATCTGCCTGCAATGCAGGAGATTCGGGTTCGATTCCTGGATAGGGAAGATCCCCTGGAGGAGGGCATGGCAGCCCACTCCAGTATTCTTGCCTGAAGAATCCTCATGGACAAAGGAGCCTGGCAGGCTATAGTCCATGGGGTATCAAAGAGTTGGACACGATTGAGCAATTAAGCACAGCACTTAAAATTGAAGCAGTAAGCTGGGCTCTTAACTTTGTCTTAGATGCAGAAACATATCAACAGTACAGAGCTTGAACATGAAAAGAACAAGAATAAATACAGTTTATGCTGGTGGGTTGCTAAGCCCCTCTACCTGATTGCTCTGCTCTGCTGTGATTGTGTTCAAGTTCAGTCCTGTTTGTAAATCCTCTGCTTTCTCTTTCACCTTCCTCCACTAACCTCTAGGGGGCAGGGCTGATTGATGTTACCTTCTTCAAATGGGCAAGCCAATGAATTCCTGACAAAAGGCAAGGGTGCCTATAATATACCTCAAAATTAAAGAGCCAAATGGTTCCAACACAAATATCTGTAAAGCATTTGAAGTGCTTTTTCATTCCTATACTTAAGAAATCACTAATCAAAAGGACAGGTACCTGTTTCTAATAAATGAGTTTTTAAGAGCAGGCAGAGAAAGGAATAATAAGAAGAAATTTGAAAACAGCTACTCCAAGGTTTGAGGAATATTTACATACGCACAAAACTGAGATTCACACTAAAATCTGATAACAATGCATACAGAAAATAATTATACACTAGTTTGGCTTTACACACAAACTCTTAACATGGAAGTGGTTTAAGGGGAAGCCTAAGTTTATAACAAGAAAAAAATTTTTTTTCAAGGTTTACATTTGGTTGGTTGAGCTGTGGTTAAACAGACTGAACAAGTATCTCTGTATCTATCCTCCCTGTGGTCCACAGCAGTTAAGCTTTCCATCGGTCAGGAACACCCTCTGCTGGCCTAGTTACCCCACTGGCGAAAGACAATGGGATTAGGACACCCTAGATCCTAGGATCACTTACCCATTACTGGATCCATTCTCTCAGGATGGAAAAATATCCCTGGAGTGAACACATACCCACCCACCGACTGGCTTCCTGATATTCTACAACACCGTAAACCTCCTTGTGGTCTCAGCTTTAGGTCCTGTCATTTCATTTCTTTGTCATGCAGTGGGGAAAATAAATGTTAGGCCAGTACCCTCTCTCCAGTCATGGCAAATGGCGCATTAAACCACTGCTCGAATGTGCTGCAGCTCTTAAAAATGGTGGGGAGGAGGAAGTTGAGGAGGGCCCAGAGTTCCGGGAGCTTATTCTGCAGTGGGGTTCCGGTCAGGAGGATCCTTCTGGGGGCCACGTAGTGCGTGTTGAGGACCTGAGTCAGCTTGCAGTGGTGATTCTTCATTCGGTGGCCTTCGTCCACTATCATGTATTTCCACCGGATCTGTAATGCAAGAGGAAGGACCAACACGTGCTGAGCGAGGGAGAACACAAGTATCCCCAAGAGGCAAGTGCTGATGTGGAAAACCGAAGAGCTCATGCTCGGTCCAGGCTATGGCATGATACTCCTCAGCATAAAAAGCTCATGCTTGGTCCGGGCTATGGCATGATACTCCTCAGCATAAAAGACTCTCAACAGTCTATTTCCTATACCTGACAGGTCATGTCACGTAATGATGGGATGAAATAACAGAATGTGATCCCTAATGACCTTTTCACAAAGAAGGCAACTAGGGCCCAGAAAGAAACGGCTGGGCCAGGACTAGCTCCTGTGTCTTCCCATCTAACACCTCTTCTATCAATGCTATGTCATGACAGCCTGCCAGATTTAAAGGCTACATAACCACTGCTCATGATGAGTACAGAATATAGTGGCCCACTTGAAGCAGAGGTTAATGACTGATTCCTCCAAGACGACATCAGCAAGTACCTATAGCAGAAGACCTCTGGCTTCATGCCCTTTTTCTATTACCTCGGCTGACTACTACCTTCAGGGCTTGGCTCCTGTTCTTTCTTTGAATTTGAACTTAGTTGCTAAGATTTAAAAGTTGGAATACTTCACCTAAAAATCTGGACATCCAGCTTCTTTTAAAACATTAGAAGATCTCACAACCTGGACTCTCTTGCTTCACACGTATTCTTGACCTGACAGGTCTAGGACCCCGGTTTCAAGACGTCTAAAATGAAAGGACAGGCTCACTGGCAGAGAGGGCAGTACTAAAATAGCATTCTTCTGTTTATGCCAAAACTTCAGAATTAAACGCAATATATTCCTCCAGCTTGACTGTCACTTCAAAACTAAAGAATGACCATATGACACGACCTCCCTTTCTAAGTCTACACACAGTCCCCTTCCCCTCTCACATCTGACCCTTCAGCCCCCTCCAAGGTCACTGTTTCTCAAAGTGAGAGCAATGAGGAATATCCCACAAAGCCTATCCAATCCCCACAAAACATTGGCAATAGCCAAGAAGAGCATCTGGCATTCAGATGTCCCTGGATCCCACTGCAAAGCTCTTAGAGAGGAGGGAGAAGCAAAGAATTCTATGAAGTCTCGCCTTCCTCATTAGAAGCACCAGGATCAGGGGAAAAGGAAGAAAACATCACTCAGGAAGGGATATCCGGGTAAAAGAAACTACCAGAGGCATTTTGGGGTTTCCCCCCGCCCCTTCCTCCACCTCCTCTAAGAAAATTCCTTAAGAATAATCAAAGTTGTAGAATCAGTTGCCCCAAACTTACCAATAAAAGAGGGCAGAAGATAAAAATGTACTTAATCAATATTCTAAATCCACCTTCCTGCCTAATTCGAAGGTCTATGATTTTGCTATCGGATCTACTCCTGCCTAATTCGAAGGTCTATGATTTTGCTATCGGATCTACTGCTAGTTAGGTCTTCCACTCAAAGAAAACTACTACCCCTTTCTAGATTTTCATTTCTCCAGAAACAAAGGCAATACATCTCGTTACCAGGCGTCTCCGATGAATTTTGAAAAGCATATGCAGAACACACAATACAAATTTTCTTAAAAGGATCTCAAATGTACACACATATTTCCACAGTTATACTGAAAACATGTCATTTTTGACACTGCCAAATTCATCTCAGAGTGTGAAGCAGACGACAGCATCGTTGCTGGTGCCATCTCAATTATTAAACCTCCCCTGGGAGCACATTTCCTTTATGCATTTCCTAGGATGCCATGAAGGGAACTCTCCATTCCCAGGGCAAAGGTTTAACGCAGAGATTGAACAGACTCCAGAAATAGTGATCCTGTTCAGTTCTGGCCATAACTTAGTTGCAGATTATAGTGCTTTCAAAACACCACGGCGTAAAAGAAATTACTAAAGGAAAAAAAAAATGAAGTTCTCCTACTTGCTCCATGACAGAAACTACTCCCATCATTCTACATGAATATATTAGGAGGCAAGATGACATAAATGGAAAAAAAGATTCTAATTTTTGGCTAACGGACAGTTTAGGACCTATAAATTAGCAGATATGTAGGTCGCAGGTAAAAAAACAACTCTTTCCCGGCTCCGAATATATAGTCATGGAAACAACCCAGAGTCATCCAAACAATAATAGCCCATTATTTCACTGGAAATAAGCATAAAACAGGGAGAGCACAAAAGCTACAGCTTGGATAAACGTTCATATGGAGAAGACCATATGGAGAGATGCCTGCTCATCTCTGGAGAGACAAAGACACAAGAGGCATGAAGTTCCGCTGCTGACAATATCCCAGGGCAACAAAAACAATTATTTCTTCCACAAGCACGATGTTCAGAGCTGTTGGAGAAAAACAGAGTTGCAGAAGGAACCCAGGTAAATTCTTTTAAGAGATGTAAACTCATTAACTACAACAGGATAGGTAAGAAGGATCACTGACACACAACAGAAAACAGCATACATAAAATTAAAAACCCATGACCAAAATATATCTGACTCTGAAAGAGAAAGAGAGGGAGAGGGCAGTCACCTAATGAGCAAATTATAGTAGAGAGCATAATTTGGGGAATATTTTACATTCCAGTTGCCATGGTCCATAATTCGAGACAAAAGAATTTTTTTAAACATACCTTTGCAAGAATGTGCTTGTCTTTTATAATGTACTCATAAGTAGTCAGGAGGACGTTGAATTTGCCACTCCGTAGCTGGGGGACAAGAGAGCGACGCATGGCAGGGGTGCCCTGAATGGGAAGAAAATACAGATCTATATTACCCCAGGGAAGGAGGTGTGCGTTGTCTCCCCACTACTCATGGCTTAATGGAGCCCAGACACATGACCGAGGACTGCACATACACGCAATTATCATATATAGCTCCATTATCCAGGAGGAAAGTACTTGGCAAAATTGCCCACGTCTGGGTACTTTTCAGACTCTTGCGGAGAGGCTTTCCCACTGCAGACCAAGGGAGGGCAGGGAAAGAAAAGGAAATTATGGTGACCCCAAGGTAGCAGAGAACCCGCTGCTCTGCTGAAAGGCTCCATTTCTACAGGGGCATCCCGCCGGCGCTCAGCTGTCTNATGAAATAACAGAATGTGATCCCTAATGACCTTTTCACAAAGAAGGCAACTAGGGCCCAGAAAGAAACGGCTGGGCCAGGACTAGCTCCTGTGTCTTCCCATCTAACACCTCTTCTATCAATGCTATGTCATGACAGCCTGCCAGATTTAAAGGCTACATAACCACTGCTCATGATGAGTACAGAATATAGTGGCCCACTTGAAGCAGAGGTTAATGACTGATTCCTCCAAGACGACATCAGCAAGTACCTATAGCAGAAGACCTCTGGCTTCATGCCCTTTTTCTATTACCTCGGCTGACTACTACCTTCAGGGCTTGGCTCCTGTTCTTTCTTTGAATTTGAACTTAGTTGCTAAGATTTAAAAGTTGGAATACTTCACCTAAAAATCTGGACATCCAGCTTCTTTTAAAACAGTAGAAGATCTCACAACCTGGACTCTCTTGCTTCACACGTATTCTTGACCTGACAGGTCTAGGACCCCGGTTTCAAGACGTCTAAAATGAAAGGACAGGCTCACTGGCAGAGAGGGCAGTACTAAAATAGCATTCTTCTGTTTATGCCAAAACTTCAGAATTAAACGCAATATATTCCTCCAGCTTGACTGTCACTTCAAAACTAAAGAATGACCATATGACACGACCTCCCTTTCTAAGTCTACACACAGTCCCCTTCCCATCTCACATCTGACCCTTCAGCCCCCTCCAAGGTCACTGTTTCTCAAAGTGAGAGCAACGAGGAATATCCCACAAAGCCTATCCAATCCCCACAAAACATTGGCAATAGCCAAGAAGAGCATCTGGCATTCAGATGTCCCTGGATCCCACTGCAAAGCTCTTAGAGAGGAGGGAGAAGCAAAGAATTCTATGAAGTCTCGCCTTCCTCATTAGAAGCACCAGGATCAGGGGAAAAGGAAGAAAACATCACTCAGGAAGGGATATCCGGGTAAAAGAAACTACCAGAGGCATTTTGGGGTTTCCCGCCCCCCCTTCCTCCACCTCCTCTAAGAAAATTCCTTAAGAATAATCAAAGTTGTAGAATCAGTTGCCCCAAACTTACCAATAAAAGAGGGCAGAAGATAAAAATGTACTTAATCAATATTCTAAATCCACCTTCCTGCCTAATTCGAAGGTCTATGATTTTGCTATCGGATCTACTGCTAATTAGGTCTTCCACTCAAAGAAAACTACTACCCCTTTCTAGATTTTCATTTCTCCAGAAACAAAGGCAATACATCTCGTTACCAGGCGTCTCCGATGAATTTTGAAAAGCATATGCAGAACACACAATACAAATTTTCTTAAAAGGATCTCAAATGTACACACATATTCCCACAGTTATACTGAAAACATGTCATTTTTGACACTGCCAAATTCACCTCAGAGTGTGAATAAGACGACAGCATCGTTGCTGGTGCCATCTCAATTATTAAACCTCCCCTGGGAGCACATTTCCTTTATGCATTTCCTAGGATGCCATGAAGGGAACTCTCCATTCCCAGGGCAAAGGTTTAACGCAGAGATTGAACAGACTCCAGAAATAGTGATCCTGTTCAGTTCTGGCCATAACTTAGTTGCAGATTATAGTGCTTTCAAAACACCACGGCGTAAAAGAAATTACTAAAGGAAAAAAAAAATGAAGTTCTCCTACTTGCTCCATGACAGAAACTACTCCCATCATTCTACATGAATATATTAGGAGGCAAGATGACATAAATGGAAAAAAAGATTCTAATTTTTGGCTAACGGACAGTTTAGGACCTATAAATTAGCAGATATGTAGGTCGCAGGTAAAAAAACAACTCTTTCCCGGCTCCGAATATATAGTCATGGAAACAACCCAGAGTCATCCAAACAATAATAGCCCATTATTTCACTGGAAATAAGCATAAAACAGGGAGAGCACAAAAGCTACAGCTTGGATAAACGTTCATATGGAGAAGACCATATGGAGAGATGCCTGCTCATCTCTGGAGAGACAAAGACACAAGAGGCATGAAGTTCCGCTGCTGACAATATCCCAGGGCAACAAAAACAATTATTTCTTCCACAAGCACGATGTTCAGAGCTGTTGGAGAAAAACAGAGTTGCAGAAGGAACCCAGGTAAATTCTTTTAAGAGATGTAAACTCATTAACTACAACAGGATAGGTAAGAAGGATCACTGACACACAACAGAAAACAGCATACATAAAATTAAAAACCCATGACCAAAATATATCTGACTCTGAAAGAGAAAGAGAGGGAGAGGGCAGTCACCTAATGAGCAAATTATAGTAGAGAGCATAATTTGGGGAATATTTTACATTCCAGTTGCCATGGTCCATAATTCGAGACAAAAGAATTTTTTTAAACATACCTTTGCAAGAATGTGCTTGTCTTTTATAATGTACTCATAAGTAGTCAGGAGGACGTTGAATTTGCCACTCCGTAGCTGGGGGACAAGAGAGCGACGCATGGCAGGGGTGCCCTGAATGGGAAGAAAATACAGATCTATATTACCCCAGGGAAGGAGGTGTGCGTTGTCTCCCCACTACTCATGGCTTAATGGAGCCCAGACACATGACCGAGGACTGCACATACACGCAATTATCATATATAGCTCCATTATCCAGGAGGAAAGTACTTGGCAAAATTGCCCACGTCTGGGTACTTTTCAGACTCTTGCGGAGAGGCTTTCCCACTGCAGACCAAGGGAGGGCAGGGAAAGAAAAGGAAATTATGGTGACCCCAAGGTAGCAGAGAACCCGCTGCTCTGCTGAAAGGCTCCATTTCTACAGGGGCATCCCGCCGGCGCTCAGCTGTCTGGGTAATTGCCTAACTTTGCAGGAACAGTGGGCATGGCGCTGGCATGCGGGATATGCGATATTTGTCATTTGTATTACTCTCATCAGAAACCTCGCAATATGATAATTAACAATTTTCTTCTGCATTTCACTATCTGAAAGTAATTATGGTTTATTACAGTAATCTTCTTGGGATGATTAACTCTCACTGTTTAGTACATGATGTACATGACAAAACTTTACAACCAAATACAGTTCACAGATGTGCACATGGAATGAAGAAAATAGGGTCTATTTTTTGCTTTTCCACTATATATAAATACAGCATTCCAAACCTTGTAAGAAATTTTCACCACAGAAGGAGCCCATTTGTCAAATTCATACGTCCAGTTAGATAGAGTCCTGTAGAACAAAACAAAATACAGAGAGATGTTTGTATAAAAGTCCGTGGTTAAAAAGATGTTCTCATTCACTTTCAGGCCTCACCTTGAAAGAGGACAGAGAATGTAAAATATCTCAACTACACATTCATTTTAAAGGTGTGGAAATAAGAGATAAGTTAGAAACAAGTGCCACAAAGCGTGACAAGTTTGAGGATTCCTAAGAAATCTCATGAGAGGAAAAAAAAATTCAAGAATGCATGAACACAGAGGACAAAAAAACCTTATTTTTAATACTGAAAGACAGCAATTACCAGAGTGGTTTGGGGACTCTAAAAACAGCCATATAAATTCAGGGAAATTTGAGTCAGGAAAAAAAAAGCGATGGAAAAAAAGCACATGAAAATACTAAATAAATCTGCCAGGACGGAGCAGGGGGAAATAATAAATGTCTTTAAAAAAATCCCACAAATCATCAATGTAATCTATGAGTCAGAACATGCAAAATATAGATAAAAAGCAAAATACATGTTCAAGATTAGATAACATGGAAAGGATGTCTTAAGTACTATGAGTTCAAATAAAATGGATTTAAGAGGTCTGTGAAGAATTCTCATTTAGGCAAAATTTGAAGGAAACACTAAAACAGAATCTTTACTTTTTCTCAAGGTCCAAATCTGTAATGAGCAGTGAAATCTAGAAGAGGACCTCAGTGAAGAGGACTGCAACCTCACACCACAGTCAGATGCACTCCATCCAAGGCAGGTAGTTTTGACCAGGAATTCCTTCCCACAGGTATGTCCACTCAAAACCCACAAGAAACCACGCAGTGGATGAGACATGGGAATGTGATGGAAAATAGTGAAGACTTGTCCTGACAAAGTGGCCTCACCACTGCAGATAAACCACAGTACTGAGGGCAGTTTAATACAAAGTTCAGAGTCTGGATTTTGATTTAGACTCTGCTTTAAAGGGGACACTAAAGGAAGATTTAAGAATATACATTTTTTTTGAATATATATAGCCTTTTAGAAACAGAAGGAAAAAATCGGAACTCTTAAAAAAAATCAAAACTTTCAGCTTCATGAGCCACTTTAGGTGTGATAAAGAATGAGACCCACTGTGCGGTGTGCAGGCTGTGTAGACTGCAACAACACGAAGGGCTGGGGAAAAAATCACTTCATCTTGTGCTTATGTAGCCAATCAAAGAGGCCAGGGTGGGAGACAGGGTGGAAAATGAAACATCTAAACCCAGATTATATGCTCTTGATAATCCCACTACAGGCTACAACTCTGCCTTAAGTGACAAATGACAAATAGGGCAAGCTCTGACATAAAGAAAGATAACTGCAGAATAAATGGCTTTACTTACGAAAGGGGAACAATGATGAGATAGGGGCCATTGAGCCGTTTGTGCTCCATCAGATAAGTGATGAGCGCAATGGTCTGTATGGTCTTTCCCAGCCCCATTTCATCAGCTAAGATTCCGTTCAAATTGTTATTATACAGAGAAACCATCCATTCCAGGCCCTGGAGCTGAAATGAAGAGTAATTGCTTCAATTATCCAAGATCTGCACAGGTAATTAATACTAATACAACTCAAGTGGGGCTGCGACTTCTTAACTCCTTCATGCTATACGTTGGATTTCCCGCAGTAGGAAAGTGAGGGAAGCATCAGCACAAAACGAAATTCAAATGTGAGCCTGTAATCACCCCACTGCTTGGCAGGTGCTGAGTGCTAATCAGATTTAGAAGTGATGGGCTGGAGCGTTCCGGGGGGATTTGAAGCAGCTTTACCGTTCATCCCTACTTAGCATTTCACAGTATATGGCATTCTAGAATTATTGGAGATGAAGAAAACCCAAATGAAAATCCATTCCAACCACTCCAAGAACAAAAAGCTAATGTGAGAATTAAAGAAAAACAAGCCAGAAGGCAGGTTGGCCATGGAGATCACAGGTCAT
This sequence comes from Neotragus pygmaeus, assembly GCA_006410875.1. Lineage (NCBI taxonomy): Eukaryota > Metazoa > Chordata > Mammalia > Artiodactyla > Bovidae > Neotragus > Neotragus pygmaeus. The sequence continues at coordinate 186,196 of SJYV01043814.1, forward strand.
TAGAAACAGCCTTCTTGGTAATAAAGAGCCTGTCAGCCCCCCGGAGGTGGGATCCCCTCCAGTGAGGCAGCAGCATGATCAGGAAGCCAGGGGCATCTGCTGGCGGAGAAAGCTCCCAGCCTCACAGGGAAATTCCGCAATGCAGGTGCTCCCCAAGGGCAGCTGACCCCAGGAAACACCTCCAGCACAGTTAAGTACAAAAGCGCAGCACCAGAGACACAGCCTTGGATTCCCGTGTGACGCACGAGAAAGCGTGGGTGAAAATACAAAATTGTCCAACTTTCCTCTCCAACCATCAACTCCCTTCCACCACCGTTATCACAGATGTTAGTTTAAATGAGAGGATGAACTCTGTCTCTCTCTATATATATACACATATGCATGTGTGCTCAGTCATGTCCAACTCTTTGCGACCCCATGTCACTGTAATCACCAGGCTCCTCTGTCCATGAAATTCTCCAGGCAAGAATACTGGAGTGGGTTGCCATTTCCTCCTCCAGGCATCTACCTGACACAGAGATCAAACCTGCGTTTCTTATGTCTCTTACATTGGCATGAAATTCCTTACCACTGCACCACCTGTACGTAATTGCAACAGTCAATTTGGCTTGCTAATGAAGTTATGCTTAGGGAAACGTGTATTTTCATTTCTTTCATGTAAAAACAAGACAAGTGATTCTTCCATTTTCAATATTTATTAAATGGTGATTCTGTGGAAAGGACCAGGCAAGGAGCTACAGCACATGGGTATCTACATATGTAAGATGCATGTCTCCCTTCTGAAGTTTACAAAGAGAAGCCAATAGGCCATTCATGCACCAAGAAGCAGTTGGCAGTGCGAATTTCATATTTATAAAATTGTATAGACCAGAATTTTTCTTGGGATGAGCAACTACAATGGTTTGAAGAAGTACTTGGATAAGCTTCTTGGGGTGCCATGTACCATGCAAGATTCTGAATCATCCTAAAGGTTTTTGCAGAACAGCAGTAATACCAAGAGATGAGAAGAACAGAAAGAGGCCCTCAGGGGATGCGAAAAGAGAGAGGGGCAGAGGAGGAATGGTGGGAACCCAGAGTGCTCAGTGGGAGGAGCTGCATGCCTGCAATGTGACCCCGAGCCCACCCGACCTTTAGGAGTCAGCTAAATGCCAGACACATTTGGACACTCAGTGGGAGTGGATTTCTTTCTCTATTTGTTAATGAAAATTGGCAAAGGGGCTGAATTTTGCATCTGTTTTAATCTCAGATAAAACAGAAGCAGAAACTGATTTCATCAGGTGGACAAGGGGAGTCAGAATCCAGGAATAAGAAACTTTATGAAGCAAAAAAAAAACCAGAAGAGGGGCAGAGTGAGGCATGTTCAGGAAATCTTACAGCAGCCAGCAGAGGAAGGCCATAAAATTCCTATAGGGAAAGAGGAGGAGATAGGTTTGAAGTGACAGTGATGAAGAATACTTAAAAAGTTCTCAGATGGCAGGAGGAAATCAATGCGGCTTTAAAAGTTATTTATGAATAATCTAAAGAATGCACTTTCCATACACAGACATNCCATAAAATTCCTATAGGGAAAGAGGAGGAGATAGGTTTGAAGTGACAGTGATGAAGAATACTTAAAAAGTTCTCAGATGGCAGGAGGAAATCAATGCGGCTTTAAAAGTTATTTATGAATAATCTAAAGAATGCACTTTCCATACACAGACATACAGGAGGTCATCGGAACCAACTCCAAGTTCCTATCTACATCAGGTAGGCCAAACCAGATGACAACAACTTTGAACTTCATGGAAGTAGCATGGTCTTTGGAGAGAACATGACCTCACTGCAGCCAGAGCACTGGTTCTCAGATTGTGCTCCAGGGACTCTTGAGGGTCTCCAGACCCTTCTGAGGAGAGCACAAGATCAAAATTATTTTCTTATTAACACTAAGGCATCATCTGCCTTTTATATTGCATTGACATTTGCACTGATGTGGGCATAAACTGCTAGCGCTTTAACACAAATTAAGGCAGTACTGAAGCAGCAGCAGCTGTATTCTTCACCTCCACACACTGGCAGCCAACACAGTGCCATGTTCTAAGAGTTCAGTGGACCCTGGACTCAAGTTCCAAAAGTCTGAGAGCTAAGGTGCATACTGGGTTGGTCAAAGAGCTTGTTTAAGATGTTATGGAAAGAACTGGATGAAGTTTTGACCAAATCAGTACTTCCCAAAGTGTATTCCAAAGGACCCTAATTTTACAGGATATGAATAGGAATATGATATACTAAAAGAAAGTTTGGTGGCCAGAGAAATTTGGGCAATACGAAGCTAAACTCATTTCACTGTAGGATGCTGATACGGATGCATGACACATTTATTTTGGCAGTCATGAGTAGCTGATGCACAGCATGGACTACCAAGAAGGGTCACTGCCAGGGTGCTCAGATGTCTGATTGGCTCTGAAAGTCCTGGGTGACACCTCTGATCAATTGTAAAGGCATCTGTTCATTCTCATACATCTCCAACTTTGGAATAGTAAATTGTACAGTAACCCAAGTTATACCTGATAGTATTTCCCGTATTTATTAATATTTAACCACAGAACCCATTTTCCCCATTCTTTTGGGGGTCTATCTCACAGGACAAATGTTGCAAGGAACACACTTTGGAAAACACTATGAAGTGGAAGGAGGTAAAAGACAGGTGCTGACCTCATTACAGACAGGCCAAGAGAAACATCTGTTATGTTTACAGCTAGTTTTCATCAAAGCATGGATGCTCACCCCTTTATTGTGTCTCAAAAAAAAAAAAAAGCATGTAAATGTTGTAGACAGCAATTCTTAGGTGGCTGAATTCATAATGTTAAACTATAGCCACCACCGAAATTTTGAAGAAGTATACTTCATTTACTTCAAAAAGGGACACAGATGTTCCCTGTACTCATAGAAAGTGGCTGGGTTTTCCATTCTGAAGAGATCCATGGGTAAAACAATTGCAAAGGTTAAGTCAGGATTTCTGAAAACAATTCATCCCAAAACCATAAAAGGGAAAATGGGTAAATGCCCTAGTGAAGAAGGTAAGATAGAATGCTCTAAAATAAGAATTATAGGCACAGCAGAGAGAATCGCTATATTAGAAGCGCTATGAGGACTTCCCTGGTGGTTCAGTGGTTAAGACTCCATAATTTCACTGCAGAGGGGCATGGGTTTGATCCCTGGTCTGGGGAAATAAGATCCCACATGCCACGAAGTATGGCCAAAAATGAAAAAAGAAAGAATGTAACCCCAGACGCCTGCCATCATCAACTCTCTTGAGCAATTAGCATGCACACAACATATCCAATCAAAATTAGGTAACAGATTGCGATTTGCCAAGAATACAGTTCCCTGTGTTACCAAGAACACACAGTTACCACATCAATTACCTGATAATGCTTCAGGGTTCCATTAATGAGCAGGGCCGACTGCTTCTCCACCCTCTCGGAGATGGCGTGGGCCACTGTATAGTAGGACTGGGAGCCTCTGGCACTGTACTGCATGCTGTACTCGTCGTCCACATCTTGCTTAGCTGTCCTGGGGCAGAGAAAGTGGAGAGTCATGCACAGGGAAGTTGTGCATGAATGGAGAGCCAAAATAGCTGCAGTAAGTAGAGCTTTATTTATCACCTCCTTCATGTGTGCACGCTCAGTCATATTCAACTCTTCGGGACGCTATGGACTGCAGCCTGCCAGGCTCCTCTGTCCATGGGATTCTCCAGGCAAGAATACTGGGGTATGTTGCCATGCTCCCCCCATCCAAGGGATCTTCCTGACCTCGGGATCGAACCTACATCTCCTGTGGTTCCTGCATTGCAGGTGGATTCTTTACCACTGAGCCACCAGGGAGACCTCCTATGAAGGTGGGGTGGGGGTGGGCTCCTAAAACATTCAGTGAAGAAGGGGGCAGATGGATAAAGGAAAGATTACTGAAGTGGGCACAGAGCCCTGGAATAAAAGGAAAAAATATCAGAATGTCTATTTCTGTTTTGTTTTTTTTTTAATCTCATCACTTTAAAATGTTCTCTTTTGCAGATTGTTTCACCACAATTTTTCTTTTAACACCAGAGCCATATAGGCAAAGAGCTGTGTAGCCCATTGGTGTAAGAGGTTGGGTGGGGTGAGGCGAAGAGCTGGGTGCTCAGGTGAGGGGAAGGACTCCGAGGTGTTTCAGAGACTGGGGGAGTTGGGGGCTGAGCACCTGAAGCAGCGAGGGCAGAGAAGGGAAGGGCACATCCCCCGTGGGTTTCTGGAGGAGTGTTGATGCCATTACGGGAGGTGAGAAAGGCTGCCGGTTGGAGGGGCAAATTTCATCTGGGATGGAAGTGCTTATGACACGAAAAACCCAGGAGTGAGGGAGTCAGGAAGGAGAAGAGGACCAAGGAAGGGGCTGAGCGGTGGGACACGCTGGTGACCTCTGATGGTGGCATTTCAAGGGGANTGAAAAAGTCGCCTGAATATAGTGCCTGAGAAATCTGAAAATGGACTTTTCAGGGGAGCTGGTAGCAGCGACAGTTCCTTTTCTGGACTTTCTGCCGTTGTTCTCTGAATCCATAGCCCAGACATAGGGCCCGGTGCTTTTCCATGACAGTCATTCCTTTTGAGCTTGGAAATATTTTCACTTTTGGGTTGCAGAAATAGAAAAATCAAATTTGGGGGAAATCATAACCAAAGGGAGCATTTCATTTGGTAGAGGTGCTGCGTTTTTTTACGTGTTGTGCTTTGGCGTACATGTATACGTGTATGTTTTTTAAGAAAATTATAAAAGAAATTTCAGACATTTATGGGAACTTCCCTTCTTCAGTACAGACAAAGACTGGATTTTCAACCCTAGACATTTTCTGTAAAAGCTGTTTTGTCAAGAGACAATTGAGTTATTTTCACAGGAAGCAAAAAATGTATTACACAATCAATGCCTTTAAGTAAACAAAGTGGAGTTAATATTGATTCTGTATCATTATGTATATTTTTAATTAACTAAAGGGCCCAGGGGAGGAAAGCTCTTTTTCTTAACTGTCTTGATAAAGGAGATGACTAAAGTTGGTTTTTTTTCTCCTCATCGCACTACACAGAATAACTTTAAAATAAAGATTCTGTGAAAGTGGTGTTGAAGATTTCACTTGTCAAAGAGGTTGTTATAAATGTAAGAAATTTCAGACTATGTTGTGTTTATTGCAGATGAGGCTCTATCAGGTATGTGTAAAACGTGACATAATCCTAGCTTTTTGTCTTTGAGGCACATAGAGGTTAATGGGCTAAGATACTGGAATATTTAAGAAATGGAGGATGACAGAATTTTCCATGAGACCACAGAATCTGCATCAAATTTCCCCATATACCCACTGAGGAAATGCTATTATGAAAGCCAATTAGGTAGAATGAAAAGCATTCAGAGAGTGCACAGGGTTTTGAATGATTTTGTATTTTTATAACCCAAGAGTGATTCAGAGTTCATTCCTGAGGGGACATTTTTTAGAAAACTTGCTAAGGGAATGAGCAAGTTGAACTGATTCTGGATGTGTCTTCCTAGTGCCAAATACAATTACATTTCAGATTGTGACTTTGGTCCTAATCCTGCCACATCTTAAGCTCTTTGCATCCTAGAAGACACAGTCCACCCCTCTCTAATGGGCCAACCCTGAGTCACATCTAACTTCAGTCACTCTTTGCAAGTTGCCAATAAAATACACACTCTGTCTTGGAGAGTAAAGAGAAACACACATAAAAGGCATTAATCCTTAAGCTCTGTTGGATGGTGACAAGTAGTTATGAAATGCTGTTATGTGCCACTGAGTTGCCACGAGGTCCTTCCTGCACCCACCTTCTGGGTTCATACCTAACATTTGACATTGTTTTGCAGAAGGCTGAAGAGAATGCAGAAGGAGGAGAGTCTGCTCTGGGACCAGATGGAGAGGTAAGGGATTTTGTACCCATTTTTACTGTGCTCTGCTGAATGATGCCCTGCTATTCTCTGTGTATACTAATTGTATTTTTCACTCCACTATTCATTTTTTAAGTAAAGAGTAGTCCATTAGCATAGTAGACAATTAAAATAGCATAAAAGGAATACACTAAGCAGTAATCTTCCATCTCAGACTGCCAATCAACTGATATTAAGTTTCTTGTATACTATTCCAGAAATTTTCTGTGCACATATAAGCATGTGTTTATGAATATACAGAATGTGGAAAAATCTTAAGTGATTCTATAATTACATTTTCCCTGTCAATGATGCAAAGCATAAAATATGACCCAGTTTCTTTCATTTACTTTGAAATTTTATAACTCCATAAGCCAATTTATGTATTTGGTAGCCTATTTTTTTTTTTNGTCCCTTGGACTGCAAGGAGATCCAACCAGTCCATCCTAAAGGAGATCAGTTCTGGTTGTTCATTGGAAAGACTGATCTTGAAGCTGAAACTCCAATGCTTTGGCCACCTGATGCGACGACCTGACTCATTTGGAAAGACCCTGATGCTGGTAAAGATTGAGGGCAGGAGGAGAAGGGGACGAGAGAGGATGAGAAGGTTGGATGGCGTCACTGACTCAGTTGCCATGAGATGGGTCATCTTTGGGAGTTGATGATGGACAGGGAGGCTTGGCGTGTTCTGGTTCATGGGGTCGCACAGAGTTGGACACGACTGAGTGGCTGAACTGAACTGAACCAAACCCATCCTCCTACTGATGACATTTTAATACTCTTGTTCCTAATGGTCATATCTTTCTTAACGCTGGTTTAACTTTGCAGATTCCAGTTTCTTTCCCCCCTTAATGGTATTAATTCCACATATTCACTTTATCAGATATTTTTAAGACAGTTTCCCCAACTACCTGGTGTTGATTAGGGTGACAGAGCTTTGCATTAGTATCTGTTTCTGTTGTAATCTTTGAGGGATAACATACCTCTTGAGAGTTAGGACTTCATTTATTTTTAGTTTACTTATATTGCNGTTTCCCCAACTACCTGGTGTTGATTAGGGTGACAGAGCTTTGCATTAGTATCTGTTTCTGTTGTAATCTTTGAGGGATAACATACCTCTTGAGAGTTAGGACTTCATTTATTTTTAGTTTACTTATATTGCATCTTTGTTTTCTGGCATATAGTTAGAGTTCAATAAGTTGCATACTCAATAAATTTGTAATTCATAATATTAAACATGTAAGTGTATTTCCAACTCAGGGTCTCTGCTCCAAATGTTTCTTCTTTTTATATTTCAATGACTCATTTCCTAATTTTATTAAGATTTCTGCTGAAACATCACCTCCAAAAAGGAGCTGCCCGAAACCACCAAATCGTAAAATCTTAAATAGCATGAGCTCATGCAAAAATCACACAGTCTTATCATTCTCCTGCTTTTTATTTTCCTAATAGGATTTACAAATACCGTAAATGTTATTTGCTTATTTATTGTTTATCTCATTAAAATGTGAGTCATCCCAAGAAAAGAAGATGTGCTCATTGCTAGCATGTAAAAGAAGCCTTTTCACTTTGCTGATGAAGATCTGTGTAGTAAAAGTTATGACTTGTCCAGTAGTCATGTACAGATGTGAGAGTTGGACCATAGAGAAGGCTGAGCACCAAAGAATCGATGCTTTGAAATTGTTGTGCTGGAGAAGACTCTTATGAGTCCCTTGGACTGCAAGGAGGTCAAAGCAGTCCATCCTAAAGGAATTCAACCCTGAAAATTCATTGGAAGGACTGATGCTGAAGCTGAAACTCCAATATTTTGGCCACCTGATGTGAAGAGCTATATTGCTTGAAAAGACCTTGATGTTGGGAAAGATTGAGGGCAGGGGGAGAAGGAGGTGTCAGAGGATGAGATGGTTGGCTAGAATCACTGACTCAGTGGATATGAATTTGAACAAACTCTGAAAGATAGTGAAAGACAGGGAGCCTGGCATGCTGCAGTTCACGAGGTTGCAAAGAGTCAGATGTGACTTATCTACTACTAAAAAGCAATAACAACAAAAATAGGTCTAGTGTAGTGTTATCATTTGATAAGTATTAGTTCAATGAATGAAGAAATTGATTAAGCCCTACTCTACCCCCCAAACACAGACACACATATTACTGGACTATACATTTCATGAAAATTAGAAACAGTATGTTTCCTGTTTATCATTGTATCCAGTTTTCAGATATTTGTTTGCTGAATGACCGAGTGTTATATATGTGTGACTGGTCAGTTGCGTTGTGCCCTTTTTGGATTACAGCCTACCAGGTAGTTTATTTTAATCATTATTGTGTTAAAAGGAAATAACTGCATTGTTTTGCATATTTTCTTGTTTTTATTTGTTAAAATAAAATTTTACAAATGGAAAATTTACAGAATTGTCACACTTGACTCCCTGGGGGAATTTAGAGATTTACTTCACATTGTCTTTTTGTCCTTTATCACCCTGAAAATGATAATGAGATTTACAGCTTGTATATATCTTCAAACCCAATCCTCAAGCCCACTACTGCATCCTTACTCCCTCTCCCAGTCCTGCCTCAAATTTGGATTCTTACAAAACCTTATTTGCTAGGGACAAATGGCCCAGCTCCTTCTCCAAGCATCTATCCGTGTGGTCAGCTGCTGGCAAGTGAACATTTCTGTCATGATTCAAAAAAGAGGAAGCTCTGAAGTACTCCAGGTGGCTACAGGAGAATAAAGAAGAAAAGGCCCATGAAAATTTTACTTGGTAAGTTTTCTTTCGCATTACCAATTCTAATCCTCCAACTGCATTTAAAATGACTTTAGAGTTTTAGGTGACTCAAACTGAAATTGGGAACTTTCCCAAACTGGCACCTTTTTTTTTGTTGTTGTTGTTGTTACTGTTACCATATCCTTTGTTGTTCAAATTTAAATTTAACAAATTTAGTTGGATATACCATGGGGAGTTCCAAAGAATAGCAAGGAGAGATAAGGAAGTCTTCCTCAGTGATCAATGCAAAGAAATAGAGGAAAACAACAAGGGAAAGACCAGGGATCTCTTCATGAAAATTGGAGATACCAAGGGAACATTTCATGCAAAGTTGAGCACAATAAAGAACAGAAATAGTATGGACCTAAAGAAGCAGAAGATATTAAGAAGAGGTGGCAAGAATACACAGAATTACNAGAGGATAACCCTCATGAAACGCATGTGCAAGAGACGAAACTCTGAGAGATACATACTCGATGATCTGCTTGGCGTCCTTCTCCGAAACCTCCTCGCTGTTTGGATCCAGAAGTATTTTCTCTTCAGTTTCCTGCCTGCTGGACTCTTCCTCCTCATCCTGGGAAAGGAACAAAGATTCCACATTAAAAATAAAGAGGGAATCCTTAGAATTGGCATTTTCTGGAAAGAGAGGGAAGAGTATTCAACTTCACAAGTGAAGTGAACACAACCGAGGAGGGACATAAATTTAACCCTAACCTACACCAGGCAATTCCCACTGCTCCATCGTTGTTTAAAACATCGAATGAGAGAACAGAAGGAGCCCTCTAGGAATCCCCTTGCTCCCCAAGAGTAAATATGTAAAAACCATGCCAGAAAGATGGATCTGTATCAATATTTGGTCATCAGAGGGTCTTGCAGATCAGGGGTCCCTAACCCTCGGGTCACAGATGGGTACCAGTTCATGGCCTGTTAGGAACAGGGCTGCACAGCAGGAGGTGAGCAGCGGGCAATTGAGTGAAGCTTCAGCTCTATTCACAGCTGCTTCCTATTGCCCATATCCCCATGGTCTGTGGAAAAACTCTTCCACGAAACTGGTCCCTGGTGCCAAAAAGGTTGGGGACTGCTGCTGTAGACCACATTTGCTCTTGATAACTTAGCGACATTCTACACCCTTCTCTTCCAAAGCCAGTTGGAGAGATCTTAGTACTGTCTTTTTGATGATACCAGTGGACCCTGGATGTTCCCACACGCCTTCACACAATGGAGGGACTGGAGCTTGTAAGTATGTGGCCTTCTGGGTGTGTGTTCTGTGGCCAATTCCTATTTCTGGATATGTAGATAAACACTGTCAATAACATGGCAAAGTATTCATCACCTCCCCACCTCTGAAGTGTGTACTTGGTTCAGCTGGCCTGTTGGAAAGCTTTACTAAATGTCCATAATATCCACTTGGTGTTGAAGGCTAAATCTTTTCAGATAACCTAGAAGAATTCCCTTTAAAAGTAGGCTTAAAGAGAATGATGCTTTTCCATCACTTTTGAATGAAACAATGAGGACTGACAATGATCGTGATGCTGAACATTAAACCTCTGATCACAGATCACTGAACTGTAAGGAGTAAAATGGGGAGTGGGTACAGCTCCTTCATGTCCAGGTGAGCACCAAGAGGGGACATGACGGCCACAAGATGAGGACCCAATCTCTGGACCCCCAGGTCAGAGTTCACTCTGGTCCCAGTTGTCTGTAGCTGTCTGCAGTTATCACTCTTAGGGGGGCACCTTTGGGTTGAGCAGCTTTCTTTACTTCGTCTCTGTCGCTCCCTGGCTCTCAGAATCAATGAGAAGATTCTTCCAATAGATCATTTATGGGCCCATTCATCCGAGTAAAGAAGAGATATTTTAAAAATTGATTTTGTAAGTTTCAAATATCTCAGAGAAAGAGTAGCCTATAAAAAAAAATAGCATGCCTTCAAAAGTATTTGCTTGTTAATAGTATGCTTTAAAAAATAATAATAACTTTTATTATCTTTCATCATTAATCCATGGTAGATTAATTTAGGAAACACAGGTCCACAAAACAGAAGAAAATAACAACAGCCTTAAAATTCTGGTGCGCTGTCATTGGTAAGGCTGTTCTGCTCTGGCCATGGTGTTCTTTGAACCAAGATTCCTCTAAACTGGTAAACATCAGATTTAATGACTACACACTAGCAATGCTCTAATAAAGGAGATAAAAATTTTCATTTATTTTCTTCTATTTGTAATTGTTAAGCAATTTACAGTTGATCTAGAAATACCGTGATTATTCTTTCATTTCTATTAAAAGTATACCATTTTAGGTTCTAGATACAGTGAGTATTCCTTCTAAGAGGCTGAGAAAGGTGGATAACAATTATATCCAAAGAATTAAAACAAGAATCCCATTTAAAAAAAAAAAAAGGATCAATAATCTCATTAAACCAAGAACATGTTGCCCTTTTTTGTCCAAATTTCAATACTTACAGCTTCAAACAGGCCTAAGCACTAAAGGACCTTAGGCATTTGGGGGCTCTTAACCCTCAGTGTAAACCGCTTAGAAGCATGGAATTGCTTTTCCCAAAGTAATCCATCTCCAATTTTCCTCCGGAGAACTTTCTACCACCTCCAGTTTAATGCCAGCTTCTCTTTTCTTGGTTTCAAATAAATTGAGGATTCACCAAGTTTCCCCACTGGCCAGGAGGAGCCCCTGAGAGGTCACTGTGAAACTAGGCACGAACCAGCGAAGCTCTGGCAAACTCTCTAGGCCAGCTGTCACCCGCTGGCTCACAGTGGAGGACAAAGAGACAGAAGGACCCAGGTATTTTCCGAGAACCTTCCAACCAATGAACTCCAAACAGAGACACAAACATACCTCCTCCTCATAATCAGAATCACTCTCTTCACTGTCCGATCTAGGGGCTACTTCGTAACTACAAGAAAAAGAGCAGGGAGGAAGAGCAAGTTTAGCTTTTTAAATGATAAAACTCTGTGTGTGTATACACACACACATATGGTCCATTCTATGTACAAATGACAAATGCAATAGTAACCTCAGTTCAGCAATGGTCAGGTTGTTTTAGTTCTCAGATTTTACAAGGACCACAAAAATCTAAAAAGCCAAAGAACACCAATAATTCTGCTTTCATGCCATACCCAGGATTCATTTCCAACCAGGCATCCAGCTGACTTGCTTTGGGTGCTTCCGGGCCAAATAGGACCTTGCCAGTTTCTGTGTGAGTCACTTTGACGGGGAGGTCACTCATCTGGCTGCTCTCGTCTATGGGCTAGACAGAAGAAAAGACACGGCACTGCTTAGTGTTACGACATTTTCCCAATTCTGTGCTAGAGTTTGTGGCTATCCAGCATTTGAAACCCTTTCCTGTGACTTGAAATTTCGTCACCTGGTGAGTCCCAGGTGGGATGCGGGAGGTCACTTTCCACTAAAGAAATGGAAAACAGTGGCCTTCCTTGCAGCTAAGGTATTGGCACAAGACCTAAGCTCTGCAACTGGGCACATTCACCAAGGCTCTGAATCGGGACCTAGAAGAAAGTGGCAGCATTGCCAGGGCAGTGGTATTGGCCTTGCCTACTCCCAAGGCCAGCTGTGTCTTCACTAACCAGGTGTAGAGTACACCACAGTAACATGTAACTGATATAACCAGTCAGGTTATTGCCTTCGGGAGCTCTGATGACCCATGCAATACCCTAGTAACATGTTGCCTTCTTACTTTAATCAAGCAGAGCTGATTCTTGCCATTTTCAACTAAGAACCCTTAAACCCTCACATATTAATTTGCTGTTGTGCAGTCACTAAGTCATGTCCGACTCTTAGGGACCCCATGGACTGCAGCACGCCAGGCTTCCCTGTCCTTCACTGTCTCCCAGAGTATGCTCAGACTCATGTCCATTATGTTGATGATGCCATCCAACCGTCTCATCCTGTTTCCCCTTTCTCCTCATGCCCTCAGTCTATCCCAGCATCAGGGTTTCTTCCAATGAGTAGCTCTTTGCATCCGTTGGTCAAAGTATTGGAGCTGCGGGTTCAGCCTCAGGGCTTCCATTGAATATTCAGGATACTTCTCCCAGATAAAGACTACTACAAACTCATGGTTTCAGAGAGAATCACGGAAAAAAGAAAGAGGTATTGTCACTTGTGTCATCTCTTAATGGCCAGTGTGGCTTCTGCAGAAACAATGTCATTTTATCCAAAACCAAACCATCAGGTACCTAGCCCAACCATGGGGACCTACAATAAAGCAAAAGGCTCTGCTCATCACAAGTCTGGCAAATCGACCAAGTTTGAGCGAAATTTGTCACCGGACTCTCAATGAAAAATAGTTTGCTCAGAAAATTAAGAGAATAAGTGAAATTGCAGAGGCTGTGTTTAACCTACTTCAGAGAACAAACTGTTTAAAAAGGTCTAAAACTGGAGTAATCCTATGCAAATGAATGCTACTGATTACAGGGTGACTGTGCATCTCCAGAGCAGACCCCCAGGCGAGATGTCTGTTTGGAAACGCTTGATCTGTAATTCAAGTTATCTATTTCCTTAAAAGTGATAAAATTCAAACATTTAGCCAATTCATTAATTCCTAAAAGTTGTTTCTAAATTGTTATTTGGAGTTAAAATGGAAAAACAGTGTACTGTGGGTTATCTTCTATATCTAATAGGAAATGACCATGTTCCCCCTCCACCTCAAAACTGGTTCTTTCCCCCTTCTCCCTCAACAAAGCAGTCAGAATAAAAAACAACATATTAGCAATTAGCCACAAAAATAACCTGAAAAAATAAAAAGAGAAGGCTTACTCCAGAGTTTCTTTCCTTTTATGTGTGCTGATGCAACGGTTGTGAACACTGTTACTCTGCATTTCAAGACAACGCTTCTTCCTCATTAATGTAGAAGGTCATCTATACGTTCATGTGATAAGAAGGACATCTACCATAAGTAGCATTTCCTACATTTCCTACTTCCATTTCCCTCGGAAGAATCCTATTCCATTATCTTGACCTATTATACTACAGCTTGTTTTACTGTATGTGTCATACCTCAGAGAAAACTGAGAATCGCTATAGCTGAAATTAGAACTTTGGCAGAAACACTGAGTGAACACAGCAGAGTGTAATCAGAACATTCAAAACAAACTAGGTAAGATGAAGACTGCCCACTATAGCAAACAGAACATATCATGTGCTAAGATTTAAAAAAAAAAAAAAAGGTGTATGAGCTCATTTTCCCAGGGGATAAGAGAGCTACCACACTAACACCTTAAAATCTCTCCCTGTGTGCTTGTTAATTACAGACCCATGTGAGGCATGCTTTGGTAAGGCTGGGCTTTTACAAATTAGTTATTCCTAAGTGCCCTAATAAACAATATTCTTCCCCTATAATAGCCCACTGAGTGTTTCTCACACATTAGACATTTATCCCAATCTTTTCTTTCCTTGTGATGAATTATAGTGGTTAAGTAACATTTATTGTTCAAGAGGTTTCTGCATAGAATAGTGGTTTCAACCTTTTACCTGCCACTGGGCTGTTCACATTCATAATATGACTCATGTGAACGGTAATTCTAGAAAGGAAAGAGGCAACCCTCCACCCACCCTAATCTTCCAAGCAGATTTGTCAGAATCTGTGTGAGGAGAAGGCAGTTTGAAACAAATGCCCTTCCCATCCCACTCTGGGAGACACCTGCTCGTGTGAATCACTGGCACAGAACTGAGTTTTCAGAGAAAAAAAAAAAAATCCAATAAATCAATCACTGTATTCTGGTGATGCAGGAGAATATCAGAAATAACAGAAATAAAATTTATAAATATACTGATGAATCTATGAATAGAAGCTANGCCGAGGATGAGATGGCTGGATGGCATCACGGTGATGGACGTGAGTCTGAGTGAACTCCAGGAGATTGTGATGGACAGGGAGGCCTGGCGTGCTGTGATTCATGGGGTCTCAAAGAGTCAGACATGACTGAGCAACTAAATTGAACTGAACTACCCTCATGGGTGGAGGGTGGAACGTAATTGTGGAGGCGGATGTGACACCATATGAAAGACAATTGGGCTTCCCCATTTCCAAGGCCAATGTGAATTCAAACACTCTCTTTAGGAATGTTCGTGAACAAAGCTTTGTACTCAGGCTGTATAACATAATCAGTGACAAGGTAAGGAGAGAAAGGAAACCCCAAACATGAAAACCCTGAGGAAGCTGAACCCAAGAAAATGGGCTTTGGGCTTCCCTGATGGACCCGTGGCTAAGACTTGTGCTCAAGGTAGGGGGCATGGGTTTGATCCGGGGTCAGGGAACTAGATCCCACATGCCGCAAGGATCCCACACGCCTCAAGTAAGGATCCCACAAACCGCAACTAAGGATTCTACAAGCCGCAACTAAGACCCCAGTCTGGCTAAATAAGCAAATAAATATTCAAAGAAAAAAAAATGGCTTCAGTGGGTATTTTATGCAGATTACCACAACACATGCCACAAACAGCCTTGCTTTGTAAAGAAACAGTTTTATATCAAATATCTTATAAACTATATTATACAGTGAACACAGTTTATCCCCCAGCAGGTGTTGTTACAACATACCGAAATATCATTCAAATGTGCTNATTACCACAACACATGCCACAAACAGCCTTGCTTTGTAAAGAAACAGTTTTATATCAAATATCTTATAAACTATGTTATACAGTGAACACAGTTTATCCCCCAGCAGGTGTTGTTACAACATACCGAAATATCATTCAAATGTGCTGGCATCTTCAAGACTCATTCTGCTCTGAGGGAAACCTGAGATTGTCAGGAACCACTTGGTTATTTTTTACTCTCACTTAAGAGGACCTGTGAGCATTAAGACAGATGAACAGGCAATAAAAAATACCCAAGAATGTCCAGTTAACAAGCAATTGCACATGACTTAGGTAGTGCCTTGCAAGGAAAACCAGCTCCAACATTTTGACTCAAGTAACTGGTCAATCCAGTTAAGCAAGACTTTGATCCAAACTTCTGGTTTCACCCATTTTGACACTAAACTTATCAAATAAATCTAATAAATTGTCATTGCATTCACCTACCTTTACAATAGTCACTATACTCAAATGCCCAAAATTGCCTTAAAGTATTTCTTTCACCTACAAAAATCTCCTTGTGGAGGAAAACTGCAATAAACTAATAGTCTCAGGGGAAAAGAGATAAAAGAACTGAGAAGGACTGGAGAATAAATTAAATATAAAATGTCTCAATAAGATTATAGCTTTTCATCTGATGCTGTTTTCATCATTATACAAGAGGTGTCTTAATTGTTTGATATCTAAAAGAAAAACACATTTTTCATCTCTATATTGATCAATACACTAGTGTCAGAAAGGTTCCCCCTCCAAAACATCACAGATCTGAGATTAACATATAACAGTGTATATAATACTGTTTGATGAGAGGGAAAGAAAGAAAACCAAAGGCCACAATGAAAAAGAGACTTGGCACAGTGCTCCCCCATGGATTCTCTGAGTATGTTCCCGTTAGTATCATGAGTTTCCAAGAAATGTCACAATAAACACCAAGCGTATAGTTGTGCTGGTGTACACCCCAGTGAAAGATTTGGGAAGAGGGAATTAAATACTTTAATTTTGGCCTGAAGTCAGTAGATGGGGAAGCTGAACCTCTGAAGTGATCAGACTTCTCAGCAGTAGATTCAGGGGCAGGGGGCTGGCATGGGGCTCCTGACCACAGCCCAAGGAAAAACATACCTTAAACCTATGTAAGAAATGCCTCATTATTACCAGGAACCATCAGAGAGCAGAGGCCAAATAATTAGAAAATTCTCTTTGTAGGAGCTGGGGGGGTAAGGGAAGCAGAATCTGTCTAAAATAAGACATCCTCATTTCCCACTGCAGGCCATAACAGCCAATGGGCCTGTCATCGTCCCAAAAGACACCCGACTTAGTAATGGCTAACTGAGCTTCACCTAGAAAAAAATGGTGGCCATTTATTCTCTCAACATCACAGAGAAGATGCAATAAGTGGAAAAAGAAGATTTCATTTTCAGAGAAACCTATAACCATATTTGGACACCCATTATCCTGCATTTATACTACAGAACTTCTTGATAAGATAACCAATATTTACTGAGCACTTACTATGTCCCTGGGTGCATTTAAAGTGCTTTAGATAAACTTGGGCTTCCCAGGTGGCTCAGTGGTAAAGAATCCGCAGGCCAGTGCAGGAGACGCAAGAGACTCAGCTCTCATCCCTGTGTCGGGAAGGTCCCTTGGAGAAGGAAATAGATAGCAACCCACTCCAGTATTCTTGCCTGGAAAATTCCTTGGACAGAGGAGCCTAGCGGGCTACAGTCTATGGAGTCACAGAGTCAGACACAATTGAGTGTGCATGCATGCATATAACCTATGTAATCCTTACAACAAATGCAGGCTGTAGATATTGTTCCTATCACCTTCTAACAGATTAAGACTCTAAAGAATTGGGTTATAGATCTCTTAATGAAATATCCTACAAGGGAACAAGAATAATTAGTATTCTATGCTTTCTGATGCAGTTATGAATTTAAAAGACAGTGTATTAATGTGATTTAGATAGTGATCCAAGTCATAAGTGAGCATGTTCACTCCTATGTGTATACACCCCCATTTCAACCTTGGGTCCCTCCAGTAGATAGGTGAGAACTCTCACGGCAGAGGAGGTAGACCTCCAAGGGCACGGTAGGCACACATTAACACTGTGTTCATGCTGTCCCACTGCCGAAGCTGGTGTCACATAATTAGTTATTTCAATACTTGAAAAATGATTCCTCCTCTAACATTCAAGTAGATACACAGAGTTTACTTCTTTTTCTTCCAATGCAAGAGCATTAATGGAATGACTTATAAATGTATACTTCATGGAAGTGGCTCTGTTGATGAGAAGAGAAAAAGTAAGCAAGGTCATGTGAGGTTAAAGGAAACCCACTTTATTATTCACTAACACCAAGTAACCAGAATCAACTCCACAAGAAAGAAAGAGGTCTTCTCCGTTACACTGGGGTAATTCTTAAAAAAGTGACGAAAAGTAACAAAGATGCCCCTTTCCAATTAAATAACAAGGTCCATCATACTCATCTTTGATGGCATAGTTCTTGGAATGACCTGTATCTTATTCTACAAGTGTTGCCAGTACTTAGTGCTATTAGTTCACTGGGTAAAGAAGCTATTTTTAAAATAAAGATTTAGGGATGCCTTACTTAATAAGGGGGAAAAAATAATCCTGCAGATAGGTGCCATGTGATATTACTTCTACGGGAAATGCTAAAAGGGATAGCATAGAATTAAACATCCCCATGCAGCCTCCCTCCCCGACAGAGAAGCTGGAACAAACAACTCTCAATCATTCACTCTAATGGAGGGGAGAGGAACTCCAGATAATCCAAAGTGTCAAATAATCAGCTTTTGAAAGCACCCATTTTCTTTGCACTTGAATGAAGGTACATCTGAAATTGGGTGACTCACTTTGAACTAAGAATTAAGACTCCATGAGACAGTTTTCAGGAAGGACTAGAAAGGAGGCCAGTGTCTTGCTGTCCTTTATCCAGTGTCTCCCAACAAGATGGCCGGGAAGGAAATGAGCCTGATCTCCTTGGTCCTGCTGCAGGCAGGGAGTGCTCAGATGCGAGGCAAGAGGGGAAGGGTTGATAATAAAGTAACAATTCTGCACATTTCATCATGTGAGCTCATCAATGGAAGATGTCCGGAGAGAGACGCCAGGTAGACCGGAGTCACTTGGGGTACCTATGACTCGTTTGCCAAGAAATCAGGTCGTAGTCTAGCTCCCTGCCTCCCTTCACCGCATTTGTAACAGTTTATACTTATATATTCAGGTGCATACTTTGATTAATGTCTTACTGTCTCCTTCTTTGGTTTAATTGGGAGGACAGGAGAAATTTTCCTCACCTCTGTACTCTCTCCCTCAGAATCTAGCACGCTGCCTAGATCACAGTAAGAGTTCAGTTAATATTTGCTGAGCAACTGCATGGAGTAGAAAAAAATAAGTGCTATTAGCAAATCTGAAAGCAAGAGTTTGGAAGTAGAGAGTCAATCTATAGATGATGCAGAATTGCAAGCACCATGAAAAATACCAACAGGTTCCTGCTCTGTAAAGATTAACACAGAAACAAAAGCATAATCATTACTACTCAGTTATGTATCTTTCTTTGCCTATGATGATATAGCAATCTAATACTGTGACTGTTTGCTATTTAGTTGCTAAGTCGTGTCCAACTCTTTTGTAACCCCATGGACTGTAGCTCACCAGGCTCCTCTGTCCATGGGATTTCCCAGGCAAGAATATTTGAGTAGGTTGCCATTTCCTTCTCCAGGGGATCTTCCCAACCCAGGAATTGAATTCACATCTTCTGCATTGGCAGGTAGATTCTTTCCAACTGAGACGCCTGGGAAGCCCTCAATACCATGGCAACAATCCATTCATTAAAAGCCAGAAACTCAAATTTGAGTCATTAGCTTTCAATCACAAACAAACATAGACTATGAACTGCGATGTTAAAAACACTAACAGTGACCTTTTTGTTACAGACTCCACAGAATAAACTTCAGGATTAGGAAAAACTAAAACTGCTATTTCATGGGTCCACCTATGGAATACAGGCTTCCCAGCTAATGCTAGTGGTAAAGAACCTGCCTGCCAATTGCAGGAGACATAGAGACACTGGTTCCATCCCTGGGTTGGGAAGATCCCCTGGAGGAGGGCAGGCCAACCCACTCCAGTATTCTTGCCTGGAGAATCCCATGGACAGAGGAGCCTGGTGGGCCCATAGGGTTGCAAGGAGTTGAACATGTCTGAAGTGACTTAGCATGCACCTACAGAATATTACAGAATTGTATCTGTTTGCCATGTGTCAACTTTAAGTTAGAAATTGGGAGCTGGAATTTTGCAAAGTCTGTAATGCGACCTTGACAAGAAAATTTGGTATTTCTCACCAAGGAAATGTCGAAATGCAAACTCTGACTCATGCCTCGTTCACCTTCACAATAAGAGGAGCTATCTTATACGAAAGAAATCAGGTGCAGAAGGCACCTTCTCAATCATTTATTCCTCCTCCTTAATTATGAAACAGGTATGAGAAGTCAGGAGCCATGAAATTAATTATTTTTCGAAAAACATTTTGTTCCATTATTCCATGCAGAGAAAAAAAATGATTAAATGCTACCAGTTCTCAATCTTCACAATTTTAAAGCTTTCCTGCTGATGTCTGTACCCAGACCAATCAGGACTGACCATGAAAACAGAATAGCCACCAAGAACTATATTACCAGACTACCTAAGCTTCAAAGAGGATCTAATATATTCACAGGTCTACACAGGGAAGCAGGTTACCCTTGAAGTGAGATACATGATCTGCAGAACAGAGATTGTAAATCTTACCCTCACTTCTCATGATAATTCAGATTATTTTACATAAGACTATTGTTTCCTATAATGACCTAAAACTCGGACCTGCACATTTACCTTACTGTAACACTAGGACAGCTGAACTGAATGCACAATCTTGGCAATAGCCGTCTGTCCAAATAGGCTGAAATATGTTACTAAAAGTATCTCAAAGCTCTCTCTTACATCTTCCTCTGGCTCCTTTCAATCTGAACAAGGCACTTGGGTTTTCATTTTTCATCCNTCTAGTCCTTTCTCAAAAGATCCCCTGTGAAAAGGTGAACAGACATTTTCCTCTCTTGGCATCCCCCTCCTTCATCCCTCTCCATACTGTAATTTTAAAATGTCATTTGTATACTAATTTATAATTAATTTTGTCATATCACATGCTAACACTCAAATAGAATAGAAGAGTTATCCTGAAAAGAATCTGATCCTCCCCTACAAATAGCCCCTTTCCTAGTTTCATTTCCCATAAGTAATCTCTTCTAAAATTTCTGTTCAAGTGTTACCCAGGGCTTACTTTGATAACTTCAAATAATGTGGTCATACTGCCATTCTTGATTATTAACTTTCTATTTCTTTTCTTGTATGAAAGATAAAGGTTTATTTTTACAAATCACCCTACTCTTCCCATTCCCTTCTTCTTGATAGCTATTTGATTTTTATCTAATTCCATTGGCTAAGTACATATACCTTCAATTAAAGTACTTGAACCTTTTTGCTTTTTCCATAATTATGCATATTTCTTTGATTCTATGTAAGATATGCTACTTTTTGGCTTTACTCTGTCTACCACCTTTCCCTACCACTACTGTTTCCTACTCTCTGAGAGGTAGTTGGCAAGTTTGATAGCATTTATATTATATTCTGAAACAATAGTCAAGTTTCCTTTAATTTTTATGTATGTTGAGTCTCACAGGTTGAAACCAACAACACTTAATTATAAAGTTATTTTTGTTCATGATAGAACCAAGTAATGAATTATAATTAAATTACTCCTCTATTAGTACAAGGTCTTAAACTCATTTGGAATTGCTATTTGGAGAATGTTTGTAGTGCCAAGAGGCAAAACAGCTCTCTGCTTTTCATGCTAAATTTGGTGCTCTAATCTATGCTTCTTCATGAAAAAATGTGTTTAATTAATTTTTAAATTTTATTTGGANATACTTATATATTCAGGTGCATACTTTGATTAATGTCTTACTGTCTCCTTCTTTGGTTTAATTGGGAGGACAGGAGAAATTTTCCTCACCTCTGTACTCTCTCC
This sequence comes from Neotragus pygmaeus, assembly GCA_006410875.1. Classification (NCBI taxonomy): domain Eukaryota; kingdom Metazoa; phylum Chordata; class Mammalia; order Artiodactyla; family Bovidae; genus Neotragus; species Neotragus pygmaeus. The sequence continues at coordinate 207,578 of SJYV01043814.1, forward strand.
CTCAGAATCTAGCACGCTGCCTAGATCACAGTAAGAGTTCAGTTAATATTTGCTGAGCAACTGCATGGAGTAGAAAAAAATAAGTGCTATTAGCAAATCTGAAAGCAAGAGTTTGGAAGTAGAGAGTCAATCTATAGATGATGCAGAATTGCAAGCACCATGAAAAATACCAACAGGTTCCTGCTCTGTAAAGATTAACACAGAAACAAAAGCATAATCATTACTACTCAGTTATGTATCTTTCTTTGCCTATGATGATATAGCAATCTAATACTGTGACTGTTTGCTATTTAGTTGCTAAGTCGTGTCCAACTCTTTTGTAACCCCATGGACTGTAGCTCACCAGGCTCCTCTGTCCATGGGATTTCCCAGGCAAGAATATTTGAGTAGGTTGCCATTTCCTTCTCCAGGGGATCTTCCCAACCCAGGAATTGAATTCACATCTTCTGCATTGGCAGGTAGATTCTTTCCAACTGAGACGCCTGGGAAGCCCTCAATACCATGGCAACAATCCATTCATTAAAAGCCAGAAACTCAAATTTGAGTCATTAGCTTTCAATCACAAACAAACATAGACTATGAACTGCGATGTTAAAAACACTAACAGTGACCTTTTTGTTACAGACTCCACAGAATAAACTTCAGGATTAGGAAAAACTAAAACTGCTATTTCATGGGTCCACCTATGGAATACAGGCTTCTCAGCTAATGCTAGTGGTAAAGAACCTGCCTGCCAATTGCAGGAGACATAGAGACACTGGTTCCATCCCTGGGTTGGGAAGATCCCCTGGAGGAGGGCAGGCCAACCCACTCCAGTATTCTTGCCTGGAGAATCCCATGGACAGAGGAGCCTGGTGGGCCCATAGGGTTGCAAGGAGTTGAACATGTCTGAAGTGACTTAGCATGCACCTACAGAATATTACAGAATTGTATCTGTTTGCCATGTGTCAACTTTAAGTTAGAAATTGGGAGCTGGAATTTTGCAAAGTCTGTAATGCGACCTTGACAAGAAAATTTGGTATTTCTCACCAAGGAAATGTCGAAATGCAAACTCTGACTCATGCCTCGTTCACCTTCACAATAAGAGGAGCTATCTTATACGAAAGAAATCAGGTGCAGAAGGCACCTTCTCAATCATTTATTCCTCCTCCTTAATTATGAAACAGGTATGAGAAGTCAGGAGCCATGAAATTAATTATTTTTCGAAAAACATTTTGTTCCATTATTCCATGCAGAGAAAAAAAATGATTAAATGCTACCAGTTCTCAATCTTCACAATTTTAAAGCTTTCCTGCTGATGTCTGTACCCAGACCAATCAGGACTGACCATGAAAACAGAATAGCCACCAAGAACTATATTACCAGACTACCTAAGCTTCAAAGAGGATCTAATATATTCACAGGTCTACACAGGGAAGCAGGTTACCCTTGAAGTGAGATACATGATCTGCAGAACAGAGATTGTAAATCTTACCCTCACTTCTCATGATAATTCAGATTATTTTACATAAGACTATTGTTTCCTATAATGACCTAAAACTCGGACCTGCACATTTACCTTACTGTAACACTAGGACAGCTGAACTGAATGCACAATCTTGGCAATAGCCGTCTGTCCAAATAGGCTGAAATATGTTACTAAAAGTATCTCAAAGCTCTCTCTTACATCTTCCTCTGGCTCCTTTCAATCTGAACAAGGCACTTGGGTTTTCATTTTTCATCTCAGTTTCTTAACTCAGCAGTCCCCTGCCTACGCATTGCACTTGAGTGAACCCTTCTTTAGGCCACGTTTTTCCCTTTCCTATTGACTGTGTGCACTTAGTTTTTTTTAATATTGTGTCAAACAGTGGAAATAGGAATTGAATATACATTCTGTCCATCTCCAATATGTTGTCTAATACGCCTCATCAACCCATTTATGTCAGCAGTGTTTACAGTAAAATCATCTATGTCTTCCAGGAGTACTCATTACAGAGCAAGACAGGCCTAAAACTGGTCCCCAAACACACATCCCCAGCTCAGCCACCAGCATCAGCGTACTCACCTTCTTCTTCCTCCTCCTCTTCTTCTTCTCTTTGGCCGCCTGGGCTTGCTTGTGCTCCCAAACCAGGTTAGTCAGGTTGGCCACGTACTCATCAGTCTGCTGCAAGAGGTATGCTAAACGCCTGTCTTTCTTTTGATCGATCAGTTTTCTATAGCCCTCTTCATCTTCAGCCTGTTAAGCAAAGAAGAGTGTGGCGAGACCATAATCAAAGTTTGTGGACAACACCTTTTCCCACACATCCTTCCCTTGACGGTCTGAACTTCGGTGGTGTGTGCAGCAAACTGAATGATTCCAGCCCCCCCGAGTCCTCGAACCCTGGCGGGGACTGACGACTACATCCCAAGAACAGGGGTTCAGGGCCAGATCAACGCATATAACGACACAATTTGTGTGGTGTGATCAAGCACTTCCAGCCAACTTTCCATTCTTCTTTGTTTAAACCGCATAAACAGTGTTACAATTTNGGGGACTGACGACTACATCCCAAGAACAGGGGTTCAGGGCCAGATCAACGCATATAAAGACACAATTTGTGTGGTGTGATCAAGCACTTCCAGCCAACTTTCCATTCTTCTTTGTTTAAACCGCATAAACAGTGTTACAATTTGATGATTCACCATCTGAAGCTTACCCTTAACTTTGTATTGGAAACTGTCAAACATAATCAAAAGCAGAGAAAGTAGTAAACTCACTCATATAACCAACAGCAACCAACACAATTAACTCGTGATGGTGTCTTTCACTGCCGCGCTTCCCCCACCTCTGCCCTGCAATTCCGAACTGAACGGTCCTGAAGCAAATTCCATAATAGCTTTTCATTCCTAAGTATTTCCATAAGTACTTCCAGAGGCGAAGAACTGAATAGGTTTTGAACAAATAATTTCTGATACTTCAAAGCATGACAGACACTGTGGTTGAGAGCAAAGGTCAAGCTGTGGGGATTTGGGTCCCAGATCAGCGCTGCATGGTGTGCCCAGGTGACTGGAGACAAGTCATTTAGCACCTGAAGCCTGAGAGTGCTGAGCCATAAAACAGACACAGTAATTCCCATTAAGCAACATTATGAGGTTAAATGGAATAAAAACTCTGATGGGCTCTAGGNTGTGAAGTTCAAAGGAATGGATTAGTATACTTGATAAACAGCTTTTACTTTCTCCTTCTACCACGGCATGTTTAACATTCTCACTGCAGATGGCTGCAAGCAAAGCATTTTCCTGAATTCCCGTAGGCAGGGTCCTTACCATCAGCCTCCGCATTCTCTCCTTCTCAATCCGCTCCGTCTCTTTTTTCTGCTCCCTTTCGGTGTTGGCGTGCCAGGTGGCCACTGCTTTGGAAAGCTTCTGGATCTTGCCAGCCACAGACCGATGATACTCCTTAAAGTCTTTTGCATGTTGCAAAATACTGTTCAGGTATTCCTAAAGGATCCACAGCAGGGAGAAGAGAAGGCTGAACATCCAGTTCCCAGTGNCTGGATCTTGCCAGCCACAGACCGATGATACTCCTTAAAGTCTTTTGCATGTTGCAAAATACTGTTCAGGTATTCCTAAAGGATCCACAGCAGGGAGAAGAGAAGGCTGAACATCCAGTTCCCAGTGAAAGTTTCCACCCAGTCCAAGAAAACTCGCAGTGTGTCCTGAACAGCAATGGGGGACTAGAACCAATTTGGGATGGGCACGCTGGTGTGTCTCCACAGCTGAGGTGTGGGCTACGGGGTGGTGGGAGAGGTGACCTCTCCAAGTTTGTTTCAGTGCCAGCCTGTAGAAAAGAAGCCTCCCAGGTCCTGAGGGTGTGGCCACATGAAAACGGAGATTGAGAGATCAGAGATTGAGAGGGACCTACAAGATGGTGATGATGAAATTTAAAGCAAATCACTCTCGAATAAACCCCAGGGAAACAGGTATGATACTGAGAGGACAAACAGTTCAATCACGTTATGAAAGTAGTGCTCTCACTTAAATACCTTAGAATCGTCACCCAAAATGAGTTTTATAGGAAGCTAAAATGGCCACACATCATTTGTATCCAGTTCTTAAAGAAGGGGAAACGCATAACCTTATTTACACTAAAGTCCAACGCTTTGAAAAAAAAAAAAAAAAAAAAAACCAAGCAAGGCACTAAATTAAGCTCAGAAAAACAAAATTTATATGATTATGACACGAGAATCAAATCCTACATCAAAATATTTCCAAATCTCTGGAAAGGAATGTTTTAAAATATCTACCCTTGTGAAACCTCCAACTGGGCCCTTGAAAAGCCCAGGATACTATATTTATATTTGTTATAAAAATAAACGCTTGCCCTCTTCTTTCCAAGCTCCCTCTCCCCTAGGATTGTGTCCTAGGAAACCTTCCTGCGCCCACCTCCTCAGCAGCATCCCATGGGGTTATAACTGTGGCACTTGATTTGAATTCAGAGAGCACTCCCCCCACCCCCATCCTGCACTGACTGTTCCTGTGTCCTTGGGGAGGTCACCTCTCTGCGGGCCCGTTTTCTCATCTATGAGGCGGTGCGGTCGGACCACACGGGATCCTCTCTGTGATGTCCCCACCGCCCGCAGGGGGCCATCTCTCAGGGGCACCCGGTCACGTGGTGGGGCCTGAGAACCTGGTGCTTTTGCCTTCGCTTCCGCTCCTGCTCGATCTTCTGCTGCTTCTCCAACTTCTCCGTCATGCGCGCTTCCCGCAGGGTCTGGCGCTTGCTCCGCTTGTACGCTTTGGAGTTGAGGGCCGTCTCCAGGGTCGTGTCCCGTCGCATGCAGGCCACCACCTCCTGTCGCAGCTGTTGAGAGGGGAGTGGTTAGAACATCGCCCCTGACGGAGGCCAGACCCCCGTCTCCCTGCCCTCCGTTTGGTGAAGCCGAAAAGGGACTCCCCGAGTTTCTCCATCACAGCTGGCCTTCTATAAACACAGGGACTACATCATGCCAAGGGTACAGGGTATGTTCAGAGATGCTGAAAGTTTCCTTTCCAAAAATTTCAGATAAGAAGCCAAGTACAGCACTGTCCACAGTAAATAAGTAGAGAATGTCTTGGTTTTTAAACAAATCGATTCATTCTAATTATTTTAATGATATTAATTAGTTAATAAGCTTAAAAAAATTTTTTTTACTTCATTTTAAGTGCCATGCTAACATTCTCTTTGTGTTTAAAGATTAACGTTGATGACGCTGGGCAAAAAGAATAAACTCCTTCCTGTTCATATGAAGTAGCTGTAGATACCAAAACAATGGTAATTCACTGTCTCACATAAAAATGGGAAATACTAGTTCTGGCTTCCTCTCACTCCTAACAAAGATCTTTGAAAGGTATTTATTTATTTATTTTTACTATATCATGGACTTCTTTCAGATTATCATAAATATAACACTTCATTCATATCATATGTTATATGGTGGTAGAAAGTGAGGGCTGGAAACATGCATTGAAATAATAATTTGATTGAATCTGAAATCAGCATCCATCACAGTTAAAATCATTGGAAAACTTCATAGATAACAGGTTTTTCAATAAAATGAAGCAAAAATCAGAAACCAATCAGAATCCAGCATAGCAAAGCTAGTTTGAATGTAATCTGATTCCTTAAAATATAGTTGATAGTTAATAAAATTGTATTAAACGGCTTATAAAGTTACCTACAAGAAACAAACAAATGGAATGCACAGTTTTTGTTTTTTTAATTAAGCTCTAATCTTCTCACATACCTACAGCCAAGTAGCCGCCAGCCGCCATGATGCCCTCTTGTGATATTATAACCAACAAGGCGAACGTATTTCCAGGTTCACATGATAACAGCAAGAGGGTTGGCCACAGAATTTTATTCACATCCTCCAACAGACCAAGTCATGCAATTCAATCCTTCCAAACTACTTTCGNCCTGATGCAAAGAACTGACTCATTAGAAAAGATCCTGATGCTGGGAAAGATTGAAGGCAGGAGGAGAAGAGGACAACAGAGGATGAGATGGTTGGAAGGGTTCTCTGACTCGATGGACAAGAGTTTGAGCAAGCTCCAGGAGTTGGTGATGGACAGGAAAGCCTGGCGTGCTGTGGTCCATGGTGTTGCAAAGAGTCGGACATAACTGATCAACTGAACTGAACTGAAACATCACAAACATCTTTCTACACAGTCAGCCATGCTGGAAGAAGAAAAAGCAAGTAAAAGCGCTTGACAAATTATGCAAAGCATTATGAGCTTGGTGTCATTCATCTCAAGTTATACACACACACATACTCTTCTACCCACAGTTTCTACCCATCACTTATAACTTAATAGCATGGACCATAAGCTAAATTGTGAAATAAGGGGTATTTTTGCCATTCTCCTTTTCTCCAATGTTCCCTTTTTTTTCCTTTTGGCATTCATATATCTATCACCTGTGACCCTCACCGTCTGCAGGACTCTACTATCTTCTCTTCATCACTAATCAAACTTTGAAGTTATCTAGTATCACTTAGAATGATTAGTGGATTACACTATAACACAAAGGGGGTAATATTGGTATTGTTTCATATCATATTGCTATTATTTTATCCAAATAATATGTTTATACCTTATCCCCTAGTCTTATTCCTCCTAGAATGCTTTCCAGTGCATTTTACATTTCAATAACAACATTTTTGACAATAAAGTGTATGTCCTTTTCATTAATAGAGGTGTTNCAAATAATATGTTTATACCTTATCCCCTAGTCTTATTCCTCCTAGAATGCTTTCCAGTGCATTTTACATTTCAATAACAACATTTTTGACAATAAAGTGTATGTCCTTTTCATTAATAGAGGTGTTTCTGTATAATATTGTCAAAGGAATAGTTTAATAAAGGACCACTGTGAGAGAGAGGAAAAATATTCTTCTTAAACTCTAGACCTTTTGAGACCAAATCTCTAAGAGCCTGTATTTTTTGTTGTTGTTGTTCAATTTGTTCATATGGTAATATGAAAAGAAAAGTCTTGAGTTTCCACATAAATCCTAAAATTTGAGCATAGCCCAAGTCTTGGAATTATTTTTGCAAGTAAAGATTCTTTGCCAAGAAATCCTTTCTCATTCTTAATCTGGTACTAGTCAGCTTCTGGATGCAGAGAAGCATGTTTAATGCAGGATCTAAATGATTAGTCAATTCTTGAGGCCTCCATATTTCTTCATTTTTCTTCTTAAGATTTTGGTAAGGATCCAACCCAAGGAATAGAATTGAATCCATGCTGCATGTGTATGAGAACTATTCTTCATTGAACTAAAAATGAACCTAAGGTGCCAGTTTGAAGTCTTTGTTAAAAACCAACTAAAATTAAGTCAAGAGAAAAATATTCCTAGTCATATTTTCTGAGGCAAAATGATTCAGGCAATCTTATGTATTATATCAACTTATTTTCTATGCAAATCAGGGGAGATACTGATGACATGTTTTAAACTTCAGCTACCTCTGCACCAGTACTNCCATCTCATCCTCTGTCGTCCCCTTCTCCTCCTGCCTCCAATCCCTCCCAGCATCAGGGTCTTTTCCAATGAGTCAACTCTTCGCATGAGGTGACCAAAGTACTGGAGTTTCAGCTTTAGCATCAGTCCTTCCAATGAATACCCAGGACTGATCTCCTTTAGGATGGACTGGTTAGATCTCCTTGAATCACCTTCTCTCAAATTTGGGGGCAAAACTTCTTGGAATAGATTTTGACAAAGAAAGAACAGTAAATGGTAGTAAATTAAACTAAACTGACAGTAACTGCACTAAGGTGCATTTAAAGTGAAAATGAAAGTCGTTCAGTTGTGTCTGACTCTTTGTGACCCCATGGACTATACAGTCCTTGGAATTCTCCAGGCCAGAATACTGGATTGGGTAGCCTTTCTGTTCTTCAGGGGATTTTCCCAACCCAGGTCTCCCGCACTGCAAGCAGATTCTTTACCAGCTGAGCCACAAGGGAAACACACGAATACTAGAGTGGGTAGCCTATCCCTTCTCCAGCAGATCTTCCCAACCCAGGAATCAAACTGGGGTGTCCTGCATTGCAGGTATATTTAAAGCACAATTTAATTTTCTCTCTCTCTCTCCCACACACACATATACATCTACAAGGTACGTCTATAACAGCACTATGTTATTGAGAAAACTGAAGTTCAGAGATACTAAGAAACATCTGGACTTCACAGAGCCAGTAAAGGAGAGAGCCAAGATGAAAATCCTCACTGGCTTTATACCAGCACCCCTGCAACAACACCACAGATAATCAAAGTACACTTTCTACTGCAAACTCTCATGGAACTCAACTATAAAAGACAATAACTAAACATTCTGTTTAAAATTAGTCTCATGGTTTTATCAACCTTTATGATGCCATATATTGATATGAAAAAGAAAACCTTCTGTGACTTGGACACTGCAAAATATCTTAATAGGTCATATAGCCCAAGTATCAGAAAGCATACGTGTGTGTGTGTGTGCTAAGTCACTTCAGTCATGTCCAACTCTTTGCAACCGTATGGACTGTAGCCCACCAGGCTCCTCTGCCCATGGGGATTCTCCAGGCAGCAATACTGGAGTGGGCTGTCATGCCCTCCTCCAGGGGATCTTCCCAACCCAGCGGTGGAACCTGCATCTCCTGCATTGGAAGTGGCTTCTTTACCACTAGTACCACCTGGGAAGCCCAAGTATCAAAAGGGGGGGCTTTTTTTTTTTTTAAAACAAAAATTAGAGCTGTTTGCTTTGATAGAGGGAAAAAAAATACGTTTCTCAAAACTTTAAAAATAATGATAAAGGAAATGTATGATTCTTTTCCTGGCTTCACTTGGCTGCTCAGACAGTAAAGAATCTGCCTGCAATTCAGCAAACCCAGGTTCGATCCTTGGGTCTAGAAGATCCCGTGGAGAAGGGAATGGCTACTCACTCCAGTATTTTTGCCTGGAGAACTCCATGGGCAGAGGAGCCAGCCTCGTGGGCTTACAGGTTACAAAGAGTCTGACATGATTGAACAATGAACACTTTCATGAAAAATAATATTATGATAGATTCCTCTTTTATTTGGTATATATGTGTTATTCTGATTTACTGAATGATTTATTATCATCACATGTTACTACTAGTATCATCATTGTTATCATGTTATTTCAACAATGCATACCAATATAAACAATAGTACTTATAAATGGCTTTACCATGCAACAGACTAAAAACGTATTAGGTTCAAACAACAACAATAAACATTCATCAATTTACTCTCAATCAAATTGTTCAAACTCTTCCAACCTTCTTCCACATTCCTTTTACTATTGATACTCATGGGGATTAAAATCATTCTAATCATTCTAATTTTTAACTTTTCTCTGTATAAAATATGAAACAAACATCTACTTCCTTTATCCAATTCAATTTCTTAAACATGCACATGGCCCAAAATTCCCAAATACAGCAACAGGTGATGCATCTTAACAATTAAGATATTAAGAGAAAAATCTATTACAGAGTTTTTTCAAATATATAACTTAAAAGGGAAAAAAGGAAACTGAAACAATTCTACCGGTGTAGAGTTAAGGCCATACTAAGGGAAATTTAAATACTGTAGTGGGGTGAGATAAAGGCCAATGGTATGGTTATTCTACTTCTTTGGTTCTATATTTATTGCAGTCCTTTTTCATCTGAATAACCCAGAATTAAACTATCCCTTGGCTTTGTGTTTTTCTCTCCTTGACAAAGTGGGTCAGGTGCTGTATTAGAGAAATGGGTGCTTTTTCCTTAATCGTCTAAATGACTGTGGAACTGGGCTAAATAAATACTCTTAGGACAACTGGCCTGACCGTGCAGAGATTAAATCACACTGGACCAGGAGAGTGGAAGTTGGAGAGTGGACAGGAGAAGCAGGGAGGCGAGAAGGTGGGGAGTGGGGTAGGTGGAGCATGGGGTCACCTGGACATGGGAGTCGGTGGGGAGCTGGGAAGGGAAGCCCCTGAAATGATGGCCTTCTCCAAAGGTCCCAGTAATTATTTGTCAGTGAATCTCATATCCTCCAGGACAAAAGACTCTTTCTTTTATGGAAGGGAGGCAAGAAGTATAGAGTGCAAACTATAGGAGAAGAGGAAAGGTAGATTCTGATGTAAAATTATATGCATCCAATTCAGCACATGGGGCGAGGGAGTAGCAAAGGGACAGGAGGGGCTTCTTTTCCATAGAGAATTTTATCTTTGTGTGGTGGTGGCTGTTAATAGAAATCTTCATTTTAAATAAAGCTCCTCTCCAGACAATTTCATCTTCCCATCAATGGGATTCAGCAGGTAGTCTGATAAAGAGATTCAGGATTCTAAACTTCCCGAAACAACAACAGATGTAATACTGCATAACTGCAGGAGACTCATTTAGTGTCCTCACAGGTACAGAAAATTGAAGCAGAATTAGGTCACTCAGGTTTTTCATACAGATTGAACAGTAAATCAAGAGGGGTTACTGTTCTGGCAAGAAAAAGAGTTCCATTAAAGGCGACAGATATTTGTTCAGGTCCAGAGGAGAAGTTTATGATTCCTGTAGGAGAGTTATTTGAACAGAAAATGACACTGGTACATTTTGTTCCTTCCAGGAGCTGAGTGACACTTTTTAAAAGAAAGAGAGAGGGAGACTGACTTTTGGTAACTCTGCTGATGAAGCGGCTCTTGGTAATTTTTGAGAAGGAATTTTCAGGGTTGTAATGGAGGCCAGGGCAGTACAAAAAACACTAGGCTGGCTTCCCGAAGCCAGGGGACTAGTATGCTGTTTTCATACTAAATTCTGACTTGATACCAAAGAGGGCTCACATCACTCAAAGATACTCTTCTCAAATAACTCCCTTTCAGTGTTAAATATATTTCTTTCTCATGCAGCATTTGTAGAATTTACATGCTAAAGTTATAATTCCTGGAGCACTTCTGATCAATCCTCTAACTCTAGGTGGAAGAACAGAAGTGAAGTATATTGAATGGGGCAAAGAAAGTATGCCAAAATACCAAAAAAAAAAAAAAAAAAAAAAAAAAAAAGCACAAACA
>SJYV01043814.1:218678-237654 GCA_006410875.1 Neotragus pygmaeus
ATTAAAAAAAAAAAAAGGGAAAAAAAAAAAAAACAAAAAAAAAAAAAAAAAAAAAAAAAAAAAAAAAAGGCACTCACACTACAGAGAAAAGCAATAAAGTTCCATCATAAGGAAAAGATGGTCTAAAAGAAAGGATCCAATTTAAGTGAGAACAAAGCGTTTTTAACTGAAGAGCTTATATAGATCTGAGACAGAGTGTTCATATGCAAAGACTTATGTGTGCTATCACTGAAAAAGCAAAGTTAATTTTGTCAAAATTGTGATTTCATGATGAACAGGAAAAGCAGCCAAGTGACTTAAAATTAAAAAAAAAAAGTTAAGATTCTGACCTTTTTTTTTCATTTTTCATAGACAAGGTAAGTGATATTACAACAAAGAAATGAACATCTGGTTAAAGAATTTCTGACAAATGATTTTTGCTCAAACCAAGTTTATAAAATTATAAAAGAGAATTAAAAAAAAAGACCTTGCTCAAATCCTCAATCAGAAGAGAGAGTTACACTGGACTCTTCCTATCAGTACTAAAGGGTAGTAAGTAAGCCATTCTCTCAAAGAGGGGGAAATGGGGATTTTAGCTGTCTTTTACAAGGGCCTAAGGGACTTAACCTAACTCTTTTTAAGGAGTACATTTAACTAATTTCTGCAACTGGATAATTTATCTTCATATAGGCAGAAGTCAGCTCTTGCTCTGTAACTAAAGAAGATAAAAGATACCCCTGTAAAACCCTGCCAGTATAAACCTAACCTTCTCAAGACAGCCATGAGAGATTTCAGGCCAAAACACCCACCAGCTTTTTGAACCCAGGGTTGCCAGATCGGTCACTTCAAAAGCCAGGCAGCTTAACAGAAAAGAAGACATGTTATCAAGTAATAACAATGACATGACAATTAGCCATTCCACCACCTTCTGCAATGCTTATAATTCAGAAGATACTGATGGGTACATGTTTTTAACTTGACACAAGTATGGAGGACCAAACCTTTCCACAAACTAGAATAGGCTAAACAGTAATAATTAATACCGTGTACTTTGGGAGACCATCCATTAAGATCATTTCCCATAAAAGTGTTAAAATGAGCTTGTTACAAGACAACTCTGCAAATACAGTTCTGGTAAAAATGACAAAGAAAATTTAGGACTCAGTAAGCACACACACCACCACCCCCCCCCCCAATAATATAGACTGAAGAAGGAAAAAAATATGAGGAATTAATGCTTTTGAACTGTGATGTTGGAGAAGACTCTTGAGAGTCCTTTGGACAGCAAGATCAAACTAGTTGATCCTGAAAGAAATCAGTCCTGAATATTCACTGGAAGGACTGATGCTGAAGCTGACGCTCCAATACTTTGGCCACCTGATATGAAGAACTGACTCACTGGAAAAGACCCTGATACTAGGAAAAATTGAAGGCAGGAGGAGAAGGGGACAACAGAGGATGAGATGGTTGGATGGCATCACTGACGCAATGGACATGAGTTTCAGCAAGCTCCAGGAGTTGGTGATGGACAGGGAAGCCTGGCGTGCTGCAGTCCGTGGGGTCACAAAGAGTTGGACATGACTGAGCAACTGAACTGAAGGAAAAAAAAACCCAGACGCATTTCTAGGTACAGTGTCTGTGTTATATGGGGTTCATGTGATTCAACAAAGGGACTGGTAGCTCTGTACGGTCAAGGTAGGGAAAAAATGTTAGCACTTATGAAGTCAGAATTTTAAACAATACCCCACTATCCCATTTATTATCTTTTAAAATGGCTTTTGGCTTTTTTATTCAATAGCAACATGAAGAAAGGACTGAATATGAATATTTTTTCTGCCACCAATGAGTATATAGTGCTGATATTTGACTTTTATACCACACAGAAATTATTCACCCAACAGAATCTGCCTATCAACACTGAAATATCAATTGATGATGAGTATCTAGCTCTCTAGGGATACATGAAAAGCTGGAAACAGTAATATAAAAGCTCTTAATTGAGGATTAATAATAGCAGTGAGAATAAAGTTATACTCTTCATCCAAAAAGCTATACACATTTAATGGCAAGTTACTATGATTTATTTCAGAGTAACTCTCAAAGCTGATAAATTAGTATTTTAACATAGTAATAGATAAGTAGTCATGTGTTTTACAATTAAGAGTAAGGTAATGTTTATAAAGGGATCCTAGACATTATTTTTTTTCCTGGGCTCCAAAATCACTGCAGATGGTGACTGCAGCCACAAAATTAAAAGACACTTGCTCCTTGGAAGGAAAGCTATGACAAATCTAGACAGCATATTAAAAAGCAGAGACATTACTTTGCCAACAAAGGTCCATCTAGTCAAAGTCATAGTTTTGCCAGTAGTCATGTATGGATGTGAGAGCTGGACCATAAAGAAGGCTAAATGCCAAAGAATTGATGCTTTTGAACTGTGGTGTTGGAGAAGACTCTTGAGAGTCCCTTGGACTACAAGGAGATCAAACCAGTCAATCTTGAATATTCATTAAATGGAGGACTGATGCTGAAGCTGAAGCTCCCAATACTTTGGCCACTTGATTTGAAGAGCTTACTCATTAGAAAAGACCCCAGTGTGGGGAAAGACTGAGGCAGGAGAAGGGGACAAGAGAGATGGCTGGATGGCATCACCAACTCAATGGACATGAGTCTGAGCAAGCTCCAGGAGATAGTGCAGGACAGGGAAGCCTGGGGTGCTGCAGTCCATGGGGTCTCGAAGAGCAGGACATGAGTGACTGAACAACAAAAGACACTAGTTTGGGCTTCCAGGTGGCACCAGCAGTACAGAACCTGCCTGCCAATGCTGGAGACGTAAGAGACTCTTATTAGATGCCTGGGTCAGGAAGATCCCCTGGGGGCGTGCATGGCAACCCACTCCAGTATTCTTGCCTGGAGAATTCCCATGGACAGAAGACCATGGCGGACTACAGTCCGTCCACAGGGTTGCAAAGACTCGGACATAACTAAAGCAACATAGCACGAAAGCACAGACATTATTTCCTAACATTCTCTATAATGTTTAACCCCTCATTGTCTTAAGTTAAATCACACTTGGGAAATAATAATAATAGCTAATATGTATTGAAAGTCTTTGTATAATTTTATCTTCTCCCTATAAAAGATAATATTGCATAATACCTTCTTTTAACATAAGGGGAAACTGAGTCACAGAAAACAGATGTACCTTGAGGAAGGCAACACAGACACTTAGTGGCAGAGAACACTTTTTGGCTAACTCTCGAAACCAAGGCTTCCCTGGTGGCTCAGCTGGTAAAGAATCCGCCAGCAATGCAGAAGACCTGGGTTCAATCCCTGGGTTGGGAAGATCACCTGGGGAAGGGAAAGGCTTACCTACTCTAGGATTCTTGCCTGGAGAACTCCATGAACTATATAGTCCATGGAGTCGCAAAGAGCCAGACACGACTGAGTGACTTTCACACAGACATACACCCAAATCCATGATCTTAGCTTCATTTTATCTTGATTCAGTTCTTCCTGGACTCTTTTTTTTTTTTTTTTTTTTTTTTACTGAAATTAACCATTTAGGATCTACTAACTACTGGATCATGTAAAAAGCAAGAGAGTGCCAGAAAAACAACTATTTCTGGTTTATTGACTATGCCAAAGCCTTTGACTGTCTGGATCACAATAAACTGTGGAAAATTCTGAAAGAGATGGGAATACCAGACCACCTGACCTGCCTCTTGAGAAATCTGTATGCAGGTCAGGAAGCAACAGCTAGAACTGGACATGGAACAAACAGGAAAAGGAGTGCATCAAGGCTGTATACTGTCCCCCTGCTTATTCAACTTACATACAGAGTACATCATGAGAAACACTGGACTGAAAGAAACACAAGCTGGAATTAAGATTGCCGGGAGAAATATCAATAACTTCAGATATGCAGATGATAACACCCTTATGGCAGAAAGTGAAGAGGAACTCAAAAGCCTCTTGATGAAAGTGAAAGAGGAGAGTGAAAAAGTTGGCTTAAAGCTCAACATTCAGAAAACGAAGATCATGGCATCCGGTCCCATCACTTCATGGGAATTAGATGGAGAAACAGTGGAAACAGTGTCAGACTTTATTTTCTGGGACTCCAAAATCACTGCAGATGGTGATCGTAGCCATGAAATTAAAAGACGCTTACTCCTTGCAAGGAAAGTTATGATCAACCTAGATAGTATATTCAAAAGCAGAGACATTACTTTGCCGTCAAAGGTCCGTCTAGTCAAGGGCATGGTTTTTCCAGTGGTCATGTATGGATGTGAGAGTTGAACTGTGAAGAAAGCTGAGCACTGAGGAATTGATGCTTTTGAACTGTGGTGTTGAAGAAGACTCTTGAGAGTCCCTTGGACTGGAAGGAGATCCAACCAGTCCACTCTAAAGGAGATCAGTCCTGGATGTTCATTGGAAGGACTGATGCTGAAGCTGAAACTCTAATACTTTGGCCACCTCATGCGAAGAGTTGACTCATTGGAAAAGACTGATGTTGGGAAAGATTGAGGGCAGGAGGAGAAGGGGACAACAGAAGATGAGATGGCTGGATGGCATCACCGACTCAATGGACACGAGTTTGAGCAAACTCTGGGAGATGGTGAAGGACAGGGAGGCCTGGCGTGCTGTGATTCATGGGGTTGCAGAGTTGGACATGACTGAGCGACTGAACTGAACTGAACTACAGTCTGCAGGCCAAACCCTGTCCGTAGCTTGTTCTCATAAATAAAATTTCACAGGAACACAGCCAGCCCATTATTGCCTGGCTGCATTCACGTCGTAATGGTAGAGTTGAGTAGTTCTGACAATGGCTCTAAGGCCTTTAGAGAAAAGGTTTGTCATTCCTGATTCAGATAAATGTGCCAAATGAAGCTTTTGGAGTAAGAGAAAAAATAAGGACCACATACGAAGACATTTAAATGGGGCCTACCCCAAAAGTGAGACCAAGCCATTGACCAACAAGTGCATGAACTGAATCAAAGAATACATTATTTCCTTACATACAGCTTCTGAAGGATGGCCTTTAGTATCAAGCCAGCAGACACAATCACCATATGAGCCACTCAGTCAGCATTCAAGGACACACTGACAGACTAGAACAAAATACTGCACAGTCTGAGTGTGGGCTGACCACTTTCTTGTATCTTTAAGAACTCTGGGCTGAGTTTTTGATCTTGGCGTGTCACCGGAGTAGATAAAAGTGTTCTGACTGCAAGAGTGAAAATCAGGCCTTTGGACCTAGAAGCCCTGGAGGGTCCCTGCCCCAGGCTCCAG
The DNA here is from genome assembly GCA_006410875.1 of Neotragus pygmaeus. Lineage (NCBI taxonomy): Eukaryota > Metazoa > Chordata > Mammalia > Artiodactyla > Bovidae > Neotragus > Neotragus pygmaeus. The sequence continues at coordinate 223,950 of SJYV01043814.1, forward strand.
TGGCAAAGAAACTCTTCTCTGAGACTTTGTTGGAAAATCACTCTCAAGCCTGAATCTTGGCCTCTGCAGTTTCCCTTAGGCCTCTCCCTGGTCCCACAAAGAATGACCATCACACCAGGAGACACCAGGCCCTCTGGACTGGGTGGCACTTGCAAGCACACATCATCCTACCCGCGGGGCAGGTGCATTACCTGTACTCCCGCTCCTGCAGAATCTCCACCGGGTCCAGGCCTTGCGGTTTCTGGACCGGGCTGATCCGGCTCTGCTTCTGCTGCAGCTGCAGGATGGGCGAGGGCTGCCCTGGGGCCGGCTGCGGTACGGAGGGTCCGGGCACGGCAGCTGCAGGCGGTGGCGCTGCGGCCGGGGGCGCGGGTGAGGGCCGGCCGCTGGGCGCCGGCACCGGCAGCTTCTGCGGGGGACTCGGGCCGCTCAGCTCTGGCCCCGGGCCTGCGAGACAATAACAACATGGGCAGCTGGGGAAGGAAGGTGCCCTGTGCCCACACCCCGCCAGCCTGCCGACAACCCACCCCCCTGGGGCAGGGGAGGGTCTGGGGATGGGGACAATGGAAGGTCACAAGAGAAGAAAACAGGAGGGGAGGGAGGACGATAAGGAAACCCAGAAGGGAAAGGAGGAAAGGGTTAAAAGAAAGGAAAAAGAAAAAAAGAATTTGGCATCTATCCCAAAGGGAAATGGCCCTAAAATGACTCTTAGGTAATAAACTGATTAAGGAATAGAGAGCCAGTTTTTAGTGGAGGGCTGCAGTGGGTTTTTAAAAATAATTACAGGTGCATTTGGGGTTCTGAAAAAGCAAGGGAGTCACTCAGCGGTCAGATGCAATCTGGGTGTGGTCCCAAAATCACATTCTGCGGACTACACCACAAGCCCCCTTCTGCCCAATCTGGAACGGTCCAGCTGTAGAACCTATGCTTTACATAATACAGGCAGTAGCCCGCCAGTACTCTGATGTGAACTGAAATAAGCATGCATTTTCCCCTAATGACCTATAAACTATATTTCAGGCTTTATCAGTACATCTAGGGAACTTAAACTTCTTACTACATGTTAGAAAATATTTCTAAAAACATTCAGTGCAGGGGAAATAAAGAATCTACTCATTCCACCTAAGAAAACCTAGCAAAGATTAAGATTCAAGAGTGGATTTTTCTCATTTTATCAGAATAAAGGGCTATATAATCATTAAGTTTATTAAAAGGTATTTAATTAGTTAATTTAAAGCAATTTCCCACATTAAACTTTAGGAGTTTTAACTAAAATAAGAAGTGTTCCATCTCTCCTCCAGATGAATTTTTACTTATTTCAAAGTTATAAATAAAATTAGTCATGCTACCAGAGGAGTTTAGTAAATTAAAAAAAAATCTCAGCAAGCAGATGTTAAAACCTCAAATAGGCATTCTTCCAAGTATTTTCTGTATCTGTTCTGAGAAATATTAAAATTATTAAATGGTAACAAAAATAATCATCTCTATACTTCAGAGTGACTTATTAATGTACCATACAAAGACATACATTATGAAAAATTAGACACATTTCAATTTTCAGCAAACACCAGAGAGAAGTGGGCTTAAATGACCACCCAGGGATAGCAAACATTCTGACAAGAGGAACAGGAAGAATTAGAACAAACTGCTGAGAAACTACAGTGTGAGCATGAGTGTGCGCAGTGGGGGTGTTCTTTTGTTCCCCTCCTTGTGAAGTTAGGCAAAACTTGCCCAGAGACTTAGGGCTGGATGAGACTCCTGAGGTAATCTGTAGCCCTCTTCTAGGATTGATGACAAGTTCTGGAGGGAAAAATGCACTTCTTGGTTTTTGTTTGTTTTAGGCACTATAGATGTACTATCATAGTAAAGAGATCCTTCTCAGCTAAGTACATTCTGATTCTTTTTCTGAATGGGAGGTCTTTTACAAAATGCTAACCTTTTCACAATATTTCAGATTTAGAGTTACATATTTCAGAGTTCCTTCCATTCATATGGAAGAAACCGGTTTATAAACATTAACTCTCAGGGTTGTTAACCATTGGAATAAGTTATGGAGGGAAACTTTTGATTATTTTTTCCCTCAAGGTCTTTAAAACAGGGGAGATTTTTTTAAAAAAATCTGAGTTGCTTTGAGCCAAAAGAGAGGAGATAGAGATTTAACAGTTACCTTAACAGTGTGATTCTATGAATTTCCCTAATAAGCTCAAGAAACTGATAGAGTTAAATATATTTGAAGACTTGGTATAATAAGCATACTAAATAATAAATGTAATACATTGAAGCCCTCTAAAAAACCACCACCTTTAATAAAAAGAAAATCTGTGTCCTATTGATAACATCATACTAATTACCCTAAATTCAGTTTTCAGAGTGCTTTTCCTCCTTTCAAAATTCGAATAAGTTATCAATAAAAGCCATAATAGTGCAAGAGTGCACATATTTCACTTACTCTGGATGCTTTCTTCTTTAGCACGATAGCTTGTAAATACCTGTGTAGAGTCATGCCGACTCCTCGAGGTATATTCAAGTCACTATTTTTAAAAACACACAATCAAAGGGAGGTATCCAGAGCATGTCTGAGATCTCTGGTTCCAAGTCTAGTCATTTTCAGCCTGTGACTTCAAACTAGATCTGATACATACACAGCTAGGCTTCTTTAATCCATAAATAAATACAGAGACAGTCTTATCTGGTTGAAGGACCCTTAACGTTAAGACGTAGGTAGAGAGAGACCCAAATGTAGACTTAAATATTCAAATCTCCAATCCAAAAAGTATTCCAGCTTGCTGTGAACTGAAATAGGTACATCTAAAGCACCCTGTGTCTTTCTAAAAGAACAGGTAAGTCATACCAATCAGTCATGGGAGCCTGAGCAAGTTACTTAACCCCGGTGTTTCAGTCTCCTCATCAGTAGAATGGAGATAATAACAGTGCCTCACCCCTGCAAGGGGAAAGTGAGAATTCAGTGAGACAGCAACTCTGGTCATTTTTATTGCCACCAAGGACACCAAAGCAAAGAAGCCTAATTTAATCACTCAGCTTTTCAGAAAAACTCTACGGCAAAAGAAAGATTTTCAAGGAAATTTGGTACTGTATTAGCGAGAAGCTTTGAAAGCATGCTCTTCAAGAGCAAACTTGAAAATGTTTCTACCGTTTAATACAATTCAGCACAGATACTCAGATAAATCAACCTGCCCTGTGCTTCCTGCTAATTCCCCATCAGAGTCACTTACAGGCAAACTCCTTTCTAACTAAACACTGCAAGTTCATTTACTGCCTGGGTCTATTTTCTCCTCCAGCCAACACGTTAGTCAAAAAGTTCTCCTTACAGAGGCTAGGGGACTGAACGCAGCTGCCTGACTTTAGACACACCCAGAACACACCTACCTAACCGTGAGGTGTTCTGCTTGTCTCTTAGGCGTTGAGCTGCCTGAATGAGTTTCTTCTGCATTAACAGAAAGCATCTCTTGACAACCAGCACACTGCAGAATGATAAGAACTCACATCTTGATATCTTTAGATCGAAAACAAATTACGTTCTTTAGCTTATCTCCTACTCTCTCGCCAATATAAACAATTCAGGCTGAATTGTCTGAGGTACAAAATATGTGTCTTCCTGTCAGTCCTCACTTTAGAAGTCAAGGTAGATATACGCCCTGACACTCCTGAGGGGCGTCATCCCATTGCAGCTAAGGGAGGGAAGGAGTCTTTATTAGACATCTGAATCTATGAAACAGGTAAATAAACTTCTTAAATTACTTAAGTTTCACATGTACAGAATTTCTGTACAGAATTCCCACTTTATCTTCCGGTAGAGAAGGATGTTTATGCAAATAACTATCTGTGCATTAGACAAGGATTTAAGTGGATTCCAGAGGTTGAAAAGATAAATGTAATAATAAGGCTTAAATGAAGCATACTAAGAAATTTTAGATGACAAAAGGAAAAAAAAAAATGAGAGGGGCAAGCAGGAAAGTGACAAGCACTGAAAAAAGTCAGCAATAAAACTCTTGCTTTCTACCATGAAGGCTTCCCTGCCCACCGCAAAAAAAAAAAACCCAAAACCTTTTCAGTTCCTGTTTTGAAATTTGCTTTGGTCTCCAAAAAGAAAAATGAATCAGAATTAAAAGAAAATTGATGGATTTGATTTGAGAGGAGCCCACAGCAGGCAAGGACTAGAGTCACTCATCTGTTCAGCGCACACTTCCTCTGGTCAAACTGCAGTTCTTGGGTGGTGGCTCTGGCGGTATCGCTTTTGGTGAATTCTAACTTTGGAGTGGGTTTGAGGCAGATCACCCCAGCCAAAAAAGCTCTCTTCGCACATGAGTGACACTAGCAAATGGGACGAAAGAAAAATCACAGCTACCACCAGGAAAAGTAGAAATACTTAAATTGATTTTTTTTTTTCCTGGAATACTGACAGAGGTATTTATAAGCAATTATGCTGCTTTATTATTTTTTTTTAAAAAGGAGAGGGATAAACAATGAATAAAAGTAATATTCTCTTAAATAAAGAAAAACTTCTTTTGGCCTTACTTGAACTTGTCCAAGATGAATTACCAAAAAAAAAAAAAAAAAAAAACCCAAAAAGCCATTTTCAAGGAAGGGAATCATTTCCCTATGAAATCTGAGATTTGGGGGACAAGATCAGAAATGTAACCTCCCTCCTGGTGGCAGGAAGGGGTCTGCTCTATTTGAGGAAAGTGTCTTCTTTTCTCCTTTGTTCACAGTGTCTTTGCCTACTCTGGCATATTGGCCCGAGTAATATCATTTCTAACGAAGCCTGACGGCTGGAAATTCAAAAGACACGAACAGTGAGTAATAAAACAAGCTTCCCCCCTAATGCCAGGAGTCTAGCGAGGGAAGATGTAGGCATCAAGTAAAGGAAAAAAATAATAATAAAATGGAGCCTTCTCTTCTGGAAATGATCCAGAGAAACCCAGCATTGTGTTGGTTAGGACGTGGAGGATTTGCTGTGTACGAGTATCCAGGTAACTGAAAATCTATCCTCAAAGTTTTACTTCATCATCTGGTCTCATTCTTGTGACTTTGGATGAAATAAATCATTTAGCTTTCTGCCTTCTTAAATAATACCTTAGAATCTTTTCCTGCTGTGACTAGGTCATTGTTAAAAATAACACACTTCACTGAGGTCCGTGATGAGGGACTACCCTAGGACAAGCTGCAGCGCTCGAGGAAGTGTGCCTGTGTGACAAGGTCCCACAGTGGGCTTTCAGGAAGTGTAGACTTTGCTCCCTCCTCTTGAGCCACCAACTATCCGACTATGACCACTAAGCCTCTAGTGGGAACTCCTTTAGTTAATAATGCTCCTTGTATACTGAGACGCGGGATATCAGGGTCACCAATGTTGTTGACATTGTGTCTAGAATATGAATGAAAGGCTCTCGATAAGGGGCTGAGATCCTTTTCCGTCCTACCCACAGGCATGCAATGCCTGCACTTGGAGCACAGACCTTGGGACAGAGCCTTTCCCTCGTCGTGAGCCTTCTGGTCATGAGGGTGCCAGGGCAGGGCAGAACATGAGGCCCCTGGCATAGAATCCTGTCTCCATGCTCCAGATGTGTCCCACGTGCACTGTGCTTATTACTGGGCGTGGAGCACAGGTTTGCTAGCAGGCCCTCAGGAGGTACAAACTACACATATGCACAGACAGACACTTTTGATTCTCTCCGGCGGCATTCCTAAGAGCTAGAGTTTTTGCAGTTTTAAAGCCTCTAGACACACTGAATGTTCAAACTACCATCTAATGCGCAGGCTTCCTGTACAACCTTTACAGTCACTAACGTTTGGTCCCATGGGATCCTCCACCTACCAGAGCATTGCAGCCCACACACAGAAGTCTGGAGATGACACGGTACTTTCATACTCTTTAGAAAACCATTCCTAAGGCTCCATCTACAATTAACAAGATGAGTTTACCCTTTCAGTAGGCAACTCAGGGTTTCCTCTACCAGGAAAGAAACATCTACAAACTCAGAAGTGAAGGAAGTGAAGTGAAGTCGCTCAGTCGTGTCCGACTCTTTGCGACCCCGTGGACTGTAGCCCACCAGGCTCCTCTGTCCATGGGATTCTCCAAGCAAGAATACTGGAGTGGGTTGCCATTTTCTTCTCCAAGGAAGAACAATAGCAATTAAAAAAAAAAATCATCTGAACTCTTTCCCAATGTCTAAGTCCCAAAACCTAAGAAGAAGACCAATAATCCCAAACCAGTAGCAATGATCAGATGTCAGGGCTGACCCAAATGAGAGGGATCCACTCACAGGAAAGGGCGTCAGTGACAAGGAGGCACTCTGGAATTCAAATTTCCTGAGATTCAAATTCTCTGGAATTCAAAGCTCTAGTAGAACAGAACCATAAACCCTGTGCTTATCCAGTGGCTAACAAAAATCTTCCCAGAGAAAACAACATTCGTGGAAGATCACCTTACAGCTTCTTGGAGCTCTGAATTCTCTCAGTGGGATCAAGCAGACCACCAGCTCATTACCAAAGACTATCACATCTCAGCTCCTTACAGAATGTCAGCCTCAGCTCTGATGCTGGGGTCCAGAGGAAACAGGCCATGTGGATTCTGTTACTCTATTATGAACAAATGTTACTGATGCCTCTATCATGCAGTATTCCTTACAATATTAATAATTAAAAAAATAATCCCGCCTGGGAAAGTTACTTTATACTCTCATGCTAGAAAAGATTCTGTGTCCTCTGAGAACCTGACTGGTCAGCAACTTCCTTCTGAGTGGCAAGGACCAGGCACCTGATGCTATCCCCCTTCCTGACCACCATGCAGCTCCAGTCACCTTGGAAGCGCAGCTGCAGCCTTCACCAGAGCTCCTGGGCCCCCACCCCCACTGCTGATCTCCCAACTTTGATTTCTACTTCCCTCTGTTTCTGAATTTTCTACTTGATAATTTCTTTACCATGGGTATGCTTTCTTGCAAGCCTCCTCAAACGTATTTTCACAACCAAAAGGATAGAAATAAATAAGTCAACAGACACAAAATAGCTCAAGGAGAGGAGATTCGAGACGTGCCTGCTGGCAATGGAACACACCAGGTGCAGGGGTTCCTAACCTGGCAGGGGGTGGGGTGGATGGGCTTCCCACAAACCTTGAAGCCCTTGAAAGGGAATGCAAAGTCACAGGGCACTGTGCTTTTTGCTTAGAGCCACAGCTCGCACCAGAGTCTCTAAAGGTTTCAGAAGCACCCCTCTAGGACCCACGGCCGAGGAGACCAAGAATCTTGGCCAACTAAGCAAAGCAGACAAGGGAGCCAGCAAAGCGCGGCAGAAGATGGCCCTGGGCTGACAGCAGCCCAGCGCTTCTGTGTGCTCAGCCGTCCTTCTCTGAGCTGGACCCTCGCATTATTCACTGGGTTGCATATTAACCTACCAGATGGTCTGTTGTAGTTAACAAGGGCCTGCTGCTGCGGCTGTGGCTGCTGCGGCTGAGGCTGGGGTTGGGGCTGTGGCGGCGGCTGTTGCTGCATGCCAGGCAACGTCCTTTTCCCCTGGACTGCAAGCTGCAGTGTTTCAGGGAGGGGCTGGCCCCGGGCCAGCATCTTGTAAGCTAAAATCTGGGCTCGGAGCTGATGCAGCTGGACGGGACTGAAAGGAGAGGGACCCCTGTTGGGTTGGTTCATCGCCTGAGGGTCGCCTGGGATGAGGGGTCCTGGCTGGCTCGGTGGCATCTGTGGTGGGGTCGGGCCGCCTCCTGATATAGGGCTGGACACGTGCTCTGGAGCTCCCAGCGGAGATGGGTGTGGCGACATGTAACCTGGAATAAAACACAAAGGGAGAGGTCACAGGCTGCCCCCCATGACCCTGAAAGAGAAACTTTCCTGGAGATCCTGATGATTTTCCACAACAGCATTGACTGATAGAAATTTAAAGCATATGTACTTTAATGGGATTATATATAATTTAAAATTTATGTATATCAAATATATATATATATACATATAAAATTCAAATAAACAGACCAAATTGTAATAATATATAATTTAAACCAACATACCCCTAATATTATCATTTCAAAGAACAAAAATTATTAGAGATTTTACATTTTTGCTTCCATTTTAAGTTACTGTACATCTCCAATGGGACTAGTCACATTTCAAGTAGTGGACAGCCTGATGTGTCCTAGAGGCTTCCCTGATAGCTCAGCTGGTAAAGAATCTGCCTGCAAAGTGGGAGACCCTGGTTCAACTGCTGGGTCAGGAAGATCTGCTGGTCAGGAAGATCTTGGGCTTCCCTTGTGTCTCAGCTGGTAAAGAATCAGCCTGCAACGCGGGAGACCTGGGTTGGGAAGATCCCCTGGAGAACAGAAAGGCTACCCAATCCAGTATTCTGGCCTGAACAATTTCATGGACTGTATAGTCCATGGGGTCGCAAAGAGTCAGACACGACTGAGCGGCTTTCACTTTCACTTTCATGTGTCCTAGATGGTGACACGTCCTAGTAGTGGCTGTTGTACACCCAGAGGAAGGGCACGGGCAAGAGTATTATACACTAAAAGGAGCTCCAACCTAGAGACCAGAACCTGAAGCTCTCTGCTGTACTGCAGTGCAGAATGAGGACTCTTTTATGGGGATATTATTTGGTTTATTATTATGGACTTTATGAATAATTTGCCATTATTGAGGGCCTCCATGGTTGTAGGCACTAAGCAAGGCACTGTACATGCTATTTTAGCTGAATTTACCCTGGAATCAGAGCCTGATGGAAATACTGAGTGCAGCTGATTTATCTGAAAGGTGCAGGGACACTGACAGGAGTGTGGAAAGGTAAAATAAGGAAGGGATGGAAGCCAAAAAGGAGTGTATGGTTAAGTCAGTTGCTGTAGTGCATGCCTGAAGATTAATCTCATGCACAAAAGCTCTGGGAGGGAAGGAGCTGGGGTATTTATATTCCATCCCTGGTTGCTGGTTATGACTCTAGGGATCATTAGTCCCCAGAGACTTTGCTCTGTGTGTGTGTGTGTGTGTGTGTGTGTAAGGTGGATGCCCGTAAATCAAAAGCAAGATGGTGGTCTGGCCAGTAGATATAAGGATGATGGGAGCACAGAAATGGTAAGAAGAGTTAGAGGGATGTGAGCAGAATGGAGCATACATTTTTTTTCTATAGTCCTCACAACACTCCCAGAAGATATGTGCTGTCGCCTCATTTTTTAAAATGAGGAGAGTAAGCACATTACACCATGCCACACCAGTAGATCTTGGTAACCAAGATTCACCTGATTCCAAGGCATATGTTCTTTCCATGGTCTAATATTAATTTTGTTGTATTAATATAAAAATAAGTTAAAGGCCTGAAAGCTTCCAAAATCTTCTAGAAGCATTTATGTGCTGTAAGCGAAGTCTCTTCGGGTGTGTCCAACTCTTTGTGACCCCGTGGACTGTAGCCCATCAGGCTCCTTTGTCCACGGGATTTCCCAGGCAAGAATACTGGAGTGGGTTGCCATGTCCTCCTCCAGGGGATCTTCCCAACCCAGGGATCAAATCTATGCCTCTTACATCTCCTGCACTGGCAGATGGGNGGCTCCTTTGTCCACGGGATTTCCCAGGCAAGAATACTGGAGTGGGTTGCCATGTCCTCCTCCAGGGGATCTTCCCAACCCAGGGATCAAATCTATGCCTCTTACATCTCCTGCACTGGCAGATGGGTTCTTTACCACTAGGCCACCTGGGAAGCCCAGAACCATTTACAGTGTAATATAAAAATGAGAGTAATCTGTTTGGGTGATAAGGAGACTTAAATGGAAAACTTAAGAATACTTAAGAAAGAAAAGTCAAAATGCAATGAAATTTTCAAGAAACTTATTTCAAGAGATGAACTGTGGAGTTTGGCCAAAGAATCCCTAGAAAAATATAGGACTGCACATTGCCGAAGGGAGGTCCAAGAGGGAGGAGAGGACAGGGGGGTTTGCTGTACCCCAAAACATTGTCTTCCATTCAAATTGAGGGCTAACTCATCAACTCAAAAGCATTCTAAGACACAATGTAAAATATTAAATTAAAGGTCTTTGCCATTAATAAATCCACCTGCATCACAATTATTTTAAAGGTCATCACATAGGTGTTTATTAGGCATCGGCCGTGTGTTTCAACACTTAATCAAGTTTGAGCTGAAGCTGCTCTCTGTATCTATGTGGAATTACAGAGGCTCACGAATATCTGACCCACGCTGCCTGGGGACTCAACATCATCATTTGAAAGACTAGAGAAAATAAAGGATACAGTTCCTTTTATCTCAAATTGCCATTTGGAGAGGGAAACAAATTTAGCCTGATCCCCTAAGACAAGAGTAGGTTTTGTTCTATCAATTGGTGAGATGTAGAACTCCATTCTGAGTAATCCTGCCCTGAAGAGAAATGGAAAAGCTGCTCACTCTCATTTCCGAAATCCCTACTCTATAATCGAGCACAAAAATCATGCAGGAATTAGGGTTCTAGTTGATCACAGAAGTTAGCCTAAGAAAATGCCCCTGCAATCAGCCTGCTCATCTGCAAGATGAGCAGAAATTCAAATCCCAGGATGTTATTTATAACAATAAACGTTTTTAAAGAGTATCAATAACATGTACTTAACTTCATCATTAACGGTTTTCCTTCTTAACGAGGTTAAAATTCACCTCCAAATTGTAATGCTGGTGCAAAATGGTAGTTTGTTCATTATGAAAGTACCTCCCTAACACCTTTCTGCCAACTTTGCATCTATCACTGGAGGAAAAACTTCCTACTATAGCTACTGACATTTCATGGGAGAAGGGATACAACCAGGTGTTAAAATGGGTCACGTCTCCTGCCTTCTGGACTGTCCTCTTTCCTAAGGTCATCACCAATTATAGCTTACCCGTGATAAATCACACGATGCCTAATACAACTGACCAAAACATTAGACAATCTAATCTAAATGTAATTGTGTAACACTGTTCATCAAATCGCTCTTTTCAACTATGTCTCCTGGTAAGGCAAAATTATAAAGATGAGACACTTAGTTGTACTAAGTACAATAATTCATTTTACCTCAAATTTGCTAAGAAAGAAACTAAGAGTGAAATAAAATATTTTCCAGAATTAATCAATACAACAAAATCTTCCCTCAAATGTGGTAAGAAAAAAACTAGGGGGTGGGAAAAATTGTCTCCAAGAAATTACAGGAGATGCTAATAAATCATTCTATCACAGTATGACATTAAAAATGTGACAGTGTTTCAGTTAAAGAGAGAGAGAGATTTCTTTTTATTTTTTGACATGACTAGCATTCCATAAAACTTCAGGAAAAATCAGAAAAAAATCTAAATGATAAAACAAAATAACATATTTACATAATTATCTTGGTTGAGAAAAAGGTGAAGAAATTGCCTGAGAGTAAATATACCTTTGTCTGTAGGATGACAGTGTTGATGCAGAATCTGCTCTTTTTGAAATCTGGTTTAATTTGCTCATTTAAAAGTCGTCAAAAAATGGCAGTTTTCCTTTCCTCAGCTTCAAGGGCATTATTTCCCCAGTTTCATCTTTTTGGAGAGAGAGGCAATCAGCCTCTCTCCTTTTAATAAACTTGAGTTTTCAAATGCCAATTTTATATGAGTTTTCTATTTACACACACACACAACATTAAATATTATATACTTTTCTTTGAAGGCTTTCTCTATCCAGTGGACTAAAAATAAACAATGTTATCATCAGGACCATAAGGCACACAATTTAGTATTTATTGAAGGAAATGGTTTTGCTTCTCAACCAATACCTTAAAATAACCTAATAGGTTGCTAGGTAGTTAAAGCAGGCAGTTTTCTGATCAATATTACACCTCTCTAGACCTGTGTGTTTATAAATGGCTTCCTACAATGGAGTTTTTAAAGATATATGCTATTATGGAGTCTAAATTCTTTTTAGCTCATTATATAGAATAAGACTGCATTATACCAAAATCAAAAGCATATTTTAAATAACGAATCCCCCAGCTTACAAGTCACTTTACTCTTCTAGAGAAAAATATTACATTCTAATTCCAATTCCATTTAATTTAATGCAGACTTCTGCATTTCAAGTAATTATAACTTATTGAAATTATATAAAAATTAAGATCTATTTAAAAGTGTTTCTTGAATACATAAAGTTCACTTCTCTTCCTAATTGAAAAAAATTTACTAAATATCCAGTTACGTGCTAGACATTGTGCCAAGTGTTGGAAATTCCAAGAAATATCATCATTCTAGAAGTCCAAGAAAGGAACCAAGCAATGAAAGAAATTTTAAGATACATAAAAGTAAAAAGCCTCACTTATGATTCATCTATTTCAAGTGTTTTCCTTTGGCGTTGTCCCACGGCCCCACTATTAGAAGTACTGCAAAGCCAGAAGCAGACAGAGCCAGCACCTGGCTTTGAGAATCACTGAATATAACTCACCTACACCTCCTAGGTATTAAAAATGAGATCTACATTAGCTCTGTGAAGGCACCTGGCTCTTCAGAATTTAAATGATAAACCTGAAAATATTGTCTTAATTCATTCTTAACCCTGAATGGCTCAATTTTTTTCTTCTGTACCTGAAAAACTCCCAATTGCTCAGTCTGCTTTTCTAACATGGTCAAGATTTTACAAGTCATTTGTCACACTTACATCTGCCTACCATAAAATTTCAGATCAGAGTCTAGGATCTTCAAAAACCTGCTGGAATATTAGTGAAGATGTACTTCTATGCCTCCATGAGTTGCCCACATAGTGATTTTGAAAAGAGGTTACATTATATCTTTGGATATACTTCCCACTATCTTCCACATGCCCTCAACCATGAGGGAAAAGCACGCAGGAGAGGAGAAAGCTGCCATATTTTGATTTGGCCATCATTGTGGATGCCACTGTGGAGTGGAACCCTGTCCTCTATGAAGCTATACTGAAGACATACCCGCTAGTGCCTGTGACTCTGACCCTATTTGGAAACAGGATCTTCGCAGATGTAATTGAATTAAGATGAGGTCATACTGGACCAGGGTAGACTCTGATCCAGTGATTGGTGTCCTTACTGAAAGAGCGAAGTCTGGACACACAAACAGACATGCAGGTTAAATGTCATGACCAAGACAGAGACTGGATGACAGATCTACCAGCCAAGGAATGTCAAAATAGTGCTGGCGACCACCACAAGCTAGGAAGGGGCCAAGAAGGATTCTTCCCTAAAGACTTCAGAGCGGCCACAGCCCTGCTAATACCCTGATCTCGGACTTCTGGCGTCTAGAACTTTGAGAGAATACATTTCTATTGTTTTAAGCCAACTGGCTTGTGGCAATTTGTTATGGGAGCCCTAGGAGACTAAGATAGCCATTCTCCAGCGATGACAGGTTATTCCACTGCCATAAAAAGTCACCTTAGGAAGGAGGAGTGTACAATTCAAGGGACATGGGTGGCTCATCCTGCTATCACCCATCCACGCTGTTGTTGGGAGGCAGACCCGGGTCCTCCTTTTGGACCTGCCACTTGCTGGATATGCTAACTTACGGAAGCAAAGTAGATTTTCTGAGCTTTAGCTTCTCCACCTATAAAACTGGAGTGATATAATATATCTTACAAGATCAGGGCAAAGATTCTGCATAAAGTATGCAGTGCACTTTGCAGAGTGCTTGGACGCATGGTGGCCAGTCAAACTACTAGGATTTTGTAAAGAAAACTGCCCATATCAAACATAAA
>SJYV01043814.1:237754-260466 GCA_006410875.1 Neotragus pygmaeus
GTGAGGGGCGGGGATCAGGAGAGATTTCTACAGGGAAAAGAAACCTGCCAGACCCCATCCTTAGACAAGTTCTGTTCTTTGCAAGTCATAATTAAAATAACAATAGGAAAGATGAAAGACTATGATATGGAGCCCAAAGCAGGTCTGTTGCAGACACAAACCTTGGCTGTGCTGATCCATCGGACTCTGAGGAGGGCCCATTCCTGGGTGAGGCGGTCGCATAGCAGTGCCTTTCATGGATCCACAATGGATGTCTTCAACCCCCTTGTCGTGCATACCATCCATGGGCTGAAACATTTATAGGACATCAGTTAGGCACCTCTTTAAGGCACAATATTTCTGTAAGTCTTCAAAATTGTGGCCCAATCATCTATTATCCACATGGTAGCCATATATTTTTACATTTATATTACATATATTACTATATACTACATAGATTTCATAGATGGGGGACAAAAAAATAAATTAAAAAGACTACACCAATAGGATCAGCAAAGCTACCTGTCAAGTCAAAAGTTAAGGCTTTAAACAGTTGAAAGGTTTTTGGTTATGTCCAAACCTGCAAATAAAAATGAAGTCCTGTTGACAAGGCAAACAAATATAAGCTATTCTTCTACACCCTTTTAAGTAAGTCCTGAAACCTGCTGTATGTTGAAGTGAGTCCAAAGTCAGAATGGAAGAAGAAAGACTCTTTGAAATGTCTGTGATGATTTATTTTGGGGGTAATTTTTTTTTTCATCAGAGGGGAAGGAACCTATGGAAAGTTTAAAAGTTGAAACCAGAAAGTTCCATGGCAGTTGGGAAAAGAAAAACAGACAGGGTGGAGCAGTGAATGGGGGTAAGCACCAGAAGGAAAGAGGCTGAAGCAGGTGAAGATGTCCACAGACGTCTGTACTACAGGCGGAGGAAAGGAGAGAAAGGACGAGAGGCAGAGTTTGGAAAAGAAGAACACGGGGGCTGGAAAGAGGACTTGAGGCCTTGTACACAACAGACACCCAAGAAACAGCCACTGAATGGACACTAATCCAATCCAGAATTGGGCAACGGAGCATGTGTTTGAGAAAGGAGAAGTCTATTCCTCCCCAAACTGGAATAGCAATTTTCAAAACAGCCTGAAAGGAATATTTCCAGGAGTTTATAGAAACCAAATGACTTTGAACAAGAAAGTATGAGTGTTTGCAGTTTTGGAGAAAGGAAAGTTAATTTCTGCAGAGTCAAAAGCACGCACTTGAAAAGAGGAGAAATTTACCATAAAGAGGATGTTCAGAAGAAAAATGGGAAGAATTTGGTATAAAGAGTGTCTCTGAGTCTGTTAAATAGTAATAATAGAGAGGAAATCAAAGCAACGCAGCAGATGTATTTAGGCCACTTGTTTATTTATTTCCAGCAATGTTGAAAAGCAAAAAGCTGAAGCTCAGAGGGAGACGGAGGAGAAAAGACAAGGAATAAAGCTGCCTATAAAAAGATTTTCAGAAAGTGAAGCATCTGGTCAGCAGGTGTGAACTCCAGGCACGTCACCATGTCCTCACCCAGGGAATTATCTGAGGGTCTGCGGGCAGAAGAAAAGCAGGATGAGAAAATGCAGAACTTGCAGAATGAGAACAAAACAAAAAAAGAGCATCGATGGGGGTAGAGAATAGGAGAAAACGTGACAAAGACGCTAGACAACAAAACAAGGGATCAGAAGATATAAACAAAAACAATTCAGAACATAACGATGACCTAACACTTATGCATATGTTTAACTTTTCAATGCTTCAATAATAATAAAGGTGAGCTAAATACTTCCTTCAAATCTTATCTTTCATTTCGCAGGTGAAAGCATCCTTAAACCCTCCCAAAATTATTTCACCTACCTGTACCAAGGTTTGCAATTGACAGATTCAGTCTATAATATAATCCCCAATTAATACAATATGAACACAAGACAATGTACTGACTTTGCTATGTCTATATATTCAGTGTGTCTCCTAATAAATATGATATGGAAAATAAGTATTTATTTACATACCTGACAAGCTAAAAACCTGTATTTAAAAGAAATTTAAAAAGCAGGGAGAGATATTGGAAATATTATAGGGCTATCCATGATATAGTTAAATGAAAAAGAAGTCTCAAAGTAATTAACAATGATATGATTCGATTATGGTAAAAGAAAAAAAATTTTTAATATATCACCTGAATATGCAAATCTATGCTTAGATGGTATTTTTGTTGAAGCTGGAGAAAAGTAAGGTGCAAAAAGTGTATATACAGTGCTCACTTCGGCAGCACATAGAATTGGACTAGAATTGGAATGATACAAAGATTAGCATGACACACAAATTCAAAAAGTGTTCCACATTTTTTACAAAAAGAAACGCATTTGAGTCAGTTCTAATAACGTGGATGACCCTCGAGCCTATTATACAGAGTGAAGTAAGTCAGAAAGAAAAAGACAAATACTGTATATTAACACATAATATGGAATCTAGAAAGACGGTACCAACAATCAAGACACAGATGTAAAAACAGACATTTGGACTCATCAAGAGAAGGCAAGGATGGAATGATTTGAGAGAACAAAATTCAAATGTGTACATTACCATATATAAAATAGATCACCAGTGAAAGTTTGGTGCAGGACACCCAAAACCAGTGCTCTGGGACAACCCAGAGGGATAAGGTGGGGAGGGAGGCAGAAGGGGGTTTCTAGATGGGAGGATACACATGTATACCTGTAGCTGACTCATGTTGATGTTTGGCAAAAAACATCACAATATTGTAATTATTTTCCAATTAAAATTAATTAATTAATTTAAAAACACATCATACAGTCTTAGTCAAAATTTAAGGGAAAAAAGTATGTACAATAAGCTGTTACCTGGGGTGAACCACTTATTTTATTTAGATCAATACGGTTTTACTTTTCAGAATAAGCATATATTAATTTTTTTATTTGAAAACCATCAAATAACAAAAATTGGTGAAAAATGGATCTTTCTTTCCTGGGTTGCAACGCCTTACCTTAAAATTGACCTCTAGTTCTACCAATTAAAGAAAAGACTTGTACTTTTTTGTAGTAACCTTTCTGTTTCAAACCATAATTCACCTATTTAACACCAAGAAGCATCCTCACTACCCTATCTACCTGTGATATCATCCAAAAAAGAAGTAACACGGCCATACATCTCATCAGGCCTAACCTTCAAGTAACATACAGTGGCTACTCCTACCCTTCAACGCAAATTGTCACAGAAGATTTTGTTTGCTTTCTCAAAAGGCCATTCTCTCTTTTTCACATCTCCTACAAAGCCGTAATACCAAAGTCATACCATTATGATCATCCCCACAGCAACAACCTGAATCTCACGAATGGCAGATTATTATAACCTTAATAACAACTGGGCCTGGGCTCCACAAAATCAGAGCCCTCTTCCAAAACCAGAATAAGCCACTTCACAAGCAGACAGCAAAGTGCATTTTCAAGGATTCCCTAGAAACTATTTTATTTCTATCAAGGCTTTTTTGAAAATATTCTTTAGGAAAAGACTCACTTTCCCTTTTCCTCTTTGGGATCTATGCGATCTTTTCAGGGAAGGATAATTTTCCGTATGTTACTCATAGATGGTATAAGTTACTTAAGAGACGTAGTTGGGGAAAAAAGTAAGACTTAACTCCTACTTCTTCACCAAGTCAAAATACCTGCAACTCCCAATCCACAGAATCTGTCAAAGCTGCATATTATAGCTAACACTTTTTTAAAAGCCAAGATCAAATCTTCCTGGCTGGTGAAACATCTGTAACCATAATAGAGCCTAAGAAGGTATGTTTTTAATAAGGTGAAAGTGAAAGTGAAGTCGCTCAGTTGTGTCTGACTCTTTGTGACTCCGTGGACTGTAGCCCACCAGGCTCCTCTGTCCGTGGGATTCCTCGGGCAAGAATACTGGAGTGGGTTGCCATTTTCTTCTCCAGGGGATCTTCCTGACCTAGGAATCAAACCCAGGTCTCCTGCATTGCAGGCAGACGCTTTAATCTCTGAGCCACCAGGAAAGGTACAAGATAAGGAAAAAACCTAGCTGATTCTCTTGTTAACCATAGTAGAAAAGAAGAGGGTGCAGGGGTTGGTTATCAGGGATTATTAGCCATCCATGACTCCGAAGACAAGACTGGGAAGGGGAATGCACTCACCTTGTGCATCTGATGCATGCCTTCCTGAGGGAAGTCAGCAGACCCCATCGACGGCATAGGGTGTGAGACACTAGGAGGCCCAGGACTTGGCCCCATCATACTGTGGACGGAACCAGGGGATGGTCCGGGTCCTGGACTGGGCCCAAGAATGGGTCCAGGAGAGGGTCCCGGCCCTGGCGAAGGCCCTGGGTGGGGCATCGCGCCAGGGTCTGTGGGTGTGGACATCTACTTCTCTTGTCTCTGCCAGTCGGTACAGTGATACTGAGTTGGAAAGAAGAAAAGAGAAAGGGATGTTTTAAATATGATGTTAAGATCAGAATAAAACAGTTGTTAGTATTTGGTGGTGCCACTTCTGTAACAAACATCAAACAGAACTCCCCTGTCTGGTCCAGATGCTTCAGCGGGCGTATACATATCCATCTGCCCTCCTCTTTATGAAGAACACTTGTTTAAAAGAAAAAACAACTCTAAATGATTCTCCAGAAAGATATAAATCATCTAAGATGCGGGAAAAAAAAAGGCTCACTGGAGAAACTAAAATTTAACACATAAGCAGAATTCTAAACAAGCTTGAAATTTATTACTGAAGTCAACAGATGCTCTCCATTACTTGGGCACCTTACAAGTCATTAACCGCCCCCCCCCAAAAGCCGTTAAAATATAAAATTCCTAAAGACGTACCCAACCAAGACTCACTTGCATAAGTCAATGGGCATTCAAACTTCTCAGAGAATTCTAGATGGTCAAAAGGGGGGAAAAGTACAATGCCATAAATTGAGAAGGAAAGTGAACTGCCAATCATGGGAAAAGCAGAGGTTATGGGAGTTGGACAAATATGGGTTCAAATATCCATGTATACAATTACGCACGGAGACTAAAATGCAATAGTACACGTAAAACCACAGCTCTGCGTCTGGCACAATAAGCAGTTACTCTTACTGAGCATTATTCCCCACCCCTGCCACCTCCGCTGCAGCAGAAATGAATAGGAGGGACAGGTTAAGATGTGGTCCTCCCACCAATTAATGGATAGAAGACTACATGTACAGTTGAGCCCAGAGATTCATCCCAGCCCTCTGTGGGGTTCAAGAGTCACAAGAGAAGTCATCTATGACTCCTGGATTTCCACACGTTGATGGGGTGCGGAAATTTCAGTTCTCCAGCAAAGCAATATACCATCTCCAACGTGCCAAGACTTCCTGGCATCCCCACTGGGGAACTGCCTCATGGGGTGGGTACGACTGACTCTTGGATATGAGCCAGAATGACTAAATAAGCTGTTTTCTGAATTCTGATGTCTCCATGATCCAGAATGACCCCAGGATAGTCATGATGATTTATGATGTCACCTGGGGCACACACCTGTATGCACAAAAGTCTGATGCTGAACTCACAAAATCCTAAATGGATGTGTGTGCCCACTGACGAGTGGCAGGGTTGAAATTAGACCATAGGCTCTTGGTCACCCACAGTGGGGCTCTGTCCACAGAGAAATGGCAGGTTAGAGGGGAAACTAAAACACACACACACACACACACACACACACACACACACACAATTTCCATTCTTAGCTAACTACCTCACACACACACACACACACTACTTCCATTCTTAGCTAACTACCATCGACACACACACACACACACACACACACACAACTTCTTAACTACCATCGCCTCTCGAGGAATCTCTAGAATGTGAGGGCCATGAGGGCAAGGACTTGCTCTTCCTTGCTCCTGTTTCCCCAGCACATCCAGCCAGTGTGGAGTAAAAGAATGAAACAAAACACTGGATGAACTGTAGACAAAATTGCATGGACAAACTATTAATAGAGTCAATTACTAAAAAGTAAAAAATTAGGAGAGCAATCAGTGTTCAAGGTATGCTCAAACAAAGAAATCTTAACAGTGGAGGCAAGGATTTGGGTCAATCTGATAAATGAATTAGGGCTAAAACAGGAAGCGGTGAAAGGCTGCTTTGGAATGATTTCGAGCAAGGGATCACTCAAACCCGTTTTGCTGATACAAGAGGGGACTAAGAGAACCCAGTTCAAGAGGTTTCTAAAACAACAGGGAAGCTTGGATGGTGAATTATAGCCTTGAATTCACCAGAGAGCCAAATGTTATTATTTTTTCTTTGTGATTAACAAAGCAGGCATTCCACCTCTCTCTCACACACACACACACACACACACACACACACATGTTCAGTCAGCATTTTAAATTTAGGAAGCTGACGTCAATTCAGGGGTACTCCAAGTTTAAATGTTCTTTCATGTATATCAGCAAACTAATAAACCCCTTTATTTTTTAGTGAATAAAAGGAAATTGCTTACTTCCTGTTATGGTTTACCTTGATACTGGCTTCAGTGGCTATGATGGTAAGATACCACAAGTTTGAACAATGAAGATACAAATGCTCAGTCAGCCTGGTAGTCCTATTTTTCATGTTTTATATTTTAATATCTAATGATTTTCTGCATATATAATGATTTTCACCCGGGAATCTCACAGAAGGTTGTAATGAATGGTATACAGTCCCATAAAAACACTCCTCATTTTTTGTTAAAGGAAACTACTAAAAACTTCTTAGGGAAAAACATAGGAGATGGGAAGTAGGAAAGTATGGGTATATAGAGGAACGTTAACATGTCACACGGGAAACTTTTTCTTAAGACGAGAATCTTTAGAAGCATGCCCTTAATGCATGTGTCCATGAAACAGCAAAGATGAGCACACACACAAGAAGTTAGCTCAGAGGAAGAGCACAGTCTAACAAACAAGCAAACGTGCCTCATGCCGCTCAGCTAAGGGATCTGGACTATTGTGCACATTGAACGTGACTCTCTGGCTTCTGACTGGGAGCCCAGAGACCCTGGGTTCCTGTCTGCCAATCTCAGGGCTGCCACCAACCCTCAGGGTTCCGGGCAAAGCGCCTTTCTTCTGGGGCTTCTCAGTTTCCTTGGAGCTTGGAATTGGAGCATCTTCAGGCTCTCTGCATCTGCCAATCCATGACTTGCAGCACCTCCTGATTCCTCCAGTCGTCTGTGTGGGGGCACTCATCAGTGACCCTCCCAGCAGGACCTGGGATTCATGCTGTCCCACCATCCCCCAAAGATGCATCCAAAGAGGAGCACCTTTCCGTGATGAGGGCGCCGTTCTGGCCTCCTTTTCCTTCCTCGTCGTTTCTGACGCCAACTTCATTGCACAGCTCCAAGACCTAATCAGACTTTCTCACAGCGTAAAACAACTCGGGGGTGGAGATTACAAAGAGGGGTGAGTCTTGAGCAGAGGTGTGGGTCATGACTAAGTCCCCGTGGTTAAGGTTGAAAGTCCAGTACTGGTCAAGCCATCTTCTCCCTCACCCATCCTCCTGCCCCCTCTGCCCAGGAATCCAAAGGCTTTTCTTCTTTCTTCCAAGCCCTGATGAAGTGAGGGAGATGGGGTGGTGATGGTGGGGTTGGGGGCAGGTTGAATGCGGGAGAGGCTATAGCTCTGGTCACCTTGATGGGGCAGGAGCTCTTGGTCTCTCCACAAAGTTAACACTCAAAATCTATTTTTATCTGGTGTTGGAGGGGGAGGGGGTGAGTTTTCCATAGTCACCAAAAAGAACGACCTGTTCCACAATTACGTGGCCAATATAATGAAGAGAATGTGTGTGTGTGAGGAGGTAAAACACGCAGATAGGGCCGTACACTGGCATTGCCAACGCCACCCCCGCCTCCATCCTCCCTGCAACGCTTCCCTCTACCTCACACCAGCACTCCCTGAGGGCCAGGCCGCTGTGTTCTTAGCCAAGAATTTTTCAGCAGTACACCCTGTCTTTTTTCGTCCTGACCCTGCCTTTACAACCGTGGAGTGTGTGCTTTTAAAAATAAAAGTCGTTGGTACTTCCCACAACTCCAGCCACCGCAGACATCTTCCCTCTGCCCGGACCTCCTTCCTCTCCCCTTTGCAGAAAGCCCGAAAGCCCCTGGGCACACCCATCTGCATATTAAAAGAAGTTCAACTTCATGGAATTTTAAGGGTCACCAGTCCAACCAAGACAACCAGCGACAAAACATCTACCTTTGTGGTTTACTCCAATCAGCTGAAAGACCCCTATGCCTGCAGTAATACTTAACAACACACCCCTACGGGCTGAATCATTTTAGTGACTTGACTTGAGGATACATCTTGTTATGTCCCCGTTTAAAACAAGAGAGCACAAAGCGACCACAGAGCTTGCCCAAAGTCTCATCTGTGGGTGACTTTATCTCTTGACTCTGGGCCCATTACCAAGTCAGGGCAACATCAGGCAAGCCAGGCCGTCCACCAGCGTGCAGAGCTGTCACTCAGGTTGGGCAAAATGCGCAGGGTGCAGAAACAAAGATGGAAACAACGGGGAGGTGTCGCAATGGGATTAGGGTGTGGCTGTGATCGTATGTTAATGTATGAAGGGACAGAGAAGCAAAGAAAAGCCCTTGAGAGAATATGAGGCAGAGACAAAGTTATGAACTTAAGAGGACGGTGATATTTAATCAAAGAACTGGAAGAACTGTATTACTGATCTATTCTCAAATGTCCTGACTTTCCCTGGCACAAGGCATGAAGGATGTACGAGAATGACCAGAGGGCTTACCCCACGGCTCGGCAAGTCTGATGGGGAAGCAAGACTTATCCATATATAGCAGTGAGAAAAAAACAAACAAACAAATATGCAAGCTTCTGCAAGACCAGAAGGGGTTGAGCTGGAGTGTGCATTGCAGTCATGGGCAGAATAGAAGACTACATCTCAGAGGGCAGAGGCAAGAGAAGGGAATTAAGGGAGGCTTCATGGATAAGGTGGTGTTTCAGTGAGGGCTTGAAGTAGATAATAAACATGTTTACGAGAAACTGTGGTTTTCTGGTCACAGAAAAAGTTTGGGGAAACAGAGCCATCTTGACTAGACAATGCTTCTTAAATAACTGTTCGCCAAACACAATAAGGAAGCGTGGGGGAACGTGGACTCTCCAGCAGACCTTTATCACTGCTGTGTTTACAGAAAGACACATGGGCAATGGCCAAAGGCGGAATATTAGAAATAAAAGTTAGGCCCAGCTCATCACCTTAAAAATCACTTTTTAAAAAGTTTTTTGGCTGTTATGGAGAATGATAAGGCTCAGGAGAGAGTTAAGATAAGAGTTCTTTTTACGTTTGTTTTCGGATTCAGACCATCTCCCCCGACCCTGAAGGATTTCTTGTTTTCTCTGTAGCTTTCTCTACAAATGAATTGATAATCCCCCCCACAAGAAGTAACAACTTCCCTGGAGCTGGAACACAAGCGCTGCTGTTCTTGATGGGTGAGTGGAGAGTCGGTAAAAATAGCGAGGAAGATAAAAAGAAATAAACTGACCCGAAATTTTGTTTTTAGAGGCCAACGCTGTCTGGATAGGTGGTGAAATATCGCCAAAGCCCTCCTGCTTCTTGGCCTGAGATGTGCAACTTTAAACAGTGCGTGATATGATTTGTGCCACAGATAAAAACCACACTGGGCTTAGAGTGAGTATTCTACGTGGCTAGCCCGAAACTCTAAAGAAGCTTGGAAAACAGCTTTCTCCATTCAAAGTCAGTTTACCATTCAAAGTTGAGGAGGTTTAAAAAGTGGTTGGGTGAAAAGTGTACTGCGTTTTCTGGGCTTCTGTGAACTCCTCATCGTTGAGTCAAGGGGACAAATTAGGATGTGAGCTGCTGCCCTTACTTGGTATAAAAAGCCCTGGGACCGTCCTTGCCCGGAGTCAGACCTGGCAAGGGCCCCAAGGCAGATCCGTGCAGGACAAGAGAGAACAACCAACTTCAAGGGCTAATTACAGCCCCGTGAGCCCCAGGCGCTGCCTCAACAAGAGCTGGGCTCTTGACTCTACAACCCTGCACATACCATGAGCTGCCCTCTCAGAAGCATCTACCTGTAATGCAATTCGATGATCTCTTTGGAGAGGGCAGCCAATGTTTCCACAAAGGAAACAGTATTTTAAGCAGGGTGTTTATGAAAAAACTCAAAGTACTAGAAGTTCCTCAACAACAAAGCCCTCCGGTAGAGAGCACCTGTCGAACCCCCAAACCTGTGTCCACTGGTAATCACAGGTCATCACAGATAACTATCACTTCTCAAACTTAGCTCAACCCACACTGCCAGGCAACTGGTCAAAAACCAAACAGACAAACCAAGGAGCTAGTAGCAAAGCGTGACACTCCTGAAATCTAATTTGTGTATACACCCACCCATCCTTCCTAGGTTCTGTTAGGTCCCTTTGCAAGGCAACCTCATCTGGGATGCCGATAAGAATCAATGATAGCCACTTCCTTCTCTGTTAGCTAAGATAATTTTATTTATACACTAAACACGCATATATTTTAAAAACTTTTTCTGGTTGACATGGTGCATGCTGACTGAGCAGTAAAACTTGACCATTATGTGCTGAATGAAACTTGGTTATGTGATAGACTAGCTTTGATATGCCCAACTTTCACAGCAGTAACAAAAATTCAAGCACAAACCCTTCAAGTTCATTGCAGTTAAAATGAATAATGGTCATTTACAGTGTTAATAATTAATGCTATAAAAAAATAAATCACAGAGTAGTTTATTTGACCCCTGAATTTCAAATTCTCTTTTACAAAACTGGTGTAACAGCAGCCAGCTACAACCTCAATTTTGATATAAAGCAAATAAAATATTCCATATGAAGACACTTTGTGAGCTATCGGAGAAAAATGTACATCATCACGTGGATCCTTCTAAAGGCTTCAATTTCCAACCTCCACTTGCATTCACAACCTGCTAGATAGCTCTACTTTTTGTTCATGAAATTCCATTGCTCCGAACTTCTGAGAGAAGACTCCAACCCATGTCGGATAAAAAATTCATGCTTTCCCCTGGAAAGCAAGTCTTTCTACCTTTTCCAACTTTATCTTTTGAAAATTCTTCTAACTGGAACCTCTTGCTCTGGGCAAGCAGGTCAAAATTGGTACATTGGTCTTCTCACAGTTTTTTTTAGGCTCGGTGCCTGTGATCTCAGGACTTTCTTCCGATCTCAGATGATCAGCTCCCAGGGCCCTCACCCTTGGCCTCTTCTGGCCACAATCTTATCCCATTGCGAAGAATATCTGCCCTGTGGACTCAAGAGAGCTCACCCAGATCTCTTCCCTGTATCATGCAATCAATGTGGTTTACAATTCACTATGCATACGTGTTCAGGCACGTTCTTTAAAAGACATAAATTCTCAATTGCAGATCATTCATTTTTTATGGAATTATAGACTTCACTTAATAGCATTTTAGTAAATGTAGGAATACAGCATAACAGAAAACTACCAAACAATTGCAAATATTTGCAATGTTATTACTTGCCCAGCTTTCCTCATGGACATTAAAGTTTCAAGTTCAATGACTTAACTCCTGGTAGGATGATAAAAACTGGACAATACAATCTAAAGTAGGTAAAGAAATATACAGTTATCCTAAAGAAGAAAACACGATCCTAACATAAACTGATATAGAACTTCCCTTGGACTTCTTTCACCTGTAAAATAACATACCCCAATGCTTTCTGGTCAGAAGTTTTTTTTTTTTCTTCTAGTTTTAAGTAACTTTAATCCCCCAATTCTGAATTCAGGTTAAACAAAATGACAAAAGGAGAGGGGACTTATTATTTAATAGTTTTTAAACCTCAAATTTATTTCAACTTCTAGCAACTTCATTCATTGATCTACAGAAGGGTCACCCCATATTTAAATTAGGTCAGTTTCTAAAACATTTTTAAATATTAGTGCTTGCAGAGAGGTAAACGATATATCAGTGGAAGATTGACGCTTACACCCCTAACACTACATAGAATACTGCGTTATTTTTAAAGGTATAGAATTCTACAGGCATATTTCCTAATGATAACTGAATGTTCTGAAAGTCTCATATCTAATAAAACATCACAATTCACAGTAGGCTTCAGTTACATAATAGTGTATAATGAAGTCCAGAAGGCCACCACTTACGTTAATATTTCAGTCAAAAATCCTGTATTTCATACCTAAAGCATCACTCTAAATGAGTGAGTTAATGACTTTTTCTCTCATAATTAAAATTAAATAATGTTTATATCCAACAATCAAAAAATTCAGTTATGTAGCTCCTGAATTTCATCAGCTGTGCTATATGTTTCGCTAAGTATAAGTATTCAAGTATCTTTGACTGTATCTTTAAAATGTCTAATATATCTAAACATTTTCAAAGAAAAGGGCTATATTAATATGAAGGGGAAAAGTAAAAATAAACAGCAATAAAGTTGTAAAATTTTCTAAACCCTGGTTGCAAGATCCCACTTAACTTGGTGATAAATATCTTTTAGGAAAATAAATATGCTATGCTTCATAATGGCTCTGGAAGAACTAAGTTCTAAGACTTCTATATTCGCTCGTATAGTCATGACTTTAACACCCCAGGCCTTCCTAAATAATCTACCAAATAACTTGCCACCACCTGTATTGTCTATTTTCAACTACTCATAGAATGATCCATGACTTTATTAACTGGCTAGAGATTAAAGTTCCATAAACAAACACTTTCAAAGATGACAAAAAATTCAGCATCCACTATTGTTCAAAACCACCTACAGAATATGTTTAAGAAAAAGGAACAATCATTCTTTTATAGAAAAAAATGGACAGGAAAAAAATCAGAAGCAGCTCCCGAAAAATGGCTTTTCACATTAGGGAAATTTTTTCATCTGTTCATCAGAAATACTGCAGAAGAGAAAAGTGACTCATTTATATAAAGTTTCTAAGGCCACTCGTGTTAAGCAACAAATTGTCCCTGACTTCTCTAAAATCATCCTGCCCAGAAACAGTGAAAATCAAAACTTTTGTTGACTAAATCAGGTCTGACCAATCTCAATATGCTGGTGTAGGGAAACACTCCTTAGCATTATATTTATGACAATTCAGTTCTCATGGCACCATGTCAAGATGTCATAAACAGTGATTTATTATTTCTCTGGAGTATCAAAAAGCTGCTGACCTAGGAGAGTTTGACAAAGGCCTTGTTTACAAAGGAAGACTTCTAAAGGGGGAAAAAAAAAACCCAACTCCACATGAAAACACTGGAGGATGGCACCACTTTTATAATATATAAAAGTCTTCTCTTTTATGGTCTTGTTTCAATACATAATAAGCCCTTAAAATGAAATGTCAAAATATTACCGGAATATAAAGGGTACCACAATGATCTCTGAGAAAAGCATGAGATGTGCTCTTATGTTATCTTAAACTTCATCAAAGAAAAAAGTTTTAAATAATTATCTCTTTGCTGAAGTGTTCCTTTCTAGTTATAGTGCCAGAAATATTTTAAACAGAATCCAAACATTAACAGTATAACAGAAGCAAAGGCAAATTGGGTTTTTTTGGTCAATTCCAAGCTTCAGGTGTTGGTCAAAGCACTTTTTAAGAAACTTGACGAGAAATGCTCAAAAACCACTTAAAAAAACCTAACAAAAGAAAAGATCTAAGGCTGCTTTGAACACACTCTGGTGGTGAATATTTTCTGTGAAACCCCACAGAGCAGCTAGTCCCTGAATTGGGATGTAACTGATGTCACTCAGGAGAAAAAAGCTTCATGGAAGGAGGCACCTTCTCACCTCTGCCAATTTTTTAAGGGTTCAGATACCCCAAACTCCTCTGATTTATTTTACAATATTCTTCACCTGACTTTTCTCTTTAATGCCCCCAACAAGGCAGAGGAGTGGCTGTATACAGGTTTGCTTGTCTACTTCAAGTCACATCCATAAATATCTTTTATACCTAATGGTATCTCCAAATCTCTTCCCACCAGCAAACAATCAAGTTGTTAGGAAGCTTAAAAAAAAAAAAATGTCTAGGAGAATAAAAGGACAATTAGATTCCTAAAAGAGAAAAAGGTGTTTTATCTGCATAACAATTCGCCAACTTAGAAGAGTAAGCTAGAAGCCTAGCACAGCTGTTATAGGCAAGCAAGCCTGGAGCAGTGGTCCTGCAAATAAGATAATACTGAAACATTTGAATGTGTCAGTGTTAAGTGTATACACACAACCAACACTGGGCATGGCTTTTGTTTCAGTACAGTTCTCAGAGGCTTCTGAGTCTTACTTAATGCGCTTAAATAGAAATTTTCTTCCATTCAGTAACGAAAACAACAATCTTTCTGTGCCTACAAGCCTTCTCTTCCAACAAGCATGGCACATCCAGGTGTAAATTAAAAAGTCCTTTGAAATGGAAGTTGAAATTTTAACTCTGCTACTGATGATATAGATGTCTTCCTTATGCTCTAACATCACACACAGTTAGAAACACAGTCTGCATAATAACCAGGAGATTAAGGATAGCACCTCTCAATAATATACTGACCCAGGTCTCATTACTTTTTCAAATGCACCAAGCTCCATTAGGNGGAAAGAGGAGAAAGGAGTTGTAAGTTATATTTACCTTGCTCGCGAGGAGTGTGCTGGCTGAATCTCTTCCCTCTCTGAGTCACCCAGAGTACAGAAACAGAGGGAGAGAGGATTAGATTATGAATATGACTTCATTGATGACAGCCATCCCCTCCTCTTCCTAAACTCCGGCTCCGCCCCGCGTCCCACCCTCACCGCCTCCGCGGGCGCCGGAAGACGCGCCGCAGTTGGTCCAGCGCGCCGCTCCTCCCTGCCCGCTCGGGCGCGGGTTGGCGGGAAGCGCCTGTCACTCGCCCCGCTCGGCACTCCCGGAGCTCTGGGAGGGAGGAGGGGGCGGTGTGCAAGAATGTGGATCGAGACAGCTCTACAGTATGCGTGGATCTGTGTGTGTCTGCAAGGCGCCGGCTCTCTGGCCGTGTTTGTGCCTGGAGCAGAAAAACTGCGCAGGACGCTGAAAGCCCCAAGCCCTGATGAAGGGAGTTGGGCGCCCGTTATCCTTCCCGGGCAGTCTTCCGGGGCCCCTGCCGGCCTCCTCGCGGGAGGCTGGGAAGCGGCGGAGGCTAAGTGAAAGGGAGGGCAGCCGTAGTAATAGCGCGTAGTAGTTTAGGGGTATGGGAAGAAGGTGCTGGAATTTAACTGCCTCTGCCTGCCAGAGCGAGCCTGCGGAGGTAAAGGGAGGGGACGGGGGGAAGGCTCCAAGTGGCACCCAAGCTGATTGTAGCACAGTGTTGACCATGAAAAAAAAACAAAACAAAACAGGCAGCGACGTGCTGCCCGAAACTTTTTCTCCCCCACCCCGCCCCCCACCCAAGGCTGTAATTATAAATCTGTTCCTTTTCTCCCCCGTAAAAAGGAAGGAGGGCACAAAGAACATTCCTGCCAAATCTGTCTCTCTTCTAAAGGACTGCAAGCTTCCAAATGCCAATGAGGGAAAAACAGCTGAGAGGCTGAACGCTTTATAAATAAACAAACCCGCCCTAACCCCTGTGTTGACTCTGTGGACCAGACACAGCACTTTGACCTTCCCTCACCTATCATCTTCCCGTAAGATATATACCAAAAAAAAAAAAAGGGAAAACAACCTCTTGGGGGCGGGCGGGCGTTAGGGGGTAGTTAAAGCACGGAATCTGCTTTTGATTTAAGACTGGTAATAAATCTCTTATTCTCTCCCGTCCGTTGTCTCTTCACCCCCCAGCCCACATTTAAGACCAGTTAAGGTTGCAGACAGCAAACTGCTGGCGCTTGGTGGGTTTGAGACCTCTCCTTCCCATTTTCCTTGAAATACAGTACTTTGGCTGGATGAATAGGTCAGCGTTTGCTGAGAGAATTTTATTTTATTTTATGAAGTGTGAAAGAATGTTAGGAGATTTTAAATCAGGGGCCCATTATTTTAGACTCAGATGAATGTAGGTGCTTGACTCAACATTAAAACTGTTCCTATATGGTAGTGTTATTAAAAGTATGACATAGCCCTTATTTTGTAATGTAACGGTTTAAATTACTCATGCAAAGTGCACTGTGACTATTTGGTTCAAGATTTCTCCCCCCTAGAGTAAAATCCTATTTTAACACCATTTTACTGTTGCGAAATTGGCTCTATTTGGGCAACTGGGTCTGAAATACAGTTCTAGGGCGCTTAAAATTGTGCAGTGGATAAGTTGAAGGCATCAAGCTGTGGAACACTGCTGCAGCATGCTGCATGGGGTCATTAAATGGCAAGAATTGTTTATGTTGCTGGCCCATTGCTGGTGGAGGAAGAATCCTCAAGGGCACCATTTTCAGGTGGCTGGGAGTGTTAAGGATCATGTACCTTGTAGTTTTCTAAGGCTTTGCTACTTGCTTGTTAACCTGAGCTTCATAATTTTCTATCTATCCCAAAGTGAAACTCAAGACAACAAAAGAAAACAAATATAAAAGAAGTAGAATATATTATGCCCTGAAGAATCTATTGTAAGAACTTGTTTTTCTGCCTGAGGTTATGCCAGTATAACTATTAACTAGGTGAGAAATCTTAAACAAAACTAGCAATGTGGTAAAAGTAGAACTTCCAATTGCCTAATGAATTTCAGCTAATAATATAGCCAGATAACCTAGTTGTCTATAAAAGGGTTTTAACTCAGTGGTGATGCTTAATACATTAGGTAATATAAGGTTTTAATTTGGGCGGGGGCGGGGGGCGGTGATCCATTTCCCTGGCATGCCAACCTTATATGCCAATTTTTAGAAATTGATGACTTCATCTTAATTCCCTTGTGAGTAAGTGCCCTTTATCCCTTTTAAGAATTTATTTTCACCTGCTATCCCAAATTTCAAAGAGAGAACTATCATCTTAGTGAGATACTAGCGGAAGAGACTGGTCATTCCTTCTGGTGTTTTGTCAGATGGAAAGTAAAGAAGAAAACAATACTCCTTCTGTTACATGTGTATATTCTTCAGTTCATGTAAAATTTTGATGCAGTACTTGGCAGGATTGGTATCTGTGCATTATATGCACAATGATGGGGATGGAAAAATACAATCTGTCACTGGGAGCCTAGATTAAATACAGACATTGCATCTCCCTTTCCCTTCACATTGGTCTAAGAAAGCACCACCTTCACCCTTCAGGTCTTTACTCTGAAGAATTGTCTTGTTTGTAGCTTACACTGCAGCAAGTAGGAATTTTATAAAATAAGGCCTACACTCAGGAGAAATGAAAAGGCAGCACCTTTCAGTAAGCATGAAAAGAAGATTGTAGAACATATAGCGTGAATTTCATCTCCAAAGGAAGGCAAAATTTAGCAACTGATATTAAGGAGGAAAATGATGGGATTGTTTTGTTTTGCAGAAAATCAGACAAAAGCAAATAGGGTTGGTGGCTAGAAGGACTCCGGGAGGCTGCACAGGATGCTAGGTTCACACAAAGCTTTTCCTTTTGGACTTTGATGAGTCATAATGTCTTCTCTGAACTTGCTTTTCTCTTTCTAGTTTGACATCAAGGAAGAGATGTCATTTTTTTCATGTTTGTATGGCTACATTCACTTGTTATGTAAGTCGGCCATGGTTGACATCCTGCATAGAGTAGACACTGGGTTTGGAAATTGACATCTAGCTACAACACACTCTCTCTCTCTATATATATATATATATATGCACAAAGTCAGGAAGCTTCAAGTTTCATCCAGCAAACTATTCATGCTGGCTGAAATGTGGTCTAGCTTCAAACAGGAGCAAGTAAGACTATTTAGGGAAAGAGGACTTCATCTACAGTAATGGAAACTAAACTTTGACAAAATGAATCAGATGAGATTTAATTTAGTGAAGAGTTCAGAATTAGCAAGTGGATTTATTACAGAAATAAACATTTCTCTCCTTTTTTCTAATCAACAGTCAATAAATTTAGATTCTCCACAGCCAGTCCTCCAAAATACCACCCCACTTCTCTTTGTGATTATACCATCCTCTAGTTCAAAAGCCTCTGTCTAGTCCCAATCCATTCTGTGATGAATTTCAGACCTCTTAGCATGTCAGCCACAGCTGTGCAAGGACAGATCTCTACTAGCCTTCTTGATCTCCTGAAAATATGTGAGCTCAGGAAGCCTGGTTGACCTCCTTGGCAACTAAGGGGCCAGACTGGATATATTAGTTCACTCTCAATGAAATGCAGGTTTCCCAAGCACATCCTCCAAAGCTCAGCTACAGCCCAAATACCTTCCAAGGACCCTCCTTGCCCTCTCTGCCCTCCCCAGGCAAAGGAAACTGCTTGTCCTCCTCTGCTCCCATAGCAACCGGTCTGTACCGTGATAGCACTTATCACTTTGATGCAATTATTTGTTTGGTATCCTCCAGTAGATGGTTAGTGCCTGGAGGGTGTAGAGCAAGTTCCATTCATCTCTGAAACTGCTACAATTAGCTGGATGCCTAGGACATTGTAGGTTGTTTAAACATTTTCTGTTGAATGAAAGGATGAGAGATATATATTAAAATTATCTGACATAGAGAATTTAGCAGATCTTAGTTATTGAACAAGATTATTAAGTATTCAGAATAAAAAAAGGCTGATGTGTTTTAGAGTTTGTTTTGCTTTGGGTGGTGGGAGTAGGTGGGAGGTGAGGAGAAGCTATTGCTTTTGCTATCATATAAACAGCATTGAAAGGAGGTTTTGTTTCATTTTAAAATTAGGCTAGGAATAACATGAGTACATACATGGCAGTTGTGTAATAGAGTAGTAATAATCATAATAGCAGCTCACTTTTATTTCTCCTTTAAAACATTTGCTGGTGTCTATGTAGAGACGTTTATGTATTTCATCTAATCCATTTAACCCTATGAGATATTATCCCCATTTTACAGAAACTGTAAGTAATTTGCCTAAGATAGGCTTCTCCAAAGTGGAGTGAGCAATCTGGGAAGAACATTAGAAATTTTATTTCTTTTTCCTCTAATGATTAAAAAAATGTAAAGACCAAAAGAGAAAAAGAAAAAAGAGCTTTGTAAAGATTTTACTCATTTACCCTGGCAACTTTACATGGTTCCAAGTAAACCAGTCACATACCAGTCAAATAATGTATCTGAAGACTACTTAATAGAAGAGCAGGGCCCGCAGGGCAGAGGGTAACAGCGGTGCTCCCTCTGGTCCTTTCACTTTTGAGAACTTGACATTGCCTGAAGTTAATAGTTTCTCCAGATTATGTTGGTGGCTGGCGCTAGTGGCAGAGCACTCAGCTGCCAGTACAGGATACATAAGAGATACGGGCGCAATCCCTGGGTTGGGGAGATCCCCTGGAGGAAGGCATGGCAACCCACTCCAGTATTATTGCCTGGAAGATCCCCACAGACAGAGGAGCCTGGCAGGCTGTAGTCCATAGGGTCACAAAGAGTCAGACACAACTGAAGCAATTTAGCACTCACGCACGCACAGATTATGTTATCTGGTTTTAACCAATCAGTTTGAAAAACAAGTGGCTTTAAAAGATTTCTTAAGGTCTTCCCTGGTGGTCCAGTGGTTGGGAGTTCACCTGTCAATGCCTGTATCCTTGGTCCAGAAAGATTCCAGATACCTCGGAACAACTAGGTCCACATGCCACAACTACTGAGCTTGCGCTCGAGTCCATGAGCTACAACTGCTAAAGCCAGCATGCCCTAGAACCCTTCGTTTGTAAGGAGAGAAGCCTGCAGTGAGAAGCCTGCTCACCACCAAGAAGAGCAGCCCCCACCCGTGGTAACTAGAGGAAAGCTTGCGCAGCAACAGAGACACAGTGCACATAAAAATAAAAAAATTTTTTAAAGAAAAGATTCCTTCAAAGAAATTGAAGAGTGAGATAAATCTGATAAGGCAAGGACAGGTGAAAGTTAGGATCAAATCTGCCACTTTAACCTCTGAGGGTTCTTCGCCAGCCACACTGGGAAGTTAGAGCTGGTAAGAAATAGGTTAAAGCGTTCACAGTTATCCAAGACTACTTGAAATTTAAATATAGGTTAGCCATCACTTTTTAAAAAAAATTCTGACCCAAGCATATATTTTGCCTTGAGATATTAACAAGCGATTCAATGGTAGACTCATGATTAGCAAGCTGGGCTTCCCTTAAGGCTTAGCTGGTAAAGAACCCACCTGCAAAGTGGGAGGCCTGGGTTTGATCCCTAGGAAGATCCCCTGGAGAAGGGAAAGGCTACCTACTCCAGTATTCTTGCTTGGAGAATTCCATGGACTGTAGAGTCCGTGGGGTCGCAAAGAGTCGGACACGACTAAGCAACTTTTACTTTTAAAAATTATTTTTATTATCTCAATCTTATACTGTTATAGCTTCTATTTTGTGTTTTATAATGCACTTGATACATTAATACTGAATACGTGTATTATGAATACATGTACATAAATC
Source organism: Neotragus pygmaeus (assembly GCA_006410875.1). Lineage (NCBI taxonomy): Eukaryota > Metazoa > Chordata > Mammalia > Artiodactyla > Bovidae > Neotragus > Neotragus pygmaeus. The sequence continues at coordinate 258,219 of SJYV01043814.1, forward strand.
ACGCTCTATCTATTCTTCCCCCCACCCCTTTTTTTAACAGCAAGAAGAATGTGATCAGACAACTTGGAGATGACTAAAGAATGAAGTCAGAATTTTTAAGCCAGCTTGGTAAAACTCCAGACTCAGACTGATCTGCACTGTTCATGTAAAAATTGCCCAGTAATTTGTCATCAATACAGGTCTCTAACCCATTATGGGGTAGGGGAAAGGTGGAATCTAAATGATCTTCAGAACATTTGAGAATCCCTTGAAGCTATGTTCAAAATTCCATGTTCATATTAATGTGTATTTTCTGTGGAAGAAGTCCATACATTTCATCAGCTCCTCAAAGGGATCTTTCCCAAAGTGGGTAAGGATTACTGATATACAGGTACCAGCAGCATCAATGATCTAGAATACTTATTGGATAAATTAATCTTTTTTCATAACTTTTATAAAATAGGTGTGCACATTTCATATGTCCAAACATGTCTACCCTTAAAAAAAACTTAATAGAACTCAAAAAATTTCTCTAGAAATTTCAAAGGCAGGATAATTTCATCCTGAAAGATCTTCTCAATAATACTCCATCTTATAATATTGACTAGACAAGGCAGGATTTTACAAATGTCATCCTCAACATGTTTATGAGGCTCTGACACATTGTGCAGTTGTACATTAAAAATCAAAACATAGATTCAGGATCTGAAATTTTGTCATTGTCACAAATTGTTCAAAGATTTTAACTTTTGCTTGGCAGGCCCCTGCCCTCGGTGCCCTTTGATGGGTACTGTGTTTCTCTGAGTGATAATGTGCCTCTGTACCAAGGTGACATTGTATCTCATCTCCTAGCCCCGCCACCAAGTGCCGTGGCAGGAGAATATGCTGTATCTACCTCATATACTGTTTCATTAGATTTTATTACGGTCTTTTAGACCACCTTCAGCTGCTACAGGACTTATCCTTTCAGTTACCATTGACTGCCTTTTTATTTGTGTGCAACCGTTTTCCTGCTTGACTTGAATTACGTCACCTACCAGATTCTTACTGCAAGTTCAGTACACAAAAGCACAATCTGCTGTTGTCTTATTTCAGTCACTTTTCTATACTTGAAGTTCTATATAAATTCAAGAGAAGAGTAGAAAATAAGCCAGGAACACATGAAAACAGAAATCACCACTAAAATTACCTTAGATGACTCTTTAAAGAACTTGAGATAAATAATCTGCTTTGGGGGAGAAAGAAAAAAAAGTTGGTCTCTCCACATGTAGGGATAAAATAGATCCCACAACAATATGGTTTTATTTTAGTTCTCAATGGTTTTATCAGCTAGAAAGTGATGAATATATAAAACAAGTATAAAAAGTTTGGGGAAGGGGTTGTGAGCATCTGGATTCTACATGGGGCAAGGTTTAATGCTGGGCAGGAAGCTTTTATCTTCCCTTCAGATAGTCAACTGAACAGTCAATGACTTCAATGAGTGCTGGGTATAAAGGCAATGCTCACATTTGGTCTGGGATTGTGCATATTCAATTGCTTATCTTATCAGGGACATTGTGATGTCTGCTGGAATTTTACTATTTTGCTGACTATTAGTGGCCTTTTGATAACAGACTATCCTTAAATACACTTTCCTTATTTATTTCCTTAAATATATAGGGGAGAAAATAAGGGATTTGCTAATAAAAAGAACATCATAATATATAACATTTTTTTGTTTGTTTAATACTTAGGGTTTGGGGATATGTCCAACTCTTAAAGACACTGACATTTCACACTCTGCCTATATTTTGTCAAACTGCTTGAAAAATATATCCACCTATTGGGGACTTTTGTCTTTAGGTGATACTTCATTTTATGCTGTGATTTATTTACCAACATTAATAATTGTAACCACCATTACCTGATATTCTTCAGGTCTATGACCCCTATCAGTGTTGATTATTTTCCTGAGAGCTTAAGAATCCTGAACTATTATTTCTAATGCTAACATAATAATTACTCAGTTGAGGAAAGTAGATAGTGAAAACATAATAGTCTAGATAATCATTAGTAATTATTATTTAATATTAACTAATTAAATATTAACATTAATCATTTAATAAATAATGCTATTCTTTCAAACAAAGTCTCAACCACAGAGCAGATGTGCTGCTTGGGACCCTTTCCCAATGGGGACTCCGGATGTGCTGTGACTTCCCAATGCTGTTTAAGTCTGAATGTTGGTCAAACACCCAATTTGGTGATGTATTCTCTGCTCTTTCTGTTT
>SJYV01043814.1:260496-271167 GCA_006410875.1 Neotragus pygmaeus
TCAATGGTTTTATCAGCTAGAAAGTGATGAATATATAAAACAAGTATAAAAAGTTTGGGGAAGGGGTTGTGAGCATCTGGATTCTACATGGGGCAAGGTTTAATGCTGGGCAGGAAGCTTTTATCTTCCCTTCAGATAGTCAACTGAACAGTCAATGACTTCAATGAGTGCTGGGTATAAAGGCAATGCTCACATTTGGTCTGGGATTGTGCATATTCAATTGCTTATCTTATCAGGGACATTGTGATGTCTGCTGGAATTTTACTATTTTGCTGACTATTAGTGGCCTTTTGATAACAGACTATCCTTAAATACACTTTCCTTATTTATTTCCTTAAATATATAGGGGAGAAAATAAGGGATTTGCTAATAAAAAGAACATCATAATATATAACATTTTTTTGTTTGTTTAATACTTAGGGTTTGGGGATATGTCCAACTCTTAAAGACACTGACATTTCACACTCTGCCTATATTTTGTCAAACTGCTTGAAAAATATATCCACCTATTGGGGACTTTTGTCTTTAGGTGATACTTCATTTTATGCTGTGATTTATTTACCAACATTAATAATTGTAACCACCATTACCTGATATTCTTCAGGTCTATGACCCCTATCAGTGTTGATTATTTTCCTGAGAGCTTAAGAATCCTGAACTATTATTTCTAATGCTAACATAATAATTACTCAGTTGAGGAAAGTAGATAGTGAAAACATAATAGTCTAGATAATCATTAGTAATTATTATTTAATATTAACTAATTAATTAAATATTAACATTAATCATTTAATAAATAATGCTATTCTTTCAAACAAAGTCTCAACCACAGAGCAGATGTGCTGCTTGGGACCCTTTCCCAATGGGGACTCCGGATGTGCTGTGACTTCCCAATGCTGTTTAAGTCTGAATGTTGGTCAAACACCCAATTTGGTGATGTATTCTCTGCTCTTTCTGTTTCTCATTTCTTTTAATGTTAGTATATTAAAAGTGGGCTTCCCTGATAGCTCAGTGGCAAAGGATCCACCTGCAATGCAGGAGACCCCAGTTCAATTCCTGGGTCAGGAAGATTCACTGGAGAAGGGACAGGCTACCCACTCCAGAATTCTTGGGCTTCCCTTGTGGCTCAGCTGGTAAAGAATCCGCCTCCAATGTGGGAGACTTGGGTTCAATCCCTGGGTTGGGAAGATCCTCTGAAGAAGGGAAAGGCTACCCACTCCAGTATTCTGGCCTGAAGAATTCCATGGACTATACAGTCCATGGGGGTCACAAAGAGTCAGATACGACTAAGCGACTTTCACTTTTATTCTTTCAAACAGCCTTCAAATGCTAACATCACTAGTCACATGAACTGTCACAAATTATATACCAATGTTTGGTGTTGATATGCTAACACTGAAACTTCTTACAGTAGTCCCTGGCTTAAAAAATACACACCAATCTCAAAACCTCTGGTTCCATGAACAAAGTCAGCACAATATACTAGAACCAACGATTGAATGGCCTGCTCATGAACACCTACAGAGATTAGACTCTTGGTCTCCTCACTCCCAGTCAGGATGCCTTCGACTATGCAAGATTGTTTCTCTTTTTAAAAGAAAAAAAAATTCTCCAAGTTCATGTTCTTCAGGTCAGTAATAGCCATCAAAACCCAACAGAAGAAATAAGCCCAGCACTATCAACGGCATGCTTTCAAATTTATTTCCCTAGACTGTGGCTTTCCAACTGTTTTAACTATTCTCAGTATGAAATGTATTATATATCATGACCCAACATACACATGCTTAGGTACACAAGTGAATTGTATCAGTCAGGGTCCAACTAGGAAAGCAGAGGAATTTAATTCAGGAAAATTGGTACCCAGGTAACGGAAGAGCTGAGAAGTCAAATAAGGGACTGAGAGGAGCAATGGTAAGAAGTCACTCTTACCCCTAAACCGGGGGAGCCAAGGGATGAGGCAGAAGAAACAGAGCTCAGAAACCAGGGGGTCTTGTAAAATCTGAAACCGTGGTTCTCAGCTAGAGTCACGGTGGAAATGCAGCTGTTGCTACACAAACAGCTAGAAGCATCTATGGCTCACAAAACAGAGTGTCAAGTATTGACCGCTCCCCAAAACTTCAATCCCATATCCCCAGCTGCCCCAAAACCATAGGAGTTGTTTTCCTTTTTCTTACTAGAAGTGTAAAGTATAAGTCATCATTTTATCTAAAATTAATACCCACCTCAGCACCTCTTTTTCTTTCAATTTTTTAAAGTTTAGTGCCTTTTTTCTGTAATGATAAACTATGTCCACATTAAAAAAATTTGATTAAAGAAAAAGAAAACAGCCTTAATTCCATTGGCTAGATCCAGTTTCTTAGAATTTAGTTGTCATTCTTCCTAGTCTTTCTTATTGAAGGAAAGCTATGACAAACCTAGACAGCATATTAAAAAGCAGAGACGTCACTTTGCTGGCAAAGGTCCATATAGTCAAAGCTATGATTGTAGTCATGCAGGGATATGAGAATTGGATCATAAAGAAGGCTGAGCACCAAAGAATTGATGTTTTCAAATTGTGGTGCTGGAGAAGACTCTTAAGAGTCCCTTGAACTGCAAGGTGATCAAAACAGTCAATCCTAAAGGATATCAACCCTGAATATTCATTGGAAGGACTGATGCCGAAGCTCCAATACTTTNACCAAAGAATTGATGTTTTCAAATTGTGGTGCTGGAGAAGACTCTTAAGAGTCCCTTGAACTGCAAGGTGATCAAAACAGTCAATCCTAAAGGATATCAACCCTGAATATTCATTGGAAGGACTGATGCCGAAGCTCCAATACTTTGGCCACCTGATGTGAAGAGCTGACTCATTGGAAAAGACCCTGATGCTGGGAAAGATTGAGGGCAAAAGGAGGAGGAGTTTGGCAGAGGATGAGATGGTTAGATAGCATCATTGATTCAATGGACATGAATTTGAGTAAACTCCTGGAGATAGCGGAGGACAGAGGAGTCTGGCGTGCTGTAGTCCATGGGGTCACAAAGAATCGGACATGACTTAGTGACTGAACAATAACAAATCATCATCTGTAATTCTAACTGTATCTTGCTTACAATTCTAATTATTCCATAAAAATCTTCATTGTTGGAAAACCTTTTGTAACAGATTTTTGTTTTACTATTATCTGTTTCTAGTAATTCTCTCCACCAGTCCATCCTTCACACCTGGCTAACTTTAATTTTATTCATGGGACCACTTTACCCATCTCAAGAACCTTGGTTCAAAAAGTGAAGGCTGGGCTCCTCCGTCAACCTCAAAGGCCCTTCCTTAAACAGAAACCCATCCTTTCCAGCCTCATCTTCTATTACAGAACTTTCCCTTAGGCCAAAAGGTACCACTTATTCTTCCGCACACACATGTAATTTTCCCAGTGCCTTCCTTCAAACCACTCTCCCTGCTTATAATACCCACGTTCCCTTTAATGCCTCCTTTAGACCAGGTGCTATGGCATTCCCTACCCACCCCTCACCCGCTCCTTCCCNGACAGAGATGGAGAAAAGTGGGGCTAGATCTACAGAGCAGGGGTGGAGTTAGGAAGGGAAAGGCCCAGGCCCAGTGACACCATGTGCAAAGGGATGAGGCACTGAAGTGTGAAGCAGAAGCTGGACGCAGCACCCCAGAGGAGTCAGTCTGGTGGAATCCATGGAAAGGTGTAGGTGCTGGAGCCATGGGAAGCTGCTGGAGTCTGTAGGAATCAGATCTCACGGCACTCCTGATGAGTCTTATCATGGACACAGGAAACTGTGAGGCATTTAAGAGGGAGAATGGGACTACCAGATTCATGTTTTACAAACAGCATTGCAGGGAAGCTAGAGAATGGATCTAGGGAGAATAAAAGAAAGATACTTTTGAGTATAAACAAGGCAATGAATCAGGAAACTGTCACAGTTCAAAATAAGAATTAATGAGAGCTAATCTCTGGACAGACTATGAGGTCGCAAAGAGTCAGACATGACTGGGTGACTAACACACACACACACACACAATCTTAAGACATGGTGTCATGAGACAGGGGGATGACAGGGGTATGAGTCTATTTCCGAGACTGGCTCAATTGATAATTACAATAGTCATGACCTGTGGCCCACATACAACCCCAATATCTTCTCCCATATGGTCTCGTGGATCCTTGCCAATGTAGAGCTGTAGCATGAAACAAATGAAAAGATGTCATTGGAACCAAGTGTCTGGCAACATTTTGCTTTCAAAACCTCCCCTCATTTTGATGTGACATTGTCACCAAACTAAACCACAGGTTCTTTAAGAAGAAGGATCATGTCTTATTTGCTGTCTCATGTCCTTATTGCTATACTTGCTGCAAAGAGGAGACTGAATAAATACTTGGATACATAAATTAAAAAGGTGTATTTCTCAGCACACCAGCCACACAACTAACATTAGAGGAAAAATATACACACATTAAGGAATTATGGAACATGATAGCCTCACTGGTGAATGTCTGATGTCTTTGCTACCTTTTAAGACAAAATGTCCTTAATTCTGCTCATGCTGCATAAGAATCTATCATCTTTGTCACCGAGGTGTACTGGTCTCGATCGGTGCTCCATTGTCAAAGGTGTTGTGTGTGCATGGTGACTACTTACTATGTGACTACTTACAAGTAGACTACTTACTATGTGATTTATATCAGTCTGCAAAANCATCTTTGTCACCAAGGTGTACTGGTCTCGATCGGTGCTCCATTGTCAAAGGTGTTGTGTGTGCATGGTGACTACTTACTATGTGACTACTTACAAGTAGACTACTTACTATGTGATTTATATCAGTCTGCAAAAAAACCCATCTCAGGCTCAACACACCTAAAAAGAGACGATCACACCATCATCTAAGAGATAGGGGTGCAAAAATTTCCTTGAATTTGTTGTTCAAAGTGTGTCAACTCCATCATGAGAGTTTTGCAACAAAGGAAAGGATTTCCATTTTTCCCCCCAGTGGTCTTGGCTTATCTGAAATGAATTCAATTCACCAGATCTCTTATCTTCAAGGATGTAAGCAGATCTCATTGAAAGATCTGGTTCTGAGACCTTCTGCTCAGAAAACTTTAGTCTCAGAAAACTTTAGTTAAGATCTAAGTCCCAAAAGGCAGAGCTTTGAACATATTGAAGTTAGGGAGAAAGCAATTAGACTAGTAATTCAGAGCTTAGGCCTCGCAATACCAGTGTTTAAAGCTTAATAAAGGCTTTAACAAAGAACAATTAAAATCTTAGAAGGAAATCAGAGAGAAAAAAGCTCATTTGATATGTGAAGATTAAATAGCCTCTGAGTATGTGTGTATGTGTATGTATTTATATGTATTTCTTAGCAGGTTTGGTTTTCTAACTATGACACAAAAATATAGAGGAAAGGTCACACAATTTCTTTTAGAATTAATTGGTGCCATCTAAGAGAGAAACTCTAATTTTTTCTCATGGTAAAATCTAGTAGAGTTATAGCATTATTATTTCCCTCCATGATCTTAGACTACTTTGAAACTAGTTGTCCATCCTGTTGCTGATTTAGTAGATGGAAATGAGAGAACGTGGTGGCAATGAGTGGCAAGAGGAAAAAGTGTTAGTCGCTCAGTCGCGTCTGACTTTTGTGACCCCATGGACTGGCAGACCCCGCCTATGACCGCCAGGCTCTTCTGTCCATGGAATTCTCCAGGCAAGAATACTGGAGTGGGTTGCCATTTCCTTCTCCAGGGGATCTTCCCGACCCAGGGATTGGACCAAGGTCTCTTGTGTTTCAGGCAGATTCTTTACCATCTGAGCCACCAGGGAAGCTATGCTGGCAAGAGGAGGGTAAGAAGGAAAAACAAGGCTCAGGGAACACATGGTGTTGCGTGGAATATTGTGCTGGCCTTCTCCATCTGCCTCCAGATCCACTCTCTCCTCTTCGGTGCCTTGCTCTGTGTCCCAAAGACTGTATTTGTAAGCTCATTTGTCTTCTGCCTTCCAACTGATACCAGTAGGAACTCTGGGGGTGAGGGATAGTGAGGTCAGGGTGTCTACTCCCCTGTTGAATTTCTGATGGCCTGCCTGCCTCCACCTCAGGTCACTTTGTTTTGGTTTGGGGGTGAGTAATGGGAAGAGTCATCTTTTATGGCAACTTTCCTGGGTTCAAGGGTCTGCTCCTTCCTCTCACTCTCTCATGTCTACATGCACTAATGGTCCTCTACTATTGCTGACCAGGATGCTTCATTAGACTCTGTTGATTCCCCTGATCTCTGCCCATACCTTTGTAAGGGTCCTTTCATTAACACATCACAGGTTCCATCTGAAGGTATCATCAACTAGCTTCTTGCTGGAAACCTTGACTGATAGAAGTGTCTTCTACCCAAATTAGGTACTAAACTGACAAGATGATCCTAGAAAATACCAAGGAGACAAGGTAACAATTTTTACTGACCTTTTTCTTTGGCTTTAGTAATGAAAAAGTGAATGGATGTTTAAAATGTAATCTCTAGTTAATTATTGATGGGATAAAGCTCCCTTAGGGCCCATTCTCCTATGGTAAGCTCAGATCCCCAATAACTATAAATAAAACTATGAAACTACTTTATGAATTAAGCTGTGAATATCTTCAGTTTGAGATGCCTGTGGGGATGGCCTAGTGGCAATACTTCTAAGCATTCAAAAATGAAAATGTTTGCCATTGGAAACAGTGAGTTCCACATGGTAGGAAGTATTCAAGTAGAAACTGGAAAAGCAATGGATTAGAAGTTGAACTTCATAATCTTAAGGTCTTTTCCAATGTGTACTTCTATGATTATTAGATTTATTATCATAATGGTTTATCAGCAGAAATTTCTTATGAAAATGTTGACTACTAAATGGGTACTTTAATATACTGATAAGTGAACAGTATATACATAAATTTAAAAAAAAATCTATTGGCACTAGTGGTAAAGAACCCGCCTACCAATGCAGGAGACATAAGATACATGGGTACGACCCCAATGTCATGAAGATCCCCTGGAGGAGGGAATGGCAACCCACTCCAGTATTCTTGCCTGGCAAATCCCATGGACAGAGGAGCCTGGTGGGCTACAGTCTATGGGGTCACAAAGAATCGGACATGACTGGACTGACTTAGCATCAAAAAGCTTACAGAGAATTCACCTTCAGCATGACATGGTGAAAATCCTGGTATCTGGAGACAGATTAAACTTCTATTTCAATCCTCGTTCTTAACGAAAAGCCATGTGTCCCATGGAAGCTACTTAGCATCTTTGTATTTCAGTTTTCTCACATCTTTCTCAATAGAGCAATGATGAAAATTCACTGAGATAACGCCTACAACAAATTTAGGTACTCAGTAGATGTTAGTTCTCTTTGCTTCACTATCAACATTAAACTGTTCTTTCTGTTACATCAATTTATGGTGCTAAGGTAAATAAGAATACATTTAAGATTTCTTTTTCAAGGAATAAAATAATGCCATTTGCAGCAACATGGAGGGACCAAGATATAACCATACAAAGTGAAGTAAGTCAGATACAGAAAGATAAATATAAATCACTCACATGTGAACTCTAAAGACACTGATACAAATGGATTTATTTATGAAACAGGATCAGACACACAGTCATAAAAACTTATGGTGACCAAAAGAGGAAAGGCTACTGCTGCTGAGTCGCTTCAGTTGTGTCTGACTCTGTGCGACCCCATAGACGGCAGCCCACCCGGCTCCCCCGTCCCTGGGATTCTCCAGGCAAGAACACTGGAGTGGGTTGCCATTTCCTTCTCCAATGCATGCAAGTGAAAAAGCAGGGGAGGGATAAAATGGAACTTGAGATTAGCAGAGATAAACTACCATACAAAAATCAGATAAACAGGAAGGTCCTATTGTATAGTACAGGGAACTTTATTCAGTGTTATAATAGCTTATAATAGAAAGGAATCTGAAAAAAATTTATAGGCTGTATGTATCACACCAAATCACTTTGCTTTACACCTGAAACTAAGACACCACTGTATATCAGCTATATTAGAATAAAAAAGTTTTAAAAGTAAGCATGCAAATAAAGTTGAAAAACTTTTAATTGAAAAAAAAAGAATTCTGTTTTTAGTTGAAAACCACAATCAAAGTAATGATCAAGACCCTCACTTTAGCATCTCACAACTGTGAGGGCACAGTGTTTCATATCACAGCAGATATATCATATAGGAAAGTCTTTCCCCAAAGAGCTGGTATTTAAATATACTAGTGAACAAATTCTATTCATACATCACTTTCCACCTCTAGCCATTTTGCTTGGAGCCTCACAACAACCTAATCAGCCAGGCATTATTATCTTCACTTATAAAAAGAGGAATTTATAAAGGGCAGAAAATCACTCATAATCCTAGAGGAAGTGATCTTTCCACAACTCATTCAGACATTTCAGGTTGGGGATTCTGATTAAAAAATCCAGAAATGTTTAAAATGTAAAAATGTAAGCAACATACAGGAGCATACATGAGCTATATAATTTAAGCCAATCATCTCTAAATACAGTCAGGAATTTCTAGAACACCTCCATGGCCTGGGGCAGTGAGGCCATGAGAAAATTAGGCAGCTGAGGGGTTAAGAGCACAGACCAGGAAACTAGATCTAATTCTGCTGCTTGCACATGTCACCTGTGTCACTTTGGACAAGCTATCCCGCTTTCCATGCTTCAGTTTCCTCATCTGCAAAAAGGAGGTAACCATAGAACCTACTCCTGGGTGGTTTGCAAGGTTTAAATGAGATCACCCAGTCAAACTACTTGGCATAACCCCTACTTCAGAGAAAGTGAAAAGTGAAGTTGCTCAGCCGTGTCTGACTCTTTGTAATCCCCTGGACTGTAGCCTACCAGGCTCCTCCATCCATGGGATTTTCCAAGCAAGAATACTGGAGTGGATTGCCATTTCCTTCTCCAGGAGATCTTTCCAACCCAGGGATTGAACCCAGGCCTCCCACATTGTAGGCAGGCGCTTTACTGNATCCCCTGGACTGTAGCCTACCAGGCTCCTCCATCCATGGGATTTTCCAAGCAAGAATACTGGAGTGGATTGCCATTTCCTTCTCCAGGAGATCTTTCCAACCCAGGGATTGAACCCAGGCCTCCCACATTGTAGGCAGGCGCTTTACTGTCTGAACCACCAGGGAACACCTCAGAGAAAGTGTTTAATAAATACAGCGATTGCTATTGCAGGACGAAGCAGCAGCATCCCAGTGGAGAGCTCGTTTGCCTAGAGCCGCAGAGCCGGTTAGATGCAGGGACTGGAGCCCAGATCCTGTCCAGGGTCCTTTTGTTTCAACTGCACCACAGCTTAATTAGCTTTTGAAACATGGGTGATCAGAATTTCAGCTCAAAGACAGAATAACAGCTACATAGCCTGCTACCTGGAATCCATCCATGGTGGTTTTCCAGGAAGCACACACATCACAAGCATCTATGAAGAAAACATAAATCAAATTCCTTGAGAATATGCTTGTCTTCCTCCCATGTATGGGACTGCCTCACAGCTGAACACTTAGAACATGCTTGGTTGGTGACGTGAGTCACCAAATTTCTTTAGGCATCAAAACGCACAGGCTAATAACACACTTGGCTCTTCCTGCATCTGATGATGTAGTGAGGCTCCAGAGTAGATGGTTCTGACAGGACAGAAATGGATGTGGAGATTAAAGAATTAGAGGAAAGCCTGCAATCATCTTTGAGACTAGCCTGTGCCTGGTTTTATACACCCTCCTTAGCTGTTTTGCCTCACTTGGGATGTATCACTCCCAGCCGCAATTCAGAAAGCCTTATTTTGGTCACATGCTACAACCAGGAAAGCAGCAGCCTCCAACCAGTTACCATACTATCCTTGGCTAACAAGGGCAGCTCCATCACAAGGCAATGATGCTGAATGAATCTAGGCAATCGAGACTGAAATCATCTGATGAAACTTTAAACAAGATTGAGCTTAACATGATTCTTCAGCATTTTTCCTCTACTCAGATCTCTTCTGCTAGAAGCATTTGCTCTTCCTTGCTTTTTAAAGTCATTTCACATAACCCTAGTCAATTCCAGCAAGCACAAGCTGACCCCATGTCTTTATTGGGCTCTCGTGGCACCATTTTCCTGACTTTTCTTGGAATACAAGTAGAGCCTCCCTGGGTTTAGAGAGTGCTTTACTGGTTAATGAAGACAGCACAGTTTTATTCCTAATTACGATAGTCCCTTTTGTAGTGTCATGGTTCTAGGAAAAGATTGGAAAGTTTACATCCTTAATGCCAAGCCAGTTAAACATTTGTAGTATACACTAAAATCTGAGGAGTTATAATAAAATTTTTTAAGACCAGTAGATATACCTCCATGCAGATTGTCTGCAAATTCTCAGAGAGTAATAGATGAGGGCATTTCAGTCTAGTGTGAGGACTCCTGTTGGGGGTATTTGTCTGTTTGAGAGCTGGGAAGATGCCTTTCTCAGCCTCACCAGTTTGAGAAATCTATACATTCTTTTCTTAAAGAATATGGTGACATTTTCTCACTTCCCTGTTAAGCATGAGGAATTTAAAACTGATGCATATAGAGGGACTTGCTTAGATCCTATGTCTGGATTTTAGCCAACTTGTATGGTGTTGATAAGGATGTTTTCAGGTATATATCCCCAGCTAAAAGA
>SJYV01043816.1:0-24487 GCA_006410875.1 Neotragus pygmaeus
AAAGAGGAGAGTGAAAAAGTTGGCTTAAAGCTCAACATTCAGAAAACGAAGATCATTGCATCCGGTCCCATCACTCCTTGGGAAATAGTGGAAACAGTGTCAGACATTATTTTTTGGGGCTCCAAAATCACTGCAGATGGTGACTGCAGCCATGAAATTAAAATATGCTCACTCCTTGGAAGAAAAGTTATGACCAACCTAGATAGCATATTCAAAAGCAGAGACATTACTTTGCTGAGTAAGGTCCGTCTAGTCAAGGCTATGGTTTTTCCAGTGGTCATGTATGGATGTGAGTTGGACTGTGAAGAAGGCTGAGCGCCGAAGAATTGATGCTTTTGAAGTGTGGTGTTGGAGAAGACTCTTGAGAGTCCCTTGGACTGCAAGGAGATCCAACCAGTTCATTCTAGAGATCAGCCCTGGGTGTTCTTTGGAAGGAATGATGCTAAAGCTGAAACTCCAGTACTTTGGCCACCTCATGCGAAGAGTTGACTCATTGGAAAAGACTCTGATGCTGGGAGGTATTGGGGGCAGGAGGAGAGGGGGAAGACAGAGGTTGAGATGGCTGGATGGCATCACTGACTTGAAGGAAGCGTGTCTGAGTGAACTGCGGGAGTTGGTGATGGACAGGAGGCCTGGCGTGCTACAATTCATAGGGTGGCAGAGTCAGACACGACTGAGCGACTGAACTGAACTGAACTGAACTGATGGGATAGTGTAGTGAAGTGAAGTCACTCGGTTGTATCCGACTCTTTGGGACCCTATGGACTGTAGCCTACCAGACTCCTTAGTCCACAGAATTTTCTAGGCAAGAGTACTGGAGTGGGTTGCCATTTCCTTCTCCAGGGGATCTTCCCAACCCAGGAATCGAACCCAGGTTTCCCGCACTGCAGGCAGACGCTTTACCATCTGAGCCACCAAGGAAGCCACCAAAACAAACAAAACCAGAACATTCTGCGTTCAATCAGATGGGACCACAACTATAGAGTTAATGGGGATAAACAAACTGACCCATTATTTGGATATCAAAGGCAGGAAATCTTTTCTTACAGTATTATCCAATTGATCTTTTAATTTACTATACTCTAAAGAGATAGTATTACCAAGACCCACCTAAAAAGAAGCCAATTCATTAGCTTATTATGATAGTTTCAGGTAAAACTGTCTAGTTTTTCTCTTGATAAACTATAAGTCTGAGCGTCCTAGACTCCCTTGATTGTTGATTTTAGCTTATATAAAGCTGAGAGTAGGAAACTTTCCAAAAGCCATTTGGATAATGGTTTCCATAACTGGTCAAAATTACATGTGTAACTATACCAAAAGTCTACTTTCACTGCTGACTGCCTCGGCCAAGCACAGGTCTCTCAAGAGAAAAACGTTTTACTGTTTTCCTTGTTTCTGAGAAGCATGACATTTCCAATACAATTTAAACAGCTTAAGATCCTGGATAACTTTTTTTCATTTTACTAACCAGGCTAAGGAATTTGAGCAACCTCACTGTATTATTAGTCAGGGTTCAGGTCACAGAAGAAAAACAATTCCAGGTATTTTTTTCAGAAAGAAATCTCAATTACTGTAACCATTGGTGCCACCATGCAACATTAGCATTAGCAGAAGATGTCTAAGCATAAGTTTCTAGAAACAAGCAGACTTTGACCTCCTCCCACTCCCAACCCAACAAGTTATGTATTTAGTGGATTTCATAGCAGAGGGTTCAGTTAGTCCTTCTCCCTAGTTCATGGCACACTATCATCTTTGATCTATGTAAGGCCCCTACATATTATTGATTTAATTCTTTTCTGCTGCCTTCTTCATTTCTATATCCTTTCCTCACCGCCAGGCAAACTATGTATTTCCATGTGTAGGTGTATCACTGTTATCTGTTGCTGTAAAATATGTATTGTTGCTTATTTGTATTTTTAATTTATACTGTATTGTGTAATACTGTTTAATTTAAACAGTATTGTGATGCATAGCTTTTTTTCACACTCTACTGTTCTTAACATATGTCCATATTGCTGTGTGTACATCACGCCCACTGCTTTTAAATCCTTCACAGTACTGAATAGTGTATTACCCATCACTTTCACATTCCCCTGGTGACAAAGACCCAAATTACCTCCAAATTCCAGCATTCTTGTGAACCTGTGGAGAAATCCCTTTGGGATACACCCAGAAGTATGACTGCTGTGCCACGGATATATAAACATTTTAACTCAACCAAGCACTACCAGAATGTTCTTCGGGTCTTTCATCAGTGGTGCATGAGAGTAACATGTAGCATTATCCAGGTTTCCATTTTGCCAAACAAGTAAGTGTGAGAGACTATCTCATTTTTAATGTATTAACTGTAGTTCTCTTAGGAGAAATAAATTTGAGCATCTGTTTATTGGCTTTTAGAGTCTCACACTTCTGTAAAATGACCTTACCATATTCTCTGACCATTTTCTATTAGATTTATTTTCACCAGAGTTCCTCTTATATTTGGAACCTAGTTCCTTGTCACTCAGACATTGCAAATATTTTCTATTGTCACTCATTATGTTCTTCAGTTCAGTTCAGTCATTTAGTCATGTTCAACTCTTTGTGATTCCAGGCACTGCAGCACGCCAGGCTTCTCTGTCCATCACCAATTCCCGGAGCTTACTCAAACACATGTCCACTGCCTTAGTGATGCCATCCAACCATCTCACCCTCTGTCATCCCCTTCTCCTCCTGCCTTCAATTTTTCCCAGCAACAGGGTCTTTTCTAATGAGTCAGCTCTTCACATCAGGTGGCCAAAGTATTGCAGCTATAGCATCAGTCCTTTCAATGAATATTCAGGACTGATTTCCTTTAGGATTGATTGGTTTGATCTCCTTGCAGTCCAAAGGACTCTCAAGAGTCTTCTTCAACGCCACAGTTCAAAGCATCAGTTCTTCGGCACTCAGCCTTCTTTATGGTCTAACTTTCACATCCATACATGACTACTAGAAAAACAATAGCTTTGACTATATTTCCCTTTGTCGGCAAAGTAATGTCTCTGCTTTTTATATGCTATCTAGGTTGGTCATAGCTTTCCTTTCAAGGAGCATGCACCTTTTATTTTCATAACTGCAGTCACCATCTACAGTGATTTTGGAGTCCAAGAAAATAAAGTCTCTCACTGTTTCCATTGTTTCCCCATCCATTGCCATGAAGTGATGGGACCAAATGCCATCATCTTCATTGTTTGAATGTTGAAATTTTAAGCCAGCTTTTTTACTTTCTTTCACCTTCATCAAGAGGCTCTTTAGTTCCTCTTCGCTTTCTGCCATAAGGGTGGTATCATCTGCGTATCTGAGGTTATTGATTTTTCTCCCAGCAATCTTGATTCCAGCTTGTGCTTCATCCAGACCAGCACTTCACATGGTATACTCTGAATGTAAGTTAAATAATCAGGGTGACAATAGACAGCCTTGACGTACTCCTTTCCAAATTTGGAACCAGTCCATTGTTCCATGTCTGGATCTTTGTTTCTTGACCTGCATACAGATTTCTCAGGAGGCAAGTAAGGTAGTCTGGTATTCCTATCTCTTTAAGAATTTTACAGTTTGTTGTGATCCACACAAAGGCTTTAGCCTAGTCAATGAAGCAGAAGTAGATGTTTTCTGGAATTCTCTTGTTTTTCTGTGATCCAACAGATGTTGCCAATTTGATCTCTGGCTCTTCTGTCTTTTCTAAATCCAGCTTGAACATCTGAAGTTCTTGGTTCTTGTACTGTTGAAGCCTTGCATGGAGAATGATGTTCTTCCTTAAGCAGAAAACTTTAATTTTTTTAAATCAAATGCACTATATTTTGGCCTTGCAAGTTTTGTTTCTGGGGCTTTAAATTCTTTCCCATCTCTACGTCACAAAGATGTTTTCTAAACTATTTATGATATTTAATGAAACCTCATATGCACCATATGAAGATGCATACTGATT
Organism: Neotragus pygmaeus; assembly: GCA_006410875.1. Lineage (NCBI taxonomy): Eukaryota > Metazoa > Chordata > Mammalia > Artiodactyla > Bovidae > Neotragus > Neotragus pygmaeus. The sequence goes on from SJYV01043816.1 coordinate 3,944, forward strand.
TCAGAGATGCTTCCCTGGTGGCGCAGAGGTTAAAGCATCTGCCTGCAGTGTGGGAGACCTGGGTTCGATCCCTGGGTCAGCAAGATCTCCTGGAGAAGGAAATGGCAACCCACTCCAGTATTCTTGCCTGGAGAATCTCATGGATGGAGGAGCTTGGTGGGCTACAGTCCACAGGTCGCAAAGAGTCAGACATGACTGAGCGACTTCACTTTCACTCTCACTTTTACTGTAGAAAACAATGGCCAATGGTAATTATAAATATTAAGTCTATGGTAAGGCTCATCCCATTTTCAGAATAAATCAGGATTCTTAAAATTGATATCATGCACAATTTTATAGCTTCAACTGTCACAACTGTCTTTAATCTTTCTGGAGCCCACATATGTATATTGTTAGACAGGAATTCAGTTTGATTTTTAACTCATATAGATACAGTTTCCCAATCTCAGAAGGCGAGATTATAGTATTTTACATTTAAGTATATTTGTGCTTTTAACATAATACTCTTTATCAGACTAAAGTAATTCTTCCCTATTCTTAATTATCTGAAATATTTTACCATGATAAGTATTGAATTTTATCACATCTCATTTCTATATCTAGGAAATTAATCATAAAAATTTTCCTTTTTTCTCTCCCTTCTGTTAATGTGGTAAATTATATCCTTGTACTCCTGAAAAATTAACTTAGTTGTGACATATTAACCTTTTTATATACCACTGGATTTATTTTTCTAACATTTTGTTAAAATTTCTGCATATATGGTCCTTAAGAACACAGGCCCGTGTTTTATGGTCTTTTATGAATTTTATGATTATGTTTTAATCAATTTTTTACAACAAAGATAGTTTGTACAGGTCTGTTTCTGCCCCCTTGTCTCTACTAGTGATCACTCTTGCCATATATGACAAAGCAACAGCTAATGTCATGCTGATGGTAAAATCTCACACTGCCAAAGGCTGGAGTTCAATCAGCAGTCACAGAACTAAGATCCGACAAGTCAAACATACATGGCAAAAAAAAAAGAAAAATAATAATAAGACAACACTGCCTACTCTCACCACTCCTACTCAACACGGTAACTGAAGTCTTAGCCAGAGCAAGTATGCAAGAAAAAGAAATAAAAGGCAACCAAATCAGAAAGAAGTTAAATTGTCTGTTTGCAGATGATATCATCTTACATATAGAACATTCTAAAGACTCCAACAAAAACTGTTAGAACTAATAAACAAATTCAGTAAAGTTGTAGGATACAATATCAACATACAAAAAGCAGCTGTGTTTCTCTATACTAACAATGAACTATCTCACCAAAAAATAAAACCACCCCATTTACAGACCTCTCTGGTGGCACAGTAGACAGGAATCTGCCTGCCAATGGACAGGACATGGGTTCAGTTCCTGGTCTGGGAAGATTCCACATGCTGCAAAGCAACTAAGCCCTGGGTCACACAGCTTCTGAGCTCAGGACTGAGTCTATGTGCTGCAACTACGNAAAGAGTCGGACACGACTGAGCAACTGAACTGAACTGAACTGATTCTAGGTAGTAATAGATGCTATAAAAATAAGGCAGTGTTTTGAGATAGAGAGTTCTTGGTGGAGGGCTACTTTGGATTGGGGGTCTGGAAGTTCTCTCTGACGTGCGCCTTTGATCAGAAGCCTGAAGAAATTAAGAGTGTCTTCCACATGCCTATCTGGAGGAAAAATGTTCCAGACAGAGGGGACAGCATGTGTAAAGGCCCTGAGGTGGGCATACGCTTGGCCTGCTCCAGGAAGCTGAGAGTGAAGGGAGGAAGGGAGAGAGGAGCTATAGTTGAGATGAGGAAGGGCTTTCTTGCCCATGGCAAAGAAATTTGTAGGTTTTAAAAAAACATTTAATTGGAGGATAATTGCTTTACAATATCATGATGGTTTTTGCATGGAAGTAACCTAGATGTCCACTGACAGATGAAGGATACAGAAATTATGGTACATATATACAATGGAATATTACTCAGCTGTAGAAAAGAATGCATTCAAGTCAGTCCTAATGAGGTGGATGAGCCTAGAGCCTAATGTACAGAGTGAAGTAAGTCATTAAGAGAAACACAAATATTGTGTATTAATATATGTGTAGGTTTTGACATGGCATTCGAAATGATTCCTCTGGGTGCCTGTGGAGGATGAACTGGTCTGGGGGGACAGGGGAGAGTCATTGCGGGGAGACTGGTAAGCAGGCAACTGCCACAGTCCAGTGAGAGATGATGGATGCTTGGACCATTCGTGGTGGAGTTGGGAGGTGATCAAACTCCAGCTGAAGTTTAAAGGTAAAGCCAATAGGATTGGTTGATAGATTGGATGTGGGGGAATACGAGGAAGAGAAGCATCTAGACGAATCTCAAGATTTGGCCCAATTGCCTGGAAGGATGGAATTGCCTTTTACTATGAGAGTGACCAGCTTGGGTGGAAATGGGGGCACCAGAAACCTGCACCTTTGGCCCTGACGCTGGGGGGTCCTCACTCTTAGCTCCTGCAGGCCCTGGCCATCTGCGAGAGTGCCCTGGAACAGTAACCTTGAATTTACCCAGGAACCAACACTGCCTTCCTGAAATCCTGTCTCTGAAGTTTGCAGGGCCCTTTTGACTTTCTCGTTTACAGACTCAGCCTGCATTTTATTCTGATGGCTGGGGTTCATTTTCCCTAAGGACAGGCAGCTCCTGCAGTTAGAGAGTAAATGGATGAACATTCTGGCAGAGCCCAGAATGCCCCAGGCCCATGGAGGCAATTAAGCCTGGCTGCCACCTGTCCAGATGGGTTGGTTGGAAAGTGCTACATCTGTTAGAGGGAGTTTGAATGTTAAAGAGGGATATCAATTGTAGGAAGGAAATTACTGAGTCTTCAAATGCCATCGACTGGGAAAAAGACGGATGAGGTTTTTATGGACATGTTGTTTGTCCCAATAAAATAAAACATCTTAAAACACGCCTTCACTGGCATCAAAGTACCGCAGTGTTGTCTAACATAGCAGTTTACATCTCGGCGATGCGTTTCTTAAAAACAAAAAGCAAAACCGTGCGTTCATCCCTCTATTTGGCTTTCTAAAGCAACTGCAACAAGAATATGCATTTATTTGTGCAATGAAATTTACAAAGCACCTACTAAGTGCAAGGGTCTGGACTCAGGAGGGGAGAGAGATGAATCAGCTCTTTTTCTAAGCCTGCTCATGGCTGATGGGAGAGCACAGAGGGTGCAGCGGATTAGCACAGCGAGGAAGGTCCTGAGGTTCAGAGTGGGGAGGGCCTGCTGGAGCCTGGGGCGGGGAGTCAGAAAAGGCTTTTTGGAAAGGACAATGTGTCCATTTACTTGCATTTTGTTGGCATGGAACCGAAACCCCGAATGTATCTGATTTATACCTCAGAAGAATGTATCTGCCGTCACAGAGCCTGCCCATCAGGAGGACTTCAGGGTGGGTTCAGCGGCTGGATCCAGGGATTCAGCATTATGCACCACACCAGCCTCTCTGCTTTGCCATCCGCTGTTGTGGTTTCATTCTGAAGTCAGTTCCCATCTCGGTCATGAGATAATCCCCATCAGCAACTGGGACCATGCGTCTGCTTGCCCAGGTCCACTGGCACAGAGAGAGAAACCTCTCCTCCAAGTGTGGGGTATATACTCTGCTCTCTGATACAACTGGCCATCTTGGGCCACGCGCCCTCCTTGGGCCTCTAACAATCTCTAGGGATGGCTGTTTACCATTGGCTGATGAGGTGACCCTAGAGCAGAGGATCAGATCGGTGTGCCCTGAGGTTGCACAGGCACAGGTGGCCATCAGTGCAAAGGTGGATGAGCACCAGCATGTCTCACTTGAAATAATGAGTTGTATGGTTTGTGAATTACATCTCAATCACACTGCAGTTAAAAAAAAATACCCAGACAAAAACAAGGCAAAGTTAGACTTTGAAAAGAATGTGGAAAAGGATATTGGTTGGTGGATTGGTTTTTACACTAGCAAAGACAACAGCAACAAGCATAATTTAACACCAGCGACAATATTAGTGGGCAGCAGTTTTGAATACTTTCTGTGATCCATTCATCGTATGTAGGGCTTTAAAGGCAGAGCAGGACTTCTCTGAGCCAGCCTCCCTTACCTGACTCACCGTTTACTTGAAGCTCGAATTCCTCTGTAAACATAGAGATGAATGAGCCTACAGCTTGGGGCCATTAGCTTCTGCCTGAAATGCGCACCAGGTTGTCTGTTAAGAGTNAGGACTGATTTCCTTTAGGATTGATTGGTTTGATCTCCTTGCAGTCCAAAGGACTCTCAAGAGTCTTCTTCAACGCCACAGTTCAAAGCATCAGTTCTTCGGCACTCAGCCTTCTTTATGGTCTAACTTTCACATCCATACATGACTACTAGAAAAACAATAGCTTTGACTATATTTCCCTTTGTCGGCAAAGTAATGTCTCTGCTTTTTATATGCTATCTAGGTTGGTCATAGCTTTCCTTTCAAGGAGCATGCACCTTTTATTTTCATAACTGCAGTCACCATCTACAGTGATTTTGGAGTCCAAGAAAATAAAGTCTCTCACTGTTTCCATTGTTTCCCCATCCATTGCCATGAAGTGATGGGACCAAATGCCATCATCTTCATTGTTTGAATGTTGAAATTTTAAGCCAGCTTTTTTACTTTCTTTCACCTTCATCAAGAGGCTCTTTAGTTCCTCTTCGCTTTCTGCCATAAGGGTGGTATCATCTGCGTATCTGAGGTTATTGATTTTTCTCCCAGCAATCTTGATTCCAGCTTGTGCTTCATCCAGACCAGCACTTCACATGGTATACTCTGAATGTAAGTTAAATAATCAGGGTGACAATAGACAGCCTTGACGTACTCCTTTCCAAATTTGGAACCAGTCCATTGTTCCATGTCTGGATCTTTGTTTCTTGACCTGCATACAGATTTCTCAGGAGGCAAGTAAGGTAGTCTGGTATTCCTATCTCTTTAAGAATTTTACAGTTTGTTGTGATCCACACAAAGGCTTTAGCCTAGTCAATGAAGCAGAAGTAGATGTTTTCTGGAATTCTCTTGTTTTTCTGTGATCCAACAGATGTTGCCAATTTGATCTCTGGCTCTTCTGTCTTTTCTAAATCCAGCTTGAACATCTGAAGTTCTTGGTTCTTGTACTGTTGAAGCCTTGCATGGAGAATGATGTTCTTCCTTAAGCAGAAAACTTTAATTTTTTTAAATCAAATGCACTATATTTTGGCCTTGCAAGTTTTGTTTCTGGGGCTTTAAATTCTTTCCCATCTCTACGTCACAAAGATGTTTTCTAAACTATTTATGATATTTAATGAAACCTCATATGCACCATATGAAGATGCATACTGATTTCAGAGATGCTTCCCTGGTGGCGCAGAGGTTAAAGCATCTGCCTGCAGTGTGGGAGACCTGGGTTCGATCCCTGGGTCAGCAAGATCTCCTGGAGAAGGAAATGGCAACCCACTCCAGTATTCTTGCCTGGAGAATCTNTACTGATTTCAGAGATGCTTCCCTGGTGGCGCAGAGGTTAAAGCATCTGCCTGCAGTGTGGGAGACCTGGGTTCGATCCCTGGGTCAGCAAGATCTCCTGGAGAAGGAAATGGCAACCCACTCCAGTATTCTTGCCTGGAGAATCTCATGGATGGAGGAGCTTGGTGGGCTACAGTCCACAGGTCGCAAAGAGTCAGACATGACTGAGCGACTTCACTTTCACTCTCACTTTTACTGTAGAAAACAATGGCCAATGGTAATTATAAATATTAAGTCTATGGTAAGGCTCATCCCATTTTCAGAATAAATCAGGATTCTTAAAATTGATATCATGCACAATTTTATAGCTTCAACTGTCACAACTGTCTTTAATCTTTCTGGAGCCCACATATGTATATTGTTAGACAGGAATTCAGTTTGATTTTTAACTCATATAGATACAGTTTCCCAATCTCAGAAGGCGAGATTATAGTATTTTACATTTAAGTATATTTGTGCTTTTAACATAATACTCTTTATCAGACTAAAGTAATTCTTCCCTATTCTTAATTATCTGAAATATTTTACCATGATAAGTATTGAATTTTATCACATCTCATTTCTATATCTAGGAAATTAATCATAAAAATTTTCCTTTTTTCTCTCCCTTCTGTTAATGTGGTAAATTATATCCTTGTACTCCTGAAAAATTAACTTAGTTGTGACATATTAACCTTTTTATATACCACTGGATTTATTTTTCTAACATTTTGTTAAAATTTCTGCATATATGGTCCTTAAGAACACAGGCCCGTGTTTTATGGTCTTTTATGAATTTTATGATTATGTTTTAATCAATTTTTTACAACAAAGATAGTTTGTACAGGTCTGTTTCTGCCCCCTTGTCTCTACTAGTGATCACTCTTGCCATATATGACAAAGCAACAGCTAATGTCATGCTGATGGTAAAATCTCACACTGCCAAAGGCTGGAGTTCAATCAGCAGTCACAGAACTAAGATCCGACAAGTCAAACATACATGGCAAAAAAAAAAGAAAAATAATAATAAGACAACACTGCCTACTCTCACCACTCCTACTCAACACGGTAACTGAAGTCTTAGCCAGAGCAAGTATGCAAGAAAAAGAAATAAAAGGCAACCAAATCAGAAAGAAGTTAAATTGTCTGTTTGCAGATGATATCATCTTACATATAGAACATTCTAAAGACTCCAACAAAAACTGTTAGAACTAATAAACAAATTCAGTAAAGTTGTAGGATACAATATCAACATACAAAAAGCAGCTGTGTTTCTCTATACTAACAATGAACTATCTCACCAAAAAATAAAACCACCCCATTTACAGACCTCTCTGGTGGCACAGTAGACAGGAATCTGCCTGCCAATGGACAGGACATGGGTTCAGTTCCTGGTCTGGGAAGATTCCACATGCTGCAAAGCAACTAAGCCCTGGGTCACACAGCTTCTGAGCTCAGGACTGAGTCTATGTGCTGCAACTACGAGAGACCCCGGGCCGAGAGCCTGTGCTCTGCAAGAAGAGAGGTCACCAAAATGAGGAGGCCACACACCACAATGAAGAGTGGCCCCCACTTGTCGCACACAACTAGGGAAAGCCCATACAGAGCAATGAAGACCCGGTGCAACCAAAGAGAACACAGAAACAAACAAAAATCCATTTACAACAGCATCAGAAACAATAAATATCTAGGAATAAATTTAATCAAGAAAGTGAGAGGTATGTACAATGAAAACTGTATGAGGCTGATGAAAGAAACTGAAGATACAGGTAAGTGGAGAGATTATCTCATGCTCATGGATCAGAGGAGATAACATTAAAATGTCCATATTATCCAACATTATCTACAGATTCAATGTAAGGAAGTAACTGTCAGTCACTCAGTCATGTCCGAATCTCATCTATCCCATGGATTGTAGTCCACCAGGCTTCTCTGTCCATGGGATTCTCCAGGCAAGAATACTGGAGTGGGTTGCCATTCCCTTCTCCAGGAGATCTTCCCCACCCAGGGATCAAACCCAGGTCTCCCACATTGCGGGCAGATTCTTTACCGTCTGAGCTACAGGGAGGAACCAATGTAGATTCAATATAATCCCCATCAAAATTTCAGTGGAATTTTTCACAGAAACAGAACCATCCTAAAATTTGTATGGAACCACAAAAGATCCTGAAGAGCCAAAGTTATCTTAAGAAAGAACAAAGCTGGAGACATCACACTTCCTGATTTAAAACAANCACCCAGGGATCAAACCCAGGTCTCCCACATTGCGGGCAGATTCTTTACCGTCTGAGCTACAGGGAGGAACCAATGTAGATTCAATATAATCCCCATCAAAATTTCAGTGGAATTTTTCACAGAAACAGAACCATCCTAAAATTTGTATGGAACCACAAAAGATCCTGAAGAGCCAAAGTTATCTTAAGAAAGAACAAAGCTGGAGACATCACACTTCCTGATTTAAAACAATAACAAAGCCATAGTAATCATCAGAACATAGACCAACAGAACTGAACAGGGAGCCTGAAAATAAACCCAAGGATGCGTGACAAGAATAGCCAAGGGGAAAGGGACACTCTCTTCAATAAATGGTGCTGGAAAGAATTGGATCTTCACTTGCAGAACAATGAACTCCTATCTGACACCAGTCACATAATTAAGCTTAAACCAAGATTTCCCAGAGAAGTGCTCCAGAACCTATGAATGGTGTTGCTGTATGGTTATACATGGAGGAAAGTCAAGAATTTGTAGTTTAACCTTTTTCCTACACAATCATTAAAAAAAAAAAATCACGAGAATAAAGTTCAAGTTTACCACCTCCAAAATGAATGACTTATCTCCCCTCTGTGCTTTCACGATTTTTTTATACACAGCTTCTAATTCTCAGGACATTTACATATTTATACCCCCCTACCCTAGTTTGGGCTTCCCAGGTGGAATTAGTGGTAATGAACCCATCTGTTAATGCAGGAGACCTCTAAGAGATGTAGGTTCGGTCTCTAGGTTGGGAAGATCCCCTGGAGAAGGGCATGGCAACCTACTATAGTATTCTTGCCTGAAGAATGCTGCGGACAGAGGAGCCTGGAAAACTACTGTCCATAGGATTGCAAAGAGTTGGACACGACTGAAGCGACTAAGCATGTACGCACACACCCCAGTTTACTTGGCTTTACATTACTTGTACCAAGTACTGAGCTTGTGTATATGGATGGATTACAGAACGTTTAAGAAAACACAAATGTCACTATACAAATATATTAACTAAACAGTATCACTAGAAATAACTTACATGCTTAATCTAGTTGCCACAATTGAGTTATTAGATCAAAAGTGATTGCATTAGCAGTTATCAACTGAAAACCCATTCCATCAGCAATGTTGGTTACTATTTGCATATTTAAGTTAAAATACATACAACTGTGAGTTCCTTTGTTATTCCTAGCACATAGTAATCAACAAAGACTTGTTGCAAAAAATTTATAAGAACTAATTTTCACATTATTTGCATTCAATAATCAAAAATAATGTGGCATAGATTACACTTCATTCCCTTAATATATTTTTTTTCTCCAAGAGAATGCTCAAATTTTAGTAGAACATATGGTAGTATGAAACAAAGACAACTTCCCAGCCTCTCTTGCAGCTAGATATGACCACACGACTCAGTTCTGGCCAGTATAAGATGTGAGTGGAAGTGTTCTATGGCAGCTTCCACAATTCTTATGCAAAAGACCACTAGCATTTGCCCACTGCTCCCTTCTTGTCTTTCCTCCAAGAGGATATAGCTGTAGCCACCCACACTGCTTTAGTGAAACGAGAGCCCTCCTTGGATCAGCTGCAGTGATGAGCCAAAAGGATCCTAGATCCTCAAAAACTTCATGGAAAAGAGCATGCCCATCAGTCCTGGACTCTCTTTATATTTCTGAAATTTTAAATCAAGAGAAAAATCAACTTATCTTTGCCATTGGAAAAACCCATAATAGCAGCTTTATCCTCCTAGATAAAGGAGGAAGGCAGATTTATAAATGACAGACTTTCACAGACATACACTGTGGAGCCACATCTCTTTCAGTTGGGAATAACAGGATATTATCTCTTTTTCAGCAATTATTCTTACTCTTAAGACAGATACAGTTGCTCTATACTAGGAGTCAGAGAATCCAGGTTGAAGTCTTACCTCTGCCACTAACTAGGCAAGTCCATCTAAGCTTTTGTAGGACACCTATGTAATAAAATTCCCTTGAGTCTTAAAATACAATGTATTTAAAAAGTGTCCCACCATATAAATTACCATATACAAAATAGTTGACCAAATACCTGTAGAGAGAAGCTCTTTCTGTCTCACTTGGGATCCCTATTAACAAATGTCCAATAAATATTTATTGAATAAATATTTTAAAGTCCTTGCTAAATGCATAAATTATTCTGTTTTGGAGTTTAATGAAGTTCAAAGGACTTTAATATTAATTGAAGTATTACTTGAATCCTTTAGAGACACAATTCTTAATTGTGACATCAGTCAAAAGACTGATGGTATGAAAACATAAACCTAGCTAATCCATTTATCTGGTTCAAAAGCAGACCCCTGTTTGCTACAGTCATAGTTAGTTGCTCAGTGGTGTCCCACTCTTTGTGACCCCATGGACTGTAGCCCACCAGGCTCCTCTGTCCATGGGATTTTCCAGGCAAGAATACTGGAGTGGATTGCCATTCCCTTCTCCAGAGAATCTTCCCAACCCAGGGATCGAACCCGGGTCTTCTGCACTGCAGGCAGAGTCTTTACCNGGACTGTAGCCCACCAGGCTCCTCTGTCCATGGGATTTTCCAGGCAAGAATACTGGAGTGGATTGCCATTCCCTTCTCCAGAGAATCTTCCCAACCCAGGGATCGAACCCGGGTCTTCTGCACTGCAGGCAGAGTCTTTACCATTTGAGCTACAGGGAAGTCCTTTTCTGCAACAGCAAAATAGTTTAAATTATAAAAAAAGCTGTGGTATAAAAATAAAAAATTTTTGACACTTTTCCCTTGAAATTACAAGTTCAATTCAGTTCAGTCATGTGCAACTCTTTGCGACCCTATGGACTGCAGCATACCAGGCTTCCCTGTCCATCACCAACTCCCAGAGCTTGCTCAAACTCATGTCAATCAAGTCGGTGTTGCCATCCAATCATCTCATCCTCAGCCATCCCTTTCTCCTCCTGCCCTCAATCTTTCCCAGCATCAGGGTCTATTCCAATGAGTCATTACTTTGCATCAGGTGGCCAAAGTATTGGAGTTTCAGCTTCAGCATCAGTCCTTCCAATGAATATTCAGANGAATCAAGGAACAAGGGGGACTTGCATCTTGTGTTACCTGACATCAGCCCAAGGTCATGCTCTTCCTGCCCCGACACTGCTGGGGTCCTAGGCACTGGGCCCTGGTTACTAGTGAATAAACCAATTATAACTCACCGTGTGAGAGAGCCCCCATTTTCTTGGGGGCTTTCATCAGTCTCTCTTACCTGAAGGTGTTAAGGAGACCAGGACTGATTTCCTGGGACTCCCAGGTTGTCATCTTGAAGCAGAAATAATTCGTGAATGAACCACATGCTCCCTCTTGGTGGTTGTGACTCTGTGCCATGTGATGGACGTCATGTGTGCGTCCATCACTTGCTTCACATGCTGAAGCCCTAACCCCAGTGTGAGGGTATTGGGAGGTGGGTCCTTTGGGAGGCAATGAGGTCATGAGGATGGGGACCTTCGGATGGGCTTAGTGCCCTTATAGGAAGAGACCCCTGTGACAAGTGAGCTTGTTCTCTCTTCTCTGACATGTGAGCAGACAGTGAGAAGGTGGCTTGTCTATGAGCCAGGAATCCAGTCCTCACCAGGAGCTGAATTGGCCAGTACATTGATCTTGAGCTTCTCAGTCTCCAGAACTGCAATAAATAAAGGCTTGTGGTTTAGCTGCCCCATCTCTGATAATTCATTATGGCAGCCTGAGCCCACTAAGACTCCACGGTTCTTCCCTTGTCCCCTGGTTGGCATCTTGGGTGGATCCTGAAGCCTCTCTCAGCTCTAAGAACAGGTGTATATTTTAAGAACCAGAGAGTCCAGTCCAGGACCTGGTACCATTCAATCTCACAACAATCCGAGCGTCTCCAGCTGGGAATCCCCTCCCGGGAGTCCCCTTCCACACGTCCCTCATTCATGGGGCTGGTGGTCACTGGCTTGCACTGATGCTTCCAGCATCTCCTTAGAATGAGTGGGTTTCAGTGTCTCTGGCTTTGGGACTTAAGTCAAATCTTCTTCAACGTCCAGGTGCATGTATTTGCTGTCTCAGGAGAGAGGGGCCTTTTCCTGGAAAGAGGCATCTGGAGCAATCCTGGTGTCTGGTGCTGTCTCCAAGGCTCCTCTTGCAGCTCTGAGGACGTAGTCAGTCCTTGGCGAGCAGTCAAGAGTTAGCGCTGGGGCCCCAGAGGGTGTCTTCCCTGNGAAAGAGGCATCTGGAGCAATCCTGGTGTCTGGTGCTGTCTCCAAGGCTCCTCTTGCAGCTCTGAGGACGTAGTCAGTCCTTGGCGAGCAGTCAAGAGTTAGCGCTGGGGCCCCAGGGGGTGTCTTCCCTGCCCAGCCCCACTCTGCCCCTGTGACCTGTGGCTCCTGCAGGGGCCGTGTGACTGCGTCCAGGTGAGGATTAAACGAGCTAATGCACCAGAGCACGCGGGACCCCAGGCACCAGGTGTTAAGTGCCCTGCGAGGTCAGCCCATTGTTGTCAGCGGGCCACTAATCAGGGTCACAGGTGAGTCTGGTCAAGAGGCCTCCCTGGAAACAGGTGTTTGGGTTTAGGAGGAGAGATTTCTGTAGGGACACTTGGAGATTTAGCCCATAATTGGCAGCTTTGCTTCCAATAGCTCTCGAGAGACAAGCCATGAAAGGTTGCTTATCTTTAAGCCAAGAGCAGAAAAGGCTGTGGGGCCTGGCTCCCTGGGATGCCCCCACCCTGAGCTGCTGTCAGGCGGCCAGACGCAAACAGACCTCCCTAAGCTCCGGGCTCAGGTCCCGCTGCTCTTTCTCATCCTGCTTCTTAATTTAAAAAAATGATATCCAAAGCATCCATGACTGTGGATTCCTTGACACTCTACTGTGGGCTAATCTTCAGGGTGAAGCATCATCTTTCTCGAGTGCTTTGTCCTCTGTGTATCCTCTTTGATCTGGAGACCAGGAAGAAACATGTGTTCTCACTCAAAGCTGGAAAATGCATCCTACACTCAAATCTCACCTTCCTCCCTCTAAGTGTTCAGCTAAGTGTTTATCTCTCTCTTTCAAGGGCGATGGATGTTTAATTCCTCGAAGGCTGTAAAGCAGGTTGTAAAGAGATGGAGCTATTATTGTGAATGTCCATGATGATCAAGGCGCACTCCTTGCCTGCCCCAGCCCTTGGTCACCGTGATGCACTCCTTCAAAGGTAACCAACTCCAGCTGCTCTGGACAATTACTGGACGGGACAAAATTGACCTGCTTTGGTGAAGATCTTTTTATAAAAAATCATTAATTAATTTTTTGGCAGGACTGGGTCTTCATTGCCGCAGGCAGGCTTTTTCTAGTTGCAGTGGGTGGACTTCTCATTGAAGTGGCTTCTCTTGTAGCAGAGCATGCGCTCTAGGGCATGCAGGCTTCAGGAGGTGTGGGGCAAAGGCTTAGTTGCCTGGTGCCATGTGGAATCTTCCTGGACCAGGGCTCGAATCTCTATCACCTGCATTGGCAGACAGATTTTTAACCAATGGAACACCTGGGAAGTCCTAGATGAAGATCTGTTATGGGCAGGCAGAGAAGAAAGTTTTAGAGAGAAAGAAGAATCACCAGGAGCCTGGCAGCCTATACCTGCTGGTCCCTCAATCTCATCTTTGACCAGTTCATTCAATAAATGCTTATCAAGGGATTTCTGCACATCCAGGATCAGCTGATGCTGGGAGAGTGATGAGAAGTCTGCAAACTGTTGAGTGCTGCCATCTGCGGGATGACAGGCTAGTGCCTGCCGTGGGCTCACTGACATCTGAAGATGCTGATGGTGATGGTGATGAGGGGGATGACCTCAGAGTATCCTTCTCAGCCTGCATTTCTGCAGGATAAAGGTCTGAACCAGGGGATCCCAGCAAAAAAGACCACGTGGAGCTGATAAGGTGAGGAATGAAGGTCACCAGAGTGTCCTCAAATGCATTTGTGTTGGGGATGGTGATGGTGACGATGACGTCATCTGACGTTTTAATCCCTGCGTCCTATGGGTGGACCCTGCTGCACACTTCGCTGCACCTTCCTGCCCTCATCTGTCCCACGGTCCTCTGCCACAGGGGCTGTCAGTACTTGCTTTTCAGATGAGGAAACTGAGGCACAGAGAGGTTACATAAAGCTCGAGGTCACACAGCTAGTGAGTGGTGGGCTGGGGTTTGGACCCAGAGAAGCCGCCTGCAGAGGCCGTGCTCTCAGCACGCTGACTGTTGGGATGCGCTGTCTTCCTGCACAGAAGAGACTCAGGAACTGTTTCACTCTGTGACCTTCTTGGGTCACATTTCTTGGCATTCCAGCACCTGACCTCCGAAAAGGCAAAATGGAGACACTTCCCCCAGGTGTTTCCTCCTTTCCAGACTCCATCCTCCCCTTCTGTGACCTCCTACTCTCTGCCCCTGGCTCAGAACAGGCAAACCCTGACCCCCAGAGCCCGCGGGGTGGGGCTGCAGAATCGTCAGGGGGTCCGGGCCACCACCTCCAGGTGAGAATGAGCAGGATCTGTTGCTTTATGACCCAGATGGTCTTTACGACCTGGATGGTCTGTGCTCCAGTTCATGCTACATGCTGGGATCCACCTGCAGCGGGGGAAACGAGGGGCTTTGAGCGGTGACTGCTGGATTGAGAGGTTTCTTGGCTCTCACGCGAGACCAGAGAGGACGGCAACAATGGCCCCTCCCCGGGGTCAGGGAGCGCTGAACCTGAGCTGTGTCTGGGGGACACCCACCCCCGCTGGGCTGAAGCGGCTTCCTGAGGCTGGTCCCCGACCCCCTCACAGAAATGCCCGCTGGGGTGGGGAGGAGCTCGGCAGAGGTTCAGTCCAGGAGCAGTAAAGACGGAAACAATCTCCAGGGTCCAGGCCGTTATTCAGGTGAAGTCTGTCTGAGCTGTGTGGAACCCTGCCGTCTGCACACTCAGGCTGCTGGTGCCGTGTCTACACGGTGTGTCTACACAGCCCGGCAAACCACTCTGACCACACGGAGCCCAGCAGCTGCTCCCGAGTCTAAGCTGGCTGGAGAGCTGGGTCCTCCTTGGAATTCTGAGGAGTTTATGACTATGCCCCCCCAACCCCCCTGCATTCACAAAGTCGCACATCCTGAGTCAGACGCTCTTAAGCCGTATCCTGTCTGAGACCCCTCTGGCTTTGGGGTTCGCTGTACATGGGGAGGGCCAGTGCGGGAGTTTTCTGGGTCTGGGGCTGCCCGTCGGGTGCTGGGAGGGGCTCCTCTGAGGGGAACTCAGGGCCCCGGAGCCCTGGGTCCTTTTCTTGGGCTGCAGCCAACGTCGGGTTTCCCTGGGGATCGGAAGGTCCCTATAGTGGAGACCACGCCTGTTTCTCCAGCTCCCACCCCTTTCTTGGCACCTGGTGGGCGCTGGTCTCCCAGGAAGTGGGTTTTTCCTTTGCTCAAATCACTGGTCATGATGTTTGTTTGTTTGTTTCTGGGGGAGGAGGGTATTGGACCCCCCACCCCATGATCCCATTCCCCCAGGAGGGAAGGGGCTCTGCTTGCCCTTGCATCCCTAGGGCAGGGTCTGGCTCAGCATGTGTCTGCTGGAATATTAAATTAGTAAGTGAATGAGGGGTCCTGTCTGTTCCTTTCAACCCAGCGCCTGGCAGAAAGCCTGGCACTCAGTTGCTGCTAAGTCGCTTCAGTGTCCAACTCTGTGCGACCTCATAGACAGCAGCCCATCAGGCTCCTCTGTCCCTGGGATTCTCCAGGCAAGAATACTGGAGTGGGTTGCCATTAGCCTGGCACTCAGTAGGACTCCATAAATATTTGTCAGTTGAATGAGTGAATGAATGAAACTTCTCAATCTTCTCTCCCCCTGCCCCCTGCACCTCTATGATCTTCAAGTCACCCCTCCCCGTCTCACTCCAGCACCCCTGTTTCCTGGCCTTCTCACTGGATTTGGGTCCCACACCCCAGGGCCCTGCTCTGACTACCCCCTCCTGCCTGGATGACAAGTGACTCTCAGCCTTGGTGGCCAAGCGCCGATGCCCCAGCTCTGCAGCCACCTCCACATGCGAGGCTGATCGGGAGCCCTGTCCGCCCACATCATCGCCCCCCGCTGAGCCCGTGGGGTCACAGAACCTCTTCTGATTGGCCCGCTGCCATGGGTCACACTCCTGGGAAGTCTCCCCGCAGAATGACCTGGTTCCCAGAGTCTAGGATCAGTCACCTACTTGCATCAGAGCTAAAAATGGTGTTATTTCCCCAAACTCAGCTGCACCTGTGGAGATAGAAACAAGACAGTCTATTTTTAGCAAGTGACAGACCGCACACATGGAACTATAATTAGCACGTCGTTCAAAGGGTGGAGTTTCCAACCCGATGGGGAGAGTTACTGCCCGGGGTGTCCCCTCAGCTCAGCACCCGTCTCTGGTGTGTGATGTGGGACAGAGCCTGGTGTTGGGAGGTAAGACCCAGGTCCCTGGGAGTCACAAGAAGGGGATGAAGCTCGTGGGTGGTGCTCCCCGTGCGTGCTTCCCTCCTTTCTCTTTCTGGCCCACAGTTGGCAGAAGGCCTATCCCTCCCAGGTCTGAATGGCGTCCTCCTGCAGGGGCGACCCGGCCAGGCCAGCGTGATCAAGATGCCCGGTCACCCTGGTGTCAGGCTGGAGAGTCATCAGTCCCCTATCTGCCCAGATGGGGAGCAGGGCGGGGGTCGTCCTCCAGTGTCCCTCTCTCTTGTTTCTTATAGAAGCAGAGAATCTGGCTGCCTAGAAAGACTACATTTCCCAGACTCCCGTGTCACCAAAAGTAGCCTCTGGAATATAAGCATCATCTCTTTCTCTCTCCACTAGCTGGGAGAGAACGGAGGAGGACTGTCTGGGACAAGGATGAAGGCTGCAGCCTCAGAAATCAGAGTCTTGAGAAGGCGGTAGAGCCCCAGTTTCCTCCTCTGTACAATGGGAGAGTAATTATACCCCTGTTTTCCATTAATTAGAATTCTTTCATCTGCTAAGTGAGAGGAAATTCATTCCTAACTCTCCAAGGCAAAGGGGGATTTGTTGGGTCTGGTAAGTGGAAAAAAAATTTTTTTTATGAAAGAGGCATGGCTATTTGCTTTTGGCCTGGGGACTCAAACATGCCTTATCTGTGCTTGTTGTTCCCATAGCAAATTTGTTAAGAGCAGTTTAACAATTCTGCTTTTAAAGGACCATAAAATCTCATTGTAACCCATGTGTTTGCTGGTGGATGTGCTCAAATCTTGCATTTATGGAAAGTCCACGGCCGCCATCCTTAAGGTTTCTGTGATTCATGGAGCTGATGTCTCCCTGGCCCCACCCGCTCTCAACTCCAGCCTCTGCTCAGTTCTTCTCCAGGCTGCATCTCCCCGTGCTCTCTCGCTTCCGCAGGGTCCGTCACCAGCGCCGCACAGCCTCCTCCTCATTTTTTTACCTCCTCAGACCCCATCTCCGATGGCAGCTGTGAGGGGCACGCTTTATTCATGCTTCTGGAGCCGCACAGAGGAGGCTCATTTTTATCGATGTGTTGGTCCCTTTGCGTTTCTGCCAACTCCAGCATCAGGCTGTGTTGCTTAGCAACCCTGCGGTCCCTTCTACAGCTTCCTCTGGAGCCTGCTCCTGCACCGCACAGCCCCGGTGCCGCTCACGTCCCTCTGTAGCTCCTCAGTTATTGCTTTGTGGTCTCCTTCCAGCCTTGGGACTCCACAGTTCACACCTTCAGATTATGTCCCCACACTGTGGAAGTTCCTCTCCTCTGAGCCTCTCGCATTCCAGCTGGTAAGAGATGTGTTTTCTCCCCATCAACACTGGTAATAATTATCGTGGCCATTTACAGACTGTCTGCTGTATGCCAGGCATTGAGTCTCTGCCTTTCCCACATTCTCTCATTATTCTGCACAAGAGCTCCTGTGAGGTGGGGCCCGTTTCCCCATTTTACAGATGAGGAAGCTGAGGAGGGATTCAGGAGAAGGGCCTTGACGACCAGCGATGGAGTTGGGATTTTCCCAGTGCTGTCTCACCCAGGCCAGGCTCCCAACCATTGCTCACTGCTTTCTATTTTTTTATTGAGAGGTCATTGATACGTAACATTGTATTAGGTACTTAACATAATGAGCTGATATCTCTATGTATTGCGAAATGTTCACCATGGTAAATTTATGCATAGTTACCAAAGTTTTTATTCTTGTGATGAGAAGTTTTAGGATCTACTCTTTGTAATATTCAAATGTACAATACAGGACTGTTAACTATAGTCCCCATGCTGTATGTTACATCTCCAGGACTTACTAATATCTGTTCACTAGAAGTTTGTACCTTGGGGTCACCTTCACCCCTTTGCTCACCTCCCAAACCACTTACCCAGCTTTAAAAAAGAACGTTTATTTATTTGGGCCATGCTGGGTCTTCACTGTGGCACGTGGAATCTTTAGTTGCAGCATGTGACCTCTTAGCTGAGGTGCGTGGGTTCTAGTTCCCCAACCAGTGATGGTACCGGGCCCCCTGCATTTTGGGAGCATAGAGTATTAGCCGCTAGACCCCCAGGGAAGTTCCGCTTACCCAGTTTTGTTCTTTCACAGGCCACTGTCTTCATTTCCCCACATCCACACACCACCAGGATGATCCTTTGATATTTTTCTTTAATTAGATCTATCTTTGCTTTTACTAAGAAATGTTTATTTCAAAGGAAGGCTCCATCAGGAGCGTAAACGGAAACCAGCGTGCCTTGCTGCGGGAGGATGGTCACCATAGAAATAAGCACAATACTCCTAAACACAGGGGCTACGTGCTGCACGAAGCCTGGGGTCTGTTCTTTCTTTGTCTCAGAGGGTAATAAGAGAGGCTCCAAGATGTGCTACAGGCGTATTAGTGCCAGATCGCAATGTCGTCTTCGAGGTCACTGGGAAAAGTAAGGAAGGGTCACTATGGGATTCGGTGCTCCTGGATGCCGCCTGCACGGACTCTGTCAACCACCTCGCGTTTGCCCCTCGGGAGACCCTGAGTCAGAAGGAGGGGTTGGGAGGGGTGAGAGAAGGCGGGGAGAATGGCAGTGCCCAGGCCTGAGAAGGGAGGAGCCCAAAGGGGAAGCAGACAGAGGGCAGAGGAGGCTGCAGAGGGGGAGGGGAGAGGCCTGGAGGCCACACGGTTGAGTTTCAAGGGAGGCTGTTGTGAGCCACGCGAGGGCGCAGAGCCAAGGCGTGGAGGGCCCTGGCTGGTGCTGCTGAAGTCCAGGAGAGGCGGGGGATGGGGACATCCAGCCAGAAGGGGCCCCATCAGATCCATGAGTCAACCCCAGGTTGCCATTTATCCCCCCCAGCTCCCAGACACCGCTCCCCAGCAGGGCCCCCCGGCAGCCCCAAGAGGCTGAGTGGAAGGACACGTGGAGACTTTGAGTCTCGTTTCCTGAACCCACGTGTCCATCCCCCCTTGGTTAGCTCAGGAGAAGGACAGATGAGGGGCAGTGGCAGCCCCTGTGAAGTGCCCTGGATTGGATTTCTGAGATCTCACCAGCCCCAAGGACCACACTGATGCCTGGGCCAGGGACCTCTGCCTGCCTGCCCGCTGCTGCCACGATCGAATCCAATGACTCCCCTTCTATCAACGCCTTCCCTGAAACAGGCAGGGCGTGATGGTTTCAACGATTTACTTATCTCGAGCCACCAGGTCATGACAGAGAAGTCAATAGGTGTGTGTTAAAAGGAGTTCCTTTAATTTTTCAGGCTCTCTAAAGAACAGGAGAGATATTTTAACATGAATTAAAGACCCTGGAGAGATAAGACCTGGGATAGAGGTTGGGGGGTCTCTAAACCACCTGCCACCCGGGTGGGCCCTCCAGAACACAGGTGAGATGTACTTAATTCAACTCTAGGTATGAATATTGATCGAGCATCTTTATCACGCTGAGTCCCATTGTAGCCCTAGGGACTCAGTGATGACATGCCTTGACCTTCAGGGAACTCACTGTTTAGTGAAGGGGGTCGGGCAGACAGAGAAAGGCCTTAAAACACTGCAGTATGATTATGGTTTAATGTAGGGATGACCAGGCTGCTTTAGGAGCAGAGCAAAGATGATCTGAGGCAATAATGCCAGGGACAGAATATTTGATGTTTAAATATTTTTTCAAAGTCGCTTTATTTTTATTTTTTGCTTCTTTGGGTACGAAGGAAGCCTTAACACAATTTAAAAATATAAAGACATTTACAAGCTATATTCTGATCATAAGTAACATTAAAACAAATCATAAAAGATGGAAATATCTCTGTGTCTTGATTGTGGTGTTTTTGTTTTTACCCCAGTGGACACATTTGTCAGAACTCACTGAGCGGGACACTTAAAATGAGTGCATTTTATTGGAAGGAATTCTCTCCCAAATAACTCCCAGATCAAAGCAAAAATCAAAACTAAAATATGTGTAGGAAAGGATGAAAGGGAGACAAGTTCACACCCAGGCCTGAAGGCATGGTTGAGCGGGGACTTGGAAGAAAATTCATGTTCTTAAGAGCTTGCATTCTTTCAGAGGAAAGAACAGTTCTTAAAAAATATGGTGGGGAGGAAGAATAAAATAAATGAAGACAAACTGGGAGAGGGAATTAATGAAGATAAGAACCCAAGTCAAACAGGCATATAGTTGGTGTCTAGAAGATGAGGTTTTTAGAGGATCTGGTGCTGTGAAGAGATTCCCTGGTGGCTCAGATGGTAAAGCATCTGCCTGCAATGTGGGAGACCCGGGTTCAATCCCTGGGTCGGGAAGATCCTCCTCTGGAGAAGGAAATGGCAATCCACTCCAGTACTCAT
>SJYV01043817.1:0-16276 GCA_006410875.1 Neotragus pygmaeus
GGGCGCGGGGACAGAGCTCGGGTAGTTGTGGGGGGACCCCTCTCGGGAAAGGGGGCCCCTTTGTTCAAGCAGTGGGTCCCGGGGCGTCCCGAAAGGCCAGCTTGGGCCGGAGAGCACGGCGGGCTGCAAGGTCGCGTGGCCCCCAAGACGCTAGGAATGGACCCTCATCTGCTGGGATCTCAGCTTGGGGGACCTGTCTGGAGCGAGCTGGGGGCCAGGGGCACGTTTTCAGGCCTTCAGTGGGCTCCCCGGGGCACCGCAAGTATTTTAAAATAATTTTTGAAAGTGCGGCGTGGTGCCCTTGCGAGAGGGAAACGGCGCCCGCGCCCAGGGGGAAGGGGGGCCCCGAGTTTGAATTCCTGGGGCTCTCCCCTGAGCCCGCAACGAGCTCCCGACTCCTGGCCTGGGTAAAGGACAGTCTGATGGTCATTTTCAGGGCATTTTTATGTACCCACTTAATTTTTTTATATTTTTAAATATTTTTTGAAAAGATGACGTCTGGGGAAATGCGGCGCGGCGGCCTGGGACGCCACCTTTGTGTCTCGCAGGCGCTGCGAGCGCGGCGCCCAGCCCCGCGGCCCTCCCCGCGGCTCTGCGCCCCATTTTTTGCCGACCCCANCGCCCTTCCATCTCCATGGATTTGCTTGTTGAGAACATTTCACGTAAACGCAACCCTATGAGACGTGGTCTTTTGTGCCCGACTTCCTTCACTCAGCATGCTGTTTTCAGGTCCCACCCCCGGCCTAGCAAGTGTCAGAGCTTCATCCCTTGTTACGGTTGAATACGATTCTGCTGAACGGACATGCCACGTTTTGTTTACCCACTCACCATGTGATGGACACCTGCATGACTGCCGCCTCTAGACTCCGAGGAACAAAGCCGCTGCAAACGTTCACCAACAAGCTCAGGGCGGAGCCTGAGTTTCTCTCTCAGGTGGTTCACGGCCCCGGGAACTGCCGGGTCACACTCAGCTCCAGGCCTCACGTTTTAAGGAGGTCCAGGCTGTCTTCCACGCCGGCTGGCTGCCCCGTCCTGTGCTGTCAGCCGCCATGCACATTCCCGAGGACTCTCGTTCTCGTCTTTTCGGGGAAGCCATGCTGCTGGGTGTGAAGCAGCTCTCACCTGCGTGTCCTTCATGGGCAGTGATGCATGGAGCTTCTCTTTACTTGCCAGCATGCCATCCTCATCTCTTCTTTGGAGAAATGCCTCTTCAGGTCCTTTGCCCATTTTTAAAAAATAATTGTGTTGGCATGTAGATGATTCCCAGCGTCGTGTTAGTTCCAGGTGTGCGGCAGAGCGAGCCTGTCATACACACACGTGTGGCTGGTGTGCAGGCGCTGAGGTGTGTCCTGGGCTTGTGACCCCGGGGATTGCAGCACGCCGTGCTTCCCTGTCCTCCATGTCTCCTGGAATCTGCTCAGGTTCATGGCCATTGAGTTGTGATGCCATCCGACCAGTTCATCCTCTGTCGCCCCCTTCTCCTCCTGCCCTCAATCTTTCCCAGCATCAGGGCCTTTCCCAGTGAGTTGGCTCTTCGCATCAGGGGGCCAAAGGATTGGAGCTTCAGCTCCAGCTTCAGTCCTTCCAGTGACTCACTTCACTTTTTCATACGCACACATCCATTCTTTTTTAGATTATTTTCCCACATACGCCTTTACAGAGTGGTGCGTAGCGTTCCTTGTGGTATACGATAGATCCTCATTAGTCACCTATTTTATACACAGTGTGTATCTGTCAATCCCACTCCCCTAACTTACCCCTCCCCTCCCCCCAACCTGCCGGTCACCACAGGTTTATTTCCTACACCTGTCCCTCAGTTTCTATTTTGTAGGTAAGTTCATTTGTGGCCTTTTTAAAAGATTCCACAAGACTTAGCACCTGTACGACTTGCAAAGAAACAAACACATACTAAGGCAGCAGACGCTCACCTCCTCGCCAGGGTGAGCCTCAGACAGAGGGCCACAGAATTTTCCTGAACGAGCGTGTCCCCGGCCAAAGAAACAAAGATGCAGACGAAATAGGAGGTGGATTCAAGTGAAAGGAGGCCCCAGGACCTCGTGCCTCAGGGAGGTGTCCCCGCTGTGAGATGGCACTTTGTCCCCAGACGTGTGCTGAGCCCATTCCCAGCTCAGCCACACGATTTCCCTGACGGTCACCTTGCCGGTGTGGGGGCAGCTCCTGACCACCTGCGGTCCTCGCCCCTGATGTGACCTGATGATTGAAGGGCCGCACATCCAGCCCAGGCCGGAGCCCCATGCTGTCACGGATGAGCAGAATCTTCTAGACCTTCCTCCCCAGCACGTGGGGGCCTGGGGTCTTGCGGGGCCTCAGGCCAGGGCTCCTCGTCGGCTCCAGCATCTGAGCTGGACGTAGGGGATATCTGAACCCCACGCCTCAGCCCTGGCGGTGACGGTGAATTATACGGTGGTCGTTTGATTACAGTCAGTGTTTGGGGCTCCCGGGGGCCATGAGAGCCAGGGAGCGGGGCCACCCCAAGACCTCCCTGGGAAAGGGTTGTGGTTGCACATGGGTAAGGTGGGCTGTGTGGCTGGGAAGGAGGTGAGGGCGGGCTGCAGCATGCCTGGGGCCCCAGCAACGGGCGAGACCATAGCCCTCAACGTGGCAGGTGTTCGTGGACATGGGAGCCGTGGGGCGAGGGGCGCTGCAGAGCCACCCCCCACAGGGCCTGGGCTGGGCCCTTCCGCTGCCAGCTGCGGCCGTGCCCCTGCTGGAGGCCGCCGTGGCTGGCCAGCTCTGGGGCCACCCTCCAGTTGGCTCTGGGTCAGCAAATGACAGCACGGCGGCCTCTCGTTCCACCTGTCCTCGGACGGCTTCTCAGACCCAGGCGGGGCCGGGCTGGGGTGCTTCACAGCATGTCCTAGGCTGTTTTCTTCCAGAAGACAGTGGGCTGTGTGGGCTGGCAGGCTGGCCTGAAGTCTCTGGATTGCACAACCCTCACCCCTCAGGGTGCCATCTCTAAAGAAGTCACCGGATTCAACCACAGACTCCCCCACCCCTCAGGCATGCATGTAGAGCTAGAAGCCAGAGCTGCCCTGGGGAGCATGGGTCAAGGACAGAGAGGCTTCAGCCAGCCCGGGTGGGCAGGCCTTGAGCACAGGGCCAGCCTAAGCGGGGCTGGGGGTGAGGGGTCCTGGGCTCCCACTCTGCACCACCACCACCCCCTGCCACAGGAACCTGAGGCAGAGCAGGAGGGCGACTCCGCTGTCACGGAGACAGAGCTCACACCGCAGGCTTGCCCTCCACCCTGTGGGCCGAGCCCCTGAGCTCTGCTTCCCTGGATCTGAAAGGAAGCCACCTTGCCTTCCTGTGAGAGCCAGCACTGGGCGATGAACATAAGCCAGGGCTCCAAGGGAAAGGTGGCCATAGCCGGCTGCCCCTGCACACCCTCCACAAACCCCTTCCTTTGGGAAAACCTAAAAGGGAGAGTCTCCAGAGTCAGCCACTTTCAAGGGCGAAGGGGCAAGTGTTCTGGGAGAGCAGAAGGCCCGTTCACGGAAGTGTTTCTGGGTGGAGACCTTTGGGGCCAGAGTTGACCAGGAGCGGGCCCTCTGTGGCTTCAGCTGGGCCTCGGGCTACACCGAGCGCTGCAGTCCAGTCTCTGACCAGGGCAACGTCCTGCTCCTGGTTCAGGCATTCCAGCTCCATAGCATTTCCTCTCTCAGTCATGTCCGACTCTCTGTGACCCCGTGGGCTGCAGCTTGCCAGGCTTCCCTGTCCTTCACCATCTCCCGGAGCTTGCTCAAACTCGTGTCCATTGAGTCGGTGATGCCATCCAACCATCTCATCCTCTGTCGTCCCCTTCTCCTCCTGCCTTCAGTCTTTCCCAGCATCAGGGTGTTTTCCAATGAGTTGGCTCTTCGCATCAGGTGGCCAAAGCATTGGAGCTTCAGTGACTACTCAGGGTGGATTTCCTTTAGGATTGGCTGGTTTGATATCCTTGCTGTCCAAGGGACTCTCAAAAGTCTGCTTACTTTGGGTTTGATTTGCTCTTCTTTTTCTAGTTTCTTAAGGTAAAAACTAGATCATTGATTTGAGACTTTTCTTCACTACGTCACTGAATACATAGATTTCCTTCTGAGAAATGCTTTAGCTAGGGCCCTCAAATTTTGACGTGTTTTCCTTTTTCATCCAGTGCAAGATGTTTGTACACATTTTTGATGGTTTGTTCCTTGAAGGTTTGATTGTTGTTGTTGTCCAGTCGCTAAGTTGTGTTTGGCTCTTTCTGACCCCGTGAACCACAGCACGCCGGGCTTCCCTGTCCTTCCCTGTCTCCCAGAGTTTGCTCAGACTCACGTCCACTGAGTCAGTGATGCTATCTAACCTCTGTCACCCCCTTCTTCTCTTGAGAATTTGATAGAACTTGGGACAAAACCATCTGGGCCTGTTTTGGTTTTGTCTTGTTTTTTCTTGTGAGAAGACATTTAACCACCACTTTAATGCCTTTAGTATTTGTAAGCTTATTTAAATGTTTTGTTCCATCCTGAGTCAGTTCTATTGAGTTCGATTTTTTTTTTCCCTCTGAGCATATACCTGTTTCTGTGTAGGTCTCCCAAAGTTTTTGGCATATAGTTGATAATATTCTTTTGTTATCTTTAAAATCCCTGTTTGTAGTGTTTTCTTATTTTCCTTTATAATATTTTTATGTCTATCTTCTCTCAGTCTTACCAGAACTTTATCTATTTTGTTAGTTTAGTTTTGTTTTGTTTTTTAAAGAACCAGGTTTTTGCTTTATTTAGAAATTTTAAAGACTTACATAAATGGAAAGATATACCATATTCATAAACAAAAGACAATGTTATAAAGAGGTCAGTTCATTTCTTCCTCCTACATCTGTGAATTCACTATAATTCCAGCAAAAACTTGAGGGTTGGGTTTTTTTTCCATGAAACTTAATATGATGCTTCTAGAATTCCTGTCGAAGAACAAAGAGTTTCAAATACCAAGACCTTCTTAAGATCAAAGAAAAGCCTTTCCTTCTAGATATCAAGACATGATATGAGACATAGTAATTAAGATGTTGCAGTGAAAGTGCAGAAATTGGTAGTTAGACCAGAGGAGAGCCCAGAAAGGACCTTCGGGGCTGAGGTTTCCAAAGATGATCGAAACAGCATTTGTGACCACAGGGCAGGTGCTCACCCATCATGAGAAAGGGAACCTGGGCCCCACCTCACACCCTGTTCAAAAATTCACTCCAAATGGACCTAAGAATTAAATGCTAAATTCATAACTTGCAACCTTTAGAAAATATGTTAGTTTGTATCTTTCAAAACTTAGCACAAGAAAATATTTCTCATGTGGGACACAAAAGCATCTGTGAGAGAAAAATATTAATAAACGTGTTTACGTAAAATAAGGAATTCTGTTTGTTAAAAGACACCTTAAAGAAAGGGAAGAGATAACGTGCAACCTGGAATTTGCGTGAGTTTTCTATCGTTGCTGTCACAAATTCCCTCAAAGCGAGAGGCTTCAAACACATATTTATCATCTTTCAGTTCTATAGGTCAGAAGTCCCATACAGCCCAAGGGTCTGGACAGTATCACAGGGCAGGTTTCTTGATGACCCAGGAGACAATCCACGCCAGACCTTTTTCAGCTTCTAAAGGGCCCTTGGCCCTTTCCTCTATCTTCAAAGCCATCACATTGCTGCTCTCGGGCCTTTTTTCCACTGTCGTAACTCCCTCTGACCAGAGCTGGGAAGGGTTCTCTACTTTTAAGCACTCAAGCATCTAACTGCGCCCAGCTGGGTATCCTGACCCTCCCCATCCCAAGGCATTGAACCTGAATTGCATCTCGAGACTCCCTTGTGCCACGTAAGGGGACACATTCACAGGTTCTGGGGATTAGAACATCTTTGGGGAGACTTTTTCTATCTAACACAGGAGCAGGTGTTCCCAATACATAAATTGACCCCCAAAATGGTTGGTCAGTAGGGAGGGAGGGAGGAAGTCAGAGGGTGGGGAGCCAGGGAAGGAAGAGAAAGAAAGGCAGGCAGGGAGGGAGCAGAGACACAAAGGAAGCCTCGTGGGCAATTTACGTCTAATCAACGAGCCCAGGACTGCCCTGCTGGCTCAGTGGTAAAGAATCCACCTGCCAATGCAGGAGACGCAAGAGACCAGGGTTCCATCCCTGGGTCAGGAAGATCCCCTGGAGAAGGGCGTGGCAACCCACTCCAGTGTTCTTGCCTCGAGAATCCACGGACAGAGGAGCCTGGTGGGCTACAGTCTGTGGGGTCACAAGCTAAGGATACAACTTAGTGACTAAACAACAGTAAAGCTCAATCAGGACACAAATGACTGAACAGAAAGGCGACCGGGGCCGGGCCTTCACGGTGGGGGAAGCACATGCAGCCCACCGGGCATCTGAGAGCATGGCTCCACCACACCCGCTTCCATCTGGTGTGAGTCAGGACGCCTGAGCCCTGGGGCTGCAGACGGGGGTGTGGGGCCCGGGGCCTCTCCTGCACTGCTGGCGGGATACCTTGGAGGGCCATCATGTGCAAGGACAGTGTGGCCTCACCTGTAAGACTGAATTTCACGCACCCGTCAGCTGGCTATGGCACACCTGGGTACTCAGGCAAGGAAAGCTCCAGTCCACCTCCAGCTGGAGCAGGCAGCCTGCAGTGCGTGGCACCAGGGGTCCTATCCACCAGTCAGAACAGACGAACCAGAGGGACGCAGATGGACAGGTCTTGCCAACAAAAGGCCAAGGAAAAGCATGATAACGTTTCTGTAAAGTCTAAATCACTAACAGAGAAAATCCATGCCCCTTTCTGGATGCCCAGAAATCTGATAAGACTGCACCATCAGGAAAGCAGAAGCAGCGGACGCTGACTCAGGTCACGCTTCCCAGGGCGGCAGAGGCAGGCAGGGGGAGGCTGGAGCTGGGGCTGACGGGGCTTAGTTATTATTTTAGATGGGTCCCTGGGGTTTTTCTACATTATTAAGAATGAACAGCCAATTATATAATGATATATTAAAAAATGAAACACCAGAACCAGGTGACGGTTACTCATTTGTTCCAGATAAACCAGCCAGTTCAACATGCAGAACTCAATTAGCGCAGCCCCTCACGTCAACAGGCTGAAGAGAAAACTCAAATGATCCAACCTAGTGATGTGGAAAAAGTGTTGATAAAATCTAACATCCGTCCGGTCCTCGTCTTTGCCAGGGGCAGGGGTAGGGGAAGGTGCCTCCTTTCTCAGGCAGAGGGGAGGG
This sequence comes from Neotragus pygmaeus, assembly GCA_006410875.1. Taxonomy (NCBI): domain Eukaryota; kingdom Metazoa; phylum Chordata; class Mammalia; order Artiodactyla; family Bovidae; genus Neotragus; species Neotragus pygmaeus. The sequence continues at coordinate 7,236 of SJYV01043817.1, forward strand.
GAGATTCGCTCACCTGCCCAGTGTCCGTCGTCCTGTCCTCGAGCCGAGCCCCCCAGAGAAAGGAGCTGGTTCTTCTGCACAGACCGCAGCATCCTATGTCCAGCATGGAGGCCGGCCACGGGGGTGTCACCAGTCAGGGCCAGGCCACGACAGGCCTGAGTGGAGCCGGCAGGGCCTGGGACCCCCAGCCTGGCCTTCCAGCAGCCTGGGATGGGGGAGCTGCTTGGTTGCAAAGGCCAGGGTTTGTTCTGTAGCCTTGGTGGAGGCGAGCGTGGAGGCAGCCTCCGAAGTGGTCACTAGGTGTGGTCCTTTGTTTCAGAGAAGTGGGAGCTTGCTCCCTGAATCTCACACTGCGTCCAGGCCTGGCCAATCACAGTCAGTGGGGCCCTTCCTAGGGGGGGGCACCCGGGGAGCCTCCGCCCCTCCACCTGCTCCCACACCACCTGGGGGGTCTACCAGAGGCAAGGACCTGAGGCCAGGGTACACCGCCCCGTGGCTCAGGCCTAGGGTGAGGGGTTCGTGGGGCCCATGGCCCTGACTGCACAGGAGAAATCTCAGGGCCTCCCAAAGCCCGCTGCAGCTCCAGTCCCAAGTGTGTGTGCAAGAGCGTGTGTATGTGTGTGTAAGAGTGTGTGTGTGTGTGTGTGTGTGTGAACGTGTGTATGTCCTGGCACGTGTTAGCTGCCGCCCCCTCCCGTGTAGGTGTGGAAGCATCACCAGGCCTAGGTGCTGCATGGACGTGTCAGGTGGGCCCAGGTTATAGCAGGTGTGGGGACACAGCCTCGAATGCCTTCTGCACGTGGGGCCCCCATTGTCCAGTAGCGTGGGGGGCTTGCTCTCACCAGAGAGCATCTCATATACTCGAGGCTCAAGAGTGGTCAACCCAGGGCTACGTAGAAACCCTTTGTTCCTGAGAACTTTAAGAGCCGCTTATCTTTTTAAAAACCATGGAATGAATGATTGTAAACTGCACAAATCCTAAATGAACAGATCAGCCCAGGTGGCTCAGTGGTAAAAATTCAGCTACTAAGGCAGGAAACTCAGGAGACATAGGTTCGATCTCTGGGTTGGGATGATCCCTTGGAGGAGGAAATGGCAACCTGCTCCAGTATTCTTGCCTAGGAAATCTCATGGGCAGGTGGGCTACATCCATAGGCGGGCTACTGTCCATTGGTCAGAGTGGGACATGACTGAGTGACTGAGTATGCACGTATGCGCCCTGCAGAAACACCCGTGTGTGCTGTGCTAAGTCAGTTCCGTCAGGTCCAGCTCTTTGCGACCCCATGGACTGTAACCCACCGGGCTCCTCTGTCCATGGGATTCTCTAGGTAAGAATACTGGAGTGGGTTGCCATTTCCTCCTTCAGGGGATCTTGACCCATGAGGTCAAGACATAGACACTTCAGTCCCACCAGAAGTTTCCTCCCCCAGGGAAATGCTCCCCCACCGCCCCCACCCAGGGAAACTCTGTCCTGACCTTTCTCACCCTGGAGCAGTCTTGTCTGTTCTTGAGGCTGCATGGAATCAGATTTGCCTACAGCTTTGTCACTGGCGGGCTTTCCTCCAAGGAAAGCTGCTGTAATCCTCCCCATCGATGTATCTGGTGGATGTGAGTATGAGTTTCTCTGGAGTCAGTATCTGCATATGCGAATGCCTAGTGGTGGTGTGTGCCCAAGGCCACAGCCAGGCAGCTTCCCCCGGTGAACCAACGTGTGTTCCCACCAGCAGCACACAGGAGTCGGCCTCGCACACCACGTCCAGCGCTGGGTGTTGGCGGTCTGTCATTTTGGCCACGGTAGCCAGTGTGTGTGAGCACCTCATGTGGGCTTTCGTCTGTGTGCCCCTCGCAGGTGGTGATGCTGAGCACCTTCTCACGGGCTTACGGACATCTGGTGCCTGTTCAAATCATCTTTTTAAAGCACGTGGTCTTTTCTATATTGATTCGTAGGTGTTCTTGACATGCTCTGAATCAAGTCCTTTGCCAGAAAATACCCTTTCCCAGCCTGCAGAGCGTCTATTCATGTTCTTAACAATGTCTTTTGATGCATGGGGATCCTTAATGTGTATAAGGAAGAGCAATTTGTCAGATATTTTATTTTGTAGTCAGGGCTGCTTGCGTTTTGGCAAATCTTCCAAGGTCATAAAGATGATCCCCTCCTCTCTTCTCCAGTCCTGATGGTCTTTGCCTTCATGCTTTGATGTAAAACCTAACTTGAATTAATTTTATGACTGATGTGTGGCGGGGATCATGGTTCATATATATATATATATATATATATATATATATTTTTTTTTTTTTTTTCATACAGCTATCCAAACTGTTCCACTACCGTTGATCAAAAAGGACATTCCTTCCCTCCCAGATTGAAATAGCGCCTCGGTTATAAACCCGGTGGCCACATATGCATGTTTACAATTCTGGGCGTGTCATTCTGCCCTGGAGACCCGTCCCGCCTGATGCTGCTGTGTCAGGAGGTGTTCAGGCTGCATCCCTATATGTTCTCATCCGGTAGCTGTACAGCACGTTTAGAATTGAAGGGGCCACCTCTTCAACTTCGTTGTTCTTCCAAATTGTCTTCTCTACTCCGAATCGTTTGCTTTTTCACAAATATTTTAGAATCAGCTTGAAAACCCTTCCCATACGTAAATAAAAGCATTCTGTGTTGACTGGAATCAGATAGGATCTATACCTCAAAATTCACATCTGACGAATATGAGTCCTCCAATTTATGAACATGTCATAACCCTCAACTGACATAGGACTTCTTCAATTTTTTTCACTAAAATCTAGTGCATTTTTGCATAGAGGTCTTGTTCATCTCCAAGAAATTTCCTGTTAGGTATTTTATGGGCTTGGATCCTGTTATGAGCGGTATCTCTATTTCATTTTCTAATTGCTTGTTACAAACATCTAGAAAAGGCTCCCCAGGGGGCTCAGTGGTAAAGAATCCACCTGCCAATGTAGAAGACTCAAGACATGGGTTGAATCCCTGGGCTGGGAAGATCCCCTGGAGGAGGACATGGCAACCCGCTCCAGTATCCTGGCCTGGGGAATCCCGTGGAGAGAGGAGCCTGACAGGCCACAGTCCGTGGGGCTGCGAAGAGTTGACCATGGCCGGGCACACATGAATGGGCTCGAGAGGCTCTGTGTTGTGGCTGACTTACAGAAACAGAACTGATTTTCACAAATTGTCTTTAAAGTCAGTGTTCTTGCTGAATTCATTTAACAATAAAGCAGTTTATCTGAAGATTTTGTTGGTTTTTTTTTAATATATATGATTATGTCATTTGTAAACGGTGACAAAACAGTTTTATTTTGTCCTGTCTCATTATTCTGTCTTATGTTTCCCTTCTCTTCCCTCAGTACACTGGCTGAGGTTTCAGGGATAACATTAAGCAGAGACAGTAATGACAGGCATCCTTGTCTTTTTCCCCATCTCGGGAGAAAAGTATAACCTTTCAGCGTGATGGATGATGGTGGCTCAGATTTTGTTTGTTTTTATGCTTGTTTTTTACATAACAGAATTTCCTTCTATTCCAAGTTCTCTAAGAGTTGTGTGTTTAATTATAAGTGAGTCTTGAGTTTTATCACGTTTTTTCTGTATCTTGTGAGTTGGTTGTATGTTTTTTCCTTACGCATCCTGTCAATGTAGAGACGCGTTCTGTCAATCCAGTAACGCTGACTGGATTTCAGATGCTAAACTAATCTTGCATAACTAGGATGAACTAGGATTGTCTGTCTTCACATATAGTGTTGGGTTCAATTTGTTGGTATTGCATGTAGAATATTTGCGTCCTATGTTAACGAGAGATGTTGGCCTCTGACTTTTCTTTCCTGAAACATCCTTGTAGGATTTTGATGTCAAGATTATACTGACTTATAAAAAAAAAATCTTCTAAAAAGATTTGTATAAAATTGGTATTATTTCTTACCATTTGAGGAAAAATCTACCAGCGAAGTCATCTAACCTTAATATTTGTGTGTGTGTGTAAATTCCAAATCTAATTTATTTAATTGATATTAGGCAATCTGGACTTTTAAATGTCTTCTTCTATCTGCTTTTGTATATCATGGTGTTTTAGAAGTTAATCTATTTTATCTAAGCTATCAAGATTATTTTTGTATATTATATCCTCTAAATACATTTTTAAATGTCTCTAGGTAGTCTCTTCAGAGAATCAAGTTTTGGCTTTGTTGAAATTCTTAATGAAATGTCCATTTTTTATTTCACTAAATTTATTCATTTATCTAATTCATTTGTTTTATTGTTCTCTATTATCTCTTTCCATCTACCTTCTTTGGGCTTAATTTACTATTTTTTTTAAGTACTTGAGATAGACTCCAGTCTCCCCTCTTCTCTTAATGTATGATTTAAGGTCATAAAATATCCTCTAAGCACTTATTTCATGGTACCTCAAGCACTTATTTAGCTATAAGTTGTGATACAAGTCATTTTTATCATTATTCCACTAAAAATATTGGATGAGCCTAGAGTCTGTCATATAGAGTGAAGTAAGTCAGAAAGAGGGAATCCCCCGTGGCTCAGTGGTCAAGAATCCATCTGCCAATGCGGGAGATGCAGGTTTAATCCCTGGGTCAGAAAGATCCCCAGGAGAAGGGACTGGCAACCCAGCTGCATATTCTTGCCTGGGAAATCCCATGATCAGCTGAGCGCTGCGGGCTACAGTCCATGGGGTCACAAAGGGTTGGACGCGCCTGAGTGACTCAACGACGAGTCAGAAAGGCTGTGTATTAATGCATGTGTATATGGGATCTAGAAAACTGGAAGTGATGGACCTGTCTCCAGGGCAGGAGAAGAGACACAGATGTAGGGAACGGACTTGTGAACACAGAGAGGGAAGGAGAGGTCGGGACGAACTGAGCAACCAGCAGTGACGTAAATACCCTCTCACGTGTAAGAGAGCCAGTGGGGACTTGCTGCATGGCAGCAGGAGCCCCGCTGGGCGCTCTGTGATGACCTCGAGGGTGAAATGGGAGTGGGGGGAGGCTCAGGAGGGAGGAGACACATGTACACGTGCGGCTGATTCGTGACGTTGTACCGCCGAAGCCACCAGAACACTGGTAAGCTATTATAGGCAACGAAAATAAATAAATTTTACTCAGTCAAAAAAAAAAAACAAAAAAACTCTTCCAATTCTAATTAGATTTCTTCTTTGACCCGTAAAGGTATTTAACTTCTGAAACACTTGAAGATTTTCCAGTTATCTTTTCCTTATGATTTCTAGTGTAATTTCTCTGAGGTCGGAGAACATATATATATGACTTAATTTCTTGGAGATGTGTTGGCACTTGCCCTTTCAGCCCTGCACGTGGCCCCGTCTATAGAAGCTCTGTGTGCACTTGGGAAGCTGAGGCGTTCCCAGGACCCCAAGCACAGTATTCTATAAGCGCCGATCACATCAAGTCCGAACTCAGCTTTTCAGACGTGTTTGTCTTCCGATGTCTTCATAGCTCCTCTATCCATTACCCACAGAAGGGCATTCAAATCTCCCACCGTGACTGTGGATTTTCGCTTTTACCTCTTAGTTCTGCCAGTTTTTGTGATGTATGCTTGAATCCCATGTTTTTAGGTACGTACAGATTTAGAACTGACCTCTCCCTACCAAATTTTGAAGTTTTCCTTCTTTCGCCACATGACCTGCAGGATCTTAGTTCCCTGACCAGGGACTGAACCTATGCCTGCTGCAGTGGAAGCATGGTGTCCTTACTACGAGACTGCTGGGGAATCCTCCTGATCAATTTTTAAATAATGCCGTATCCCTCTTTATTTCTGGTAATATTTAAAATCTGCTTTGTCTGATGTTACTTTACCTGGACTAGCTTTCTTTGGGCAATCCCATGATATACCTTTTTCTGTCTTTTTACTGTCAATACTTCTAAGCCTTTCTATTTCAGTATATTTATGTGAAGTATAAAAGTGTCAGTTGCTCAATCGTGTCTGACTCTTTGCAACCCCATGGATGGTAGCCCACCAGGCTCTTCTGTCCATGGAATTCTCTAGGTAAGAATACTGAAATGGGTGGCCATTCTCTTCTCCAGGGGATCTTCCTCACCCAGGGATCGAACCCAAGTCTCCTCCATCGCAGGCAGATTCTTTACTGTCTGAGCCACCAGGGAAGCTAGGCAACATCAATTATTTTTTTAATCCCACCTAACAATCTTTGTCTTTTGATGGGGATATTTAGTCCCTCTGCAATGCGTGCAATCTACTCTCCCATTCTGTTTTTTCATTTGTTCCATCATTTCCTTTTGACCTCCTTTCCTGCTTCTTTCAGTTCAGTTCAGTTCAGTCGCTCAGTCATGTCTGACTCTTTGCGACCCCATGAATCGCAGCACGCCAGGCCTCCCTGTCCATCACCAACTCCTGGAGTTCACTCAAACTCACGTCCATCGAGTCAGTGATGCCATCCAGCCATCTCATCCTCTGTCGTCCCATTCTCCTCCTGCCCCCAATCCCTCCTAGCATCAGAGTCTTTTCCAATGAGTCAACTCTTCACTTGAGGTGGCCAAAGTACTGGAGTTTTAGTACTGGAGTTTCATTCCTTCCAAAGAACACCCAGGACTGATCTCCTTTAGAATGGACTANAGTTCACTCAGACTCACGTCCATCGAGTCAGTGATGCCATCCAGCCATCTCATCCTCTGTCGTCCCCATGCCTGCACTTAAGCCTACAGTTTTAAATCTCTGCAGTGTAGTATGGGTTTTGCAATTGGATAGATTTAGATTTTAATCTTCGTTGGGTTACTTACTAACTGTACCTATCAGAGCAAGTTATTTAAACTCCCTGAACTTTACTTTCCTCATTATAAGATGGGAAGACTCACACTTTATGTTAATTAGGGGGTTTTGTGAATATTTAATTATACAACAAATGTTATTGCCCAGGAAAAAATAGGTGTTTTAGAAATACAGTTTTCTTCCCGACTGACCCATCTGGTGTATTTTTTTGTTTGTTTGTTTTTTTGCTTTTTGTTTTTAAAGAGTTTTTGATGTGGACCATTTTTTAAAGTCTTTATTGAATTTGTTACAATATTGTTTCTCTATTATATTTTGTGTTTTATGTTTGTGCCTGACCCCCAAAAGCCCAATTTTGCTTTTGCTACCCTGATCTTACATTTTTCCATTACCGAACTTCTGTTAGATTCAAAAGCACTTAGAACTAAGGAGATTATGGCTCAGTGTATCTTAATGTCTGTAAACCTAGCTTAAATCAATGCAAGAATCTAAGCCAAACTCGTGTGAAGTGGGGAAAGTCAGAAAAATCAAAGATACTTTTCATAATAAGTGATCATGTATAGGTGAAGGCAAATTGTTCTTGAAACCTGAACTATAGGTCAATTATAAATTTTAAAATGTCCAAGCAGATGCAGTAATAAATATCACTTTCTTCTTGTAATACCCTTTCTCAATGTTTTTCAGTTTTACACTCAGTTTTTCAGTTTGTAACATCAAAGAATCAGTACAAAGCATGCCATTTCAACTACTACGCATTTGAAAATGGGATTTGGAAAAAAGAAATTATCCTCAAATTCTATAAGAATCCAGGCTACATAATGGTTATAGACCTTCTGTCCTGTGCAACTTGCTGGGAGAATGTGACATAGCACCACCTCACCCTTGAGTCAACAGCCAGCCATTGACCTTCATTATAAGCAAAGCGGCTGTTTGAAAAGAGGTACCACAGATGGGGAAGTTATAATTTGATAGAGCAAGGAGGGAGTCAGACTGAACAGATTTCAATAAAAGTTATATGGAAAGATAACTCCCTAGAAGCACTGTTGCTCATGAAATTACGTCTGGAAAGAGACAGAATTCGCTCAGGCTATTGTAGTCATTGCAGGCAATTTTCGAAGAAATTGTATTACTAGTGATTTTCAAGGAAATGGCAGTAAAAAGTAACTTCCTGTTTCTATTAAGCAACTGGTACATAGCTGAAAGGGAACCTTCAATGGAGCATGAACCAGATATACCCCCTGTGATTTCTATGTCTGCAGGTAGAGTTTCCAATAACTGGCAATTCATTTTTTTTCAAGTCAACAATTATTGCACCCACTTCATAAATAATTGGCATGGTTCAAGGCACTAGGGATACACGAATGAAGAAAACAGACAAAATTTTCTCTCCTTATGGGATTGGTACTCNATTCATTTTTTTTCAAGTCAACAATTATTGCACCCACTTCATAAATAATTGGCATGGTTCAAGGCACTAGGGATACACGAATGAAGAAAACAGACAAAATTTTCTCTCCTTATGGGATTGGTACTCTATGAGAGGAAAATGGATATGTCATTCATCAAGCTTTTTAAATGATTTTAGAGGACTCTTAACATTTGAGTCCTCAGACTGTCTAATGCAAAAACATCAAGACTCAAGTAAAAATCCAGCTATTATTTAGCAAATATTTTCTGTGTCTTCAACTGTGTAACTCTGGTGTCTAAGAGTTAATCTTAAAGGAAATCAACTCTGAATATTCATTGGAAAGATTGATGCTGAAGCTCCAACAGTTTGGCCACCTGATGGAAGAGTCAACTCACTGGAAAAGACCCTGATGCTGGGAAAGACTGAGGCCAGGAGAAGGGGTGACAGAGGAAGAGATGGTTGGATGGAATCACTCACTCAATGGACATGAGTTTGAGCAAACTCTAGGAGACAGTAAGGCCAGGGAAACCTGGTATGCTGTAGTCCATGGGATCACAAAGATCACACAACTGAGCAACTGAACAACAAAGGAGATGGATCCTTGGATCCCATGACATTCACATAAACCTTCCCATTTGATTGTTGATTCATTTGATAACCAGTTGTTGAAGGTCACAATATGCAGGTGTTCAGGGTCTAGGGAAAGAGACAGACAAACTAATAGATGGACGCCATACAATAAAATAGAGGTACATGGACTATGTGCTTTAGAAGCATATGATGTCACTAACTCCATCTGGACTTCTGGCAATATTTCTCATAAAGGATGTGACACTTGGACTAGGACTGAAAGGTGAGTTAGACTTTGCCAGATGA
>SJYV01043821.1:1461-17780 GCA_006410875.1 Neotragus pygmaeus
GGGTGTTAGTTCTAAAAGGTCTTGTAAGTCTTCATAGAACCATTTAACTTCAGCTTCTTCAGCGTTAATGGTTGGGCCATAGGCTTGGATTACCATAATATTGAATGGTTTGCCTTGGAAACAGAGATCATTCTGTTGTTTTTGAGATTGCATCCAAATACTGCATTTTGGACTCTTTTGTTGACTATGATGGTTACTCCGTTTCTTCTAAGGGATTCCTGCCCACAATAGTAGACATAATGGTCATCTGAGTTAAATTCACCCGTTCCAGTCCATTTTAGTTCGCTGATTCCTAGAATGTTGACGTTCACTCTTGCCATCTCCTGTTTGACCACTTCCAATTTGCCTTGATTCATGGACCTGACATTCCAGGTTCCTATGCAGTATTGCTCTTTACAGCATCAGACCTTGCTTCCATCACCGGTGCCATCCACAAGTGGGTGTTGTTTTTGCTTTGGCTCCGTCTCTTCCTTCTTTCTGGAGTTATCCCTCCACTTATCTCCAGTAGCATATTGGACCTACCCACCTGAGGAGTTTATCTTTCAGTGTCCTATCTTTTTGCCTTTTCATACTGTTCATGGGGTTCTCAAGGCAAGAATACTGAAGTGGTTTGCCATTCCCTGCTTTAGTGGACCACATTTTGTCAGAACTCTCCACCATGACCTCTCCATCTTGGGTGGCCCTACACACATGGCTTAGTTTCATTGAGTTAGACCAGGCTGTGGTCCATGTGATTGGTTAGTTTTCTCTGATTGTAGTTTCAGTCTGTCTGCCCTCTGATGCCCTCTCTCAGCGCCTACCGTCTTACTGGGGTTTCTCTTACTTTGGACATGGGGTGTGTCTTCACGGCTGCGCCAGCAAAATGCAGCCACTGCTCCTGACCTTGGATGTGGGATAGCTCCTCTCGGCTGCTTGCCGTGCAGCCGCTGCTCCAGGTATACTTGTTAGCTCCCTAAAAATATGACTTTTAGTTAGTTTCTGGGATCTGAGCCAAGTATAGTTGAGCAGAAGCCAATTCAGGGGACTGATACAACACCTGGATTGATATGATGCGGGATAAATCTGAACACACTTAAAACTGAAATAGATATTAAATATTGATCTGGCTCTGTTTATTAGTGTCATTTGATAATCTATAGGCTAAGAACTACAGAAATTTATTTATTAGTAATAAAATTCATTCTGATCTTGTTTCTCATTTCATTCGTAGGAATCAGGGGTACAGGGGAGCTTGAATGAAGAAAACTCAATTATACTGGTACTCAAGTATTTGTCCCCTACCTCTGAAAACGGGAAGGAATTGTGATTGGGTTAGGACTTAGCAGTGGTGATCTGAAGGCGTTCTGAAGCTTTGAAAGGAATTGAGGGAATCTTTTTTTTACATCTTCATAATGTTGACTAAGTCTTCTTTTCATTGCTCAGTTTTTCTCTAACCTTGAATTATTCATTTTTATGAACTTGTATATCTTATTTGGTTGATAGCTAACAACGATCACTTGATAATGTAGTAATCAGATGCCTTTTTCATTATCAGCACTTTGAGTTTTGATTAAACAGCATATTCATTCCCTCAGTCTGATGGTTAACAGATGGGGCAAAGTCAAGATTTTATGGCCTTGGTGTGCCTCTAGGACCTAACAGAGTGTTTTGCATGTGCTGAATAGTAAATCGCTGCTGAATGAATGATTGCTTAGTAATAGCTACTTCCTTGTCCAGTTCTATATCATTAAGAGCCTATCTTTTTAAGCTACCGTGGTCTTGGGTCAGAGCCTAGTATTTATTTATTCAAATATTCCTAAAAGGATTTGTGTATCAGGCACTGTGCAAGTTGCTGTCAGTATACTGGGGAGAAGATAAATGAGCAGAAACCAACAGGAAGCTGGATTCTAGAGACTGACAAAACTAGTGGCATTTTCCAGTGTAAATGTCCTCAAACCTGCACCAGAATTTCCATTGTTGGACTCAGGTGGTTGGTTAGTTGCTAAAATCAGGCATTAAAATTTGCTGGAAAAAAAATAAATTATGACCATAATTCCTCCAAGTATTTTCATCCATAACGTTTTTTTAAAACAATTACTACTTTTGGTAATATTTACAGAAGACAACATGATCAACAAATAGTAAACTAAGAACTTAACAACTAATTATCTTGAGGACTTTAAGAAAGAGTCACTTTTTATATTTTACAATATAAAAATCACTTAAACCGATTTTTATATTGTCCACTTGTATATGTGTGTGTGTATAAGTGTGTGCAGTTCAGTCGCTCAGTCATGTCCGACTCTTTGCGACCCCATGAATCACAGCACGCCAGGCCTCCCTGCCCATCACCAACTCCCGGAGTTCNAATTAAAAGACGCTTACTCCTTGGAAGGAAAGTGATGACCAACCTAGACAGCATATTCAAAAGCAGAGATATTTCTTTGCCAACAAAGGTCTGTCTAGTCAAGGCTATGGTTTTTAGGCACTGTTACTTTCCCCATTTTGCAGATGAGGAAAATGAGGTGAGGTGCACAGATGTAGTGTTGCTGATCCAAAGTCACTTGGGTCACTTTGCTAGTAACTGAGGAAGCAGAGATTTTAATTCACGCCATCTGGCTCGGCGTCCGCCTTCAGCTACTCCGCTGCCCTCTCTTCTCACACCTTTGCCTGTTTTGCTAGTCTGCTTTTACATCTGCGTGAGCATCGGAGGCTGAATTTGTGTTTGGAGTTGATGGTTTGCGGTTGGTGCTGTGACCCTGCATATTTGAGTGTCTGACACATCCAACTGCTTGATAATGTAGGTGTCAAATGAGTGATTTTTGAGAACAGAGAATTTCAGTTGTGATGCTAAGTGAATTTGGAATTCTGTTGGTTGTTCCTCTGATTCACTGGGTAGAAAAATGCTCATGTGTCAAGACTTTGATTGCTGTATGAGCAGTCATTGGTGAGCAGGGATGTGCATGTATGCCTGTGCTCGGCCATCATGGGCACATGTGCTCATACCCGTTTCTATTGTACATGGAGATAAGGGACAGAATTCCCCTGTCTGATTCTTCGTCCCTGGCTGTGTTTCCAGACAGCCCCACGCTTCCTACTCTGCTCCCCCGGGGTGTCCTCATGATCTGTCCTCTTCTTTGTCCCCCCAGTCTGACTGGCAGTACTGCACACGCCTGCCTGCCTGCCATGGGCTGTCGGGATGTCCACGCGGCCACCGTGCTCTCCTTCCTGTGTGGAATCGCCTCCGTAGCAGGCCTCTTTGCGGGCACGCTGCTTCCCAACTGGAGGAAGTTACGACTGATCACGTTCAACAGAAACGAGAAGAACCTGACCGTCTACACAGGCCTGTGGGTGAAGTGCGCCCGCTATGACGGAGGCAATGACTGCCTGATGTACGACGCTGCCTGGTACTCCTCCGTGGACCAGCTGGACCTGCGGGTCCTCCAGTTTGCCCTGCCCCTCAGCATCCTGATCGCGATGGGTGCCCTGCTGCTCTGCCTGATCGGAATGTGTAACACGGCCTTCAGGTCCTCCGTGCCCAACATCAAGCTGGCTAAGTGCCTGGTCAATAGTGCGGGCTGCCATCTGGTGGCCGGGCTGCTGTTTTTCCTGGCGGGTACCGTGAGCCTCTCCCCGTCCATCTGGGTCATCTTTTACAACATCCACCTGAACAGGAAGTTCGAGCCCGTCTTTGCGTTTGACTACGCTGTGTACGTCACTGTGGCTAGTGCCGGGGGCTTGTTTATGACGGCCCTGCTGCTGTTTATTTGGTACTGTGCATGCAAGTCCTTGCCCTCTCCTTTCTGGCAGCCGCTGTACTCCCACCCTCCCGGTATGCACACATACTCGCAGCCCTATTCAGCCCGTTCCCGCCTCTCTGCCATTGAAATCGACATTCCAGTAGTTTCCCACACCACCTAATGGGGAAATCGTTGTTCAAGAAACCTTGTAGCCTCACATTTCCCTCCTGAAAGAGCTGTTTTGGACCTATATCCATTTTCCTCTGTTCCTGATCAGTCAGTGAAGCCAAATCTGTATGTTTTGGTAGGATAAAGTGCTGCTAGTTTTTATGAAAAGTACAATATTTTAAATGTGAATCATTCCTTTTATCTTGCTTCTTGTGCTCAAAGCATTTTTAACGTCCATATTGATATCTGATCAGTTATTTAGGTAGAAAGGACCTGTGTCTCAATTGAGGTGATTTAGAGCCACATAGTAAAAAATGATTATTAAGAGGAGCTGTTGTATGTGATCCTTAGAAATATTTCAGAATGTCAGAATGTGTATCACCCTTTTTCTATAATACCTTAAATTGGTGGGAAAAATGGACAATTTCAAATTAAGATTTTTTTTTCAGGTAAGGGTAATAGTTTTATCAGTAGCCAGTCTACCAGCTTAGGCTGTAACTTTTCTTACTTCTTTCTCGGGGCTAATTGTATTGAATAGAGTTTGGTATTTTGGAGATAACTTTCTTTTGTGAGTTCTTATCTTCTACCTCATGCCTCTGTTTAAAAATAAAATGTATCTTAAGTGATGTCAGAGAGAATAAGCCTAACCTTTAAAATATCTATTAGTATGGATAACATTTAACCTAATTATAAAAGTTAATGGTTCTATAAGTTGTATTATTAGAGTTAAACTGTGCCATGTGATGGATTGGTGCTTCTTTTGAGGCCAAAAAAAAACCAACTTTTTTTTCCAGATATCATCGACCAGGTGGCACTCAGGCCTACATGTAATCTCTTAGTGACCAAGAGGAAGAGAGAGGCCCGAGTGGTTAGTTCTCCTTCAGACAGTGGCAGGGGACAGGCATCATCCTTCGATGACAGCTGCAGAGATTCATCAGGGGGACGGCCTCTTGGTTGATGGGTGGAGTGAGGCATTGTCTCCCCAGGACCAGGTTCTCTCTCACTTCAGTTCCTGCCCCATCACTGATTATTTCCGTGAGCTAATTTCTTTGCCCAGCACGTTACTAGGTGCTGTAGAGGATACATTGGAAAGTATGAGATCTCGTCCCATCTACTAAGAAATTTTACTTCAAGATAGAAGATCAAACAGTTAACTGACCTCAGTGGCAGCTGGTCTTCACTTCTCAATCATTGTTCCTGGAGTACATTTCACCTAAAGACATGGCTTTCTGGCAGTCAGGCTTATTGTAAATACCAGCAATATTTGGATCCAGAAATTCAGTTTGTTGGATCCTTTAGAGCACCTACCTTAGTCTTGATGCTGTGATAACAGGGTATCAGATTCATGAGAACTGGATGGGCCACAGTGGTAAAAAAACAAAACCCACCAATTGTTCCCTTTTCACCTCTGAAAATATGATGGCATATCAAAGAGGGAGAAGTATTTAAAATCTCTCTCCTAATTAGATAATGCTTAGAGGAAACCATGTTAACACCGATATGAATGCTTATAGATTCAGGGATATTGGGTCTTTACCCTTAGGAATTTGAGCTGCTTACTTATTTGATGTAATTTGCTCCACATCAGTACTGTGTTCATGGGGAATTTGTTCTATTACCCATTACAAATTTCACGTACAACTAGTTGCATGATTGACAGGTTATTGTGCCTCTTTTGCAAATCTGAGTATGCTTCTGGTACTTCTGTGTATAAAGCAGTACTTTCGTTTCTAATTCCAAACACTGGTTTATGTAAATAGCAAGTAAATCCAGTTGTATAATTTTTAAATGCCTTCAGTTGAAAGCATGCAAAACTCTGGTTTTTAAGCAATAGCTTCTGATTTCCTTCTGGGTTTTTTTTTTTTTAACTCTTCTTGGATGTAGCTGAGTTTTGATCATTCCAAGACAACAGCAGGTAAAATTTTGAGGTTAATATTAATTTTCCTTTTACTAATTAATTTCTGTCCCCATTTTCACTGACTTTGTCCAGAAGTGTCAAGAATTCCACCATTCTTTGTATAAATAATGTTAAAAGCAGACTCAGCCATTAATATTTTAGACAGTTTTTAGTCCATGGGACCATATATATAAAATGTTGAACTTTTACTACAAACATTTTTTGGATTCTTTTCATAAACTAGCCTCAAATTAGTGTTTATTATGGATTCCCATGACAAAAGAAACAGCTGTTTCCCTTATTGTCATTAATATTTCAGATTTGCTGTCAGAAACTATTCTTATTCTTCAAAGCCATCAAAGGAGTCCATATATTTATAATTTTTTTAAATAACTTTTGAGCATTCATCAATCTATCATTGTGATGGGGATATCTTTCTTTTGTTTTTACAAGTCTCTTCATGTTAAAGGTCTTTTACAGAAGCTTGGGAAACAGTTTGGAAGACCTTAAATGTAGTATGATGCACCAGTTTTGGTTTATCCAACCATGGGAGGAAAAAACGCCTGAATTTAGTTTACTTGTAAATAGATATACACTATAATAGATAATATGTTTGCTGTAAACTGCAGTATAAAACTTCGATAAAACTGCACTGTACTTCTTGATGTTTATTAAAAGATGTATTTTTACAAGTTTCTGTTTCTGTCTTCATTTTCATCCGTGCTATAAGGTGAAATATTTTGAGAAATGTTTCTCAAATATGTGCAAATTGTAAAAGACACAGCCCCTTTTAAACCTCTGTAGAATAGCAATTGGAATC
The DNA here is from genome assembly GCA_006410875.1 of Neotragus pygmaeus. Taxonomy (NCBI): domain Eukaryota; kingdom Metazoa; phylum Chordata; class Mammalia; order Artiodactyla; family Bovidae; genus Neotragus; species Neotragus pygmaeus. The sequence continues at coordinate 8,066 of SJYV01043821.1, forward strand.
TGAAAACCTGGCATTATTGTTTCAGAAGCATCAAGACCCTTCATTTCTAAGAATGCATGGTCTTAGGAGTTCACTGGACTATTTCAACATTCCACAGAAAAACAAAAAATAAAGTCAAATGGGCTAGACTTGCCTCATCAGTGGTCTTCCAGTCATCTGTGCTCTTGGAGATTGCGAGTTCTCAAATGGTTAAGTAGGAGGACATTTCTTCATTCTTCCAAACTCAAGGTTGCCAGGAAAAGTGGTCCTAATAGGTAAGTCATCTCAAAATTTCCAGGACCTGGAACGAGTTTTTAGTTTTTGGCCTCCCAGTGATAGTCTTCACAAGCACCCCTCACTGAACCCATGGCTCTGATGGGACATTAGATGCCAGAGCTGCATGTTGCACCTGAAGTGTGAAGCCATTTCAGGCTGGCCATCCCCGTAGCTGATGATACTAACACTACAGTCTGGAGTTGGCCCCCAAGTTGCACAAGCTCCCTGAGGGTGGCTGAAATGCTGGAGAAACTCTTCATGCTAACCAAATTCACAAGAGTGATTTACTAACCAGAAGGGAAAAATATAGATGGCTTGCAATCACTATTCAAGACCAATTTTTTAAAATATACCCTACACAGAGCTCTTTGGAGAAAAAGACTGATTCCAGTCCCAGGGTAGAAAAAGTGCAAGATGAGCCCAGCACATCGTCTTCTGCAAAAAGAAACACTCGAAGAAGGATGGGGACTTAACAGATTACACAGGAGCCGGCTTAAAGAGGTTCCCACTGGTTGAATCTGGGACAATCTTGGCATCAAAATAACATGGAATCTATTGAATAAAGCAAAAAGCCATGCACCCCTACTGATAGAAACGGGAAGAAAGAAAAGTTGCTTCTTCAGTAAAATACCAAATGATCAGTATAGAAACATAGATGGAGTTGGGAAAATATCAATGGAATTAAAACATTGGTGAAAGTTTGAGAAAAAACAGGATATTTACATAGTCTCAAAATACTGCTCCTCAAATTGCTTACTAATTTCAGACGGGAAAATAGTAACAATGGATCAACTTGGCAGTCACAGCTTTAACCAGGTGAATAAATTTAGCACCAACACTATGTTCCTCATGATATGATGCAGTGAGGTCAGATTGCTTTTGTTGGTGTTGTTCCACTAACACCATCGCTTAAGACTCATCTTGAGGAAACATACCTTGTCAGTTCCACTTTTGCTTTTTGCTTCTTTCTCTACCTCTCCTGATCTCACGCCTCTTCATTTTTATAAGAAAGCATAACAACTTACAGTCAAAATTCTCTCTAAAATATTTCATGTTTAGGAGAGAATTTGAAGAGCTTGTGTCAGGTTTCTCTGGAAAAAATAAAAAGGAAAGGTCCTTGCAGAAGAGATATAAATCAAAGTGACAGAACCACAAGACTCAAGGGATCTGAATTAGCTGTCCCATTTCACTGATTAGCAGTAACTTCAATCCTGAAGCATACGGACAGCTTAGCCTAAGGGCTATCCCCTTCCCTTCCCCCGCCCCCAACACTGGAGAACTTTTCTAGGAGAAAGTCGTTCTCCCTGTCCCTGCTAGCTGTCTCACCACCGTCCAGCCAGGAATGTTCTGTGTCAGTGCCATAGCGTGCCAGAGCCCTTTAAAACCTCACGGTGGGACTGTGGAACTCTGGAGAAAAAGCACAACTATGGCCTGCCTAATATTCTTATACAAATCTGCAATTAACAGGGAATTTAGGGTTTTTTCACTTTGTTTGGAAATGGGCCAGCTTTCCACACTATTCTGTGAAACAAATGCTTCAGCAAGTTTTGATGAAAACAATGAGATGGTGGATGAGGAAAGAAATTTTTTATTTTCACATTGTGAAAAACCCAATGTGACTGGGTCCTATTAATAATAATGTAGTAACCATGATTTCGAGTGGTCCTTGTTCACTTAAATCCTCTATGGAAAAAAAAATATATGTAGATTCATGTCTCCAGGGTTATGCTTTATAGAAAAAGGTAACAGCTTCTCATTAAGAGAAAAGGCATAGTAATACTTTACCTGCATTACATACCTAGTGGCATTGCTCCATAATTCACTCTTAATAGTTTGAAAGGCTGTGTGTGCTGCGCTTAGCGGCTCAGTCATGTCTGACTCTTTGCGACCACGTGGACTGTAGCCCGCCAGGCTCAATCTGTCCATAGGGATTCTCCAGGCAAGAATACTGGAGTGGGTTGCCATGCCCTCCTCCAAGGGATCTTCCCAACCCAGGGATTGAACCCAGGTCTCCTTCACGGCAGGTGGATTCTTTCCCATTTGAGCCACCAGGGAAGCCCATGAATGCTAGAGTGGGTACACTATCCCTTCTGCAGGGGATCTTCCTGATCCAGGAATCAAACGGGTCTCCTGCATTGCAGGCAGATTCTTTACCAGCTGAGCTACCAGTAAATGAACACAGATAATTCACTTAAATTTAAAAATACTTTTTGCCCCTATGCCCATGTCCTTTTTCTTGTCCTTACTCTTAGGCCAGTTCTGTGGTCTGGATAGTCCAGGTTGGGTGTTGAATACCAAGATGTTTCTGCGGAGAGTGAGGACCCTGGCTCCTGACTGATCCCCTCTGGGGTGAGCAGGTGCCTAAGAAATCTGTCTTCCCCCTTGCTGGCCGTGTGAGTGAGGACTTTGGGTCATGGTCTGACCTGCTGACCTGCTCCTGGCTGCTTCTGCTTAAAAAAGAGCTTGAAGGTAGCAGTGGGTGCTGGAGCCTGGTGGTATCAGCCAGGTGTACGCATCTCTTCCCAGCTCCTTGTCCAGTGAGATCATGTTTGTAGTTTGAGATTGGCCGTGGTGAAAGTATTGATGCCAGAGAAATGAGCAGAGCCCAGGTGGCTCGGTGGTAAAGAACCCACCTGCTAATGCAGGAAGCACAGGAGACGTGGGTTCCATCCCTGGGTTGGGAAGATTCCCCTGGAGGAGGAAAGGGCAACCTACTCCAGTATTCTTGCCTGGAAAATTACATGGACAGAGAAGCCTGACAGGCTACAGTCCATGGTGCTGCAGAGTCTGACATGACAGCACGCACTCACGAAGGACTATGTATATATACAAAGTTGTTTATTGCCTTTAAATTTGATTGAGCTTGGCTATAGCTGTATTTTTGTGGAACAATTGTGACATCTAGTGGTTATTCTCAGTAATTCTAAGGAATGGCTTCATGTGTTTTCATTTGAGAACTTGCTATATAAACAACACTATAACAAATATCCTTATAGACATCCTTTTACATACTTAATTATATGGGATAAAGACCAAGGAGCAAAGCTAGTGGTGGTGGTGGTGGTTTAGTCTCTAAGTCGTGTCTGACTCTTGTGATCCCACGGACTGTAGCCTGCCAGGCTCCTCTGTCCATGGGATGCTCCAAGCAAGAATACTGGAGTGGGTTGCCATTTCCTTCTCCAGAGGATCTTCCTGACCCAGGAATCAAACCTGGGTCTCCTGCATTGCAGGCAGATTCTTTACCAACTGAGCTATGAGGGAAGCCTAGTGGAGGTGACGAAATTCTAGTTGAGTTATTTAAAATCCTAAAAGATGGAGCTGTGAAAGAGCTGCACTCAGTATGCCAGCAAATTTGGAAAACTCAGCAGTGGCCACAGGACTGGAAAAGGTCATTTTTCATTCCAATCCTAAAGAAGGGCAATACCAAAGAAGGGTCACACTGCCATATAGTTGTGATCACCTCACATGCTAACTAAGTTACGCTCAAAATCCTTCAGGCTAGGCTTTGACAGTACATGAACCAAGAACTTCAGATGTGCAGGCTGGGTTAAGGAAAAGCAGAGGAACCAGAGATCAAATTGCCAACATTCATTAGATCATGGAGAAAGCAAAGGAGTTCCAGGAAAACATCTACTTGTGCTTCATTGACTATGCTAAAACCTTTGACTGTGTGGATGACAACAAAGTGTGGAAAATTATTAAAGAGATGAGAATACCAGACCACCTTACTTGTCTCCTGAGAAACCTGTGCGTGGATCAAGAAGCCACAGTTGGAACCATATGTGGAACAACAGACTAATTCCAAATAGGGAAAGGAGTATGTCAAGGCTGTATATTGTCATTCTGCTTCTTTAACTTATATACAGAGTACATCATGCAAAATGCCAGGCTGGATGACTCACAAACTGTAGTCAAGATTGCCAGGAGAAATATCAATCACAGATGAGGGTGAAAGAGGAGACAGAAAAAGCTGTCTTAAAACTCAACTTTCATAAAACTAAGGTCATGGTCTGGTTCCATCACTTCATGGCAAATAGGAGAAAAAGCAGAAGCAGTGACAGGTTTTATTTTCTTGGCCTCCAAAGTCACCAACGATGCTGCCTGCAGCTGTGGAGGTGAAAGATGCTTGCTCCTTGGAAGAAAAGCTGTAAAAACTAGACAGTATATTTAAAACCAGAGATGTCACTTTGCCGACAGAGGTCCATACATTCAAAGTTATGGTTTTCTAGTAGTCACATATGGATGTGAGAGTTGGACCATAAAGAAGGCTGAGTGCCAAAGGGTGGATGCTTTCGAACTGTGGTGTTGCAGAAGACTCTTAAGAGTCCCTTGAACTGCAAGACCATCAAACCAGTCAATTCTAAAGGAAATCAACCCTAAATACTCACTGGAAGGTCTGGTGCTGAAACTGAAACTCCAATACTTTGGCCACCTGATGGGAAGGGTCGACTGATTGGAAAAGACCCTGATGCTGGGAAAGACTGAGGGCAATCTTTCCCTCAAAGCCTGGTATGCTGCAGTCCATGGGGTCACAAAGAGTTCGACATCACTTAGAGACAAATTACAACAACAAAACCGAGGAGTGGAATTCCTGAGTGAAAAGATGTATTTAGAAGGTTGGTGTTGTCAATTCACCCTCCAAAGGAGACTGCACCAGTTTATACTTCTGCAGCTGCAAGTACAGAGTTCTTCACATCTAACCAGCGATGACAGTTACCACATGCATTCATCTTTCTTTGATTTTCATTTCTTTATGAGTGGGCATTTTACCTTTTTATAGCTGTTTTTCCTTCTTCTTTCCTTTGTTTTTATTTTGTTTGGCCACTTCTTTTTCTTTATCCCTGAAGTGCCAACACACACTGAGGAAATTAGTCATTTATCTATAATTTGCACTGAAAATATCTTTCTCAGTTTGTCCTTTATTATTTATACCTAGTGGTTTTTGTTTGTTTCACTTTGGAAAAGATTGAGATTTATGTAGTCAAGGATATCAGATTTGTCCTTTCTAATTTTAATTTTATGTCTTATTTCAAAAGGCTGTCTCCCAGGGGATAAAAATTAGAAGTTATATATCTTTATTTATGTAACATGATCATGTAAGTCATTTATAGTGTTTTTGTTTTTGTTTTGCATTTNGTCCTTTCTAATTTTAATTTTATGTCTTATTTCAAAAGGCTGTCTCCCAGGGGATAAAAATTAGAAGTTATATATCTTTATTTATGTAACATGATCATGTAAGTCATTTATAGTGTTTTTGTTTTTGTTTTTGTTTTGCATTTACTCTTTTATCTATTTGGTATTCTAGTAAAATAGGTAACTTTATTTTCCCCTAACAATGTAAAGGAGATTGGTAAATGGAACTATAGCTCTTAAGAAGATTGAGGTAGGTATCCATACTAATGAGAAAAGATGTCAAAAATATGTAAAGGGTAGAATAATATTGATAATATGAATCCTTTTAGGTAGAAAAATTATTTCCCTCCAAAGGCCCAGAAAATATCTGAAAGGGTGTATACACACACATGCACACGCATGCACACATTGAACTATTGCAGTGGGCATGTCTAGAGAGTGCCTGTGAGACGCTGGCGGGATAAGCGGGATTTTACTTTTGTCTCCAACCGGCTCTCTACTATTTGAATATATTACCAGGAACGTGTATTATGTATGTTACAAAAAATATTTTAAAGTAACAGTTAATATGGGAAGATATTTAGGATCTGTAGTTACCTGAAAAAGCAAGTTATAAACAATAAGTAAAATATGATCCCATTTTAGAAAACAGAAGACTGTCCGTGTAAAGAGAAAAGACTGCATGGATATATACCAAAATGTTAACAACGATCTCAGAGTTGATCTCAGATTTGGGTCATGTTTATTGTTTTCTTTTGTACTAACCTCTGTTTCCCAAATACTTTACAGTGGACACACATTTCATTGTGATTATAAAAAGTAAATATATGCTTAAGTGAAAGAGAAAGAAAGTGAAGTCGCTCAGTCGTGTCTGACTCTTTGCGACCCTGTGGACTGTAGCCTACCAGGCATCTCTGTCCATGGGATTCTCTAGGCAAGAATACTGGAGTGGGTTACCATTTCCTTCTCCAGGGGATCTTCCCAACCCAGGTATTGAACCCAGGTCTCCCGCATCGGAGGCAGACACTTTAACCTCTGAGCTACCAGGGAAGCCCAAATATGTATCTTATAAGAATTAATCAATTCTAGTATATATACGTGTGTGCGTGTATACATACGCACACACGTATATATACTAGGACTGATTAATTCTTGTAAGATACATTAACTGTAGTTTCACATAGCTTATGGTTTACTTGGACTTCCCAAGTGGCGATAGTGTTAAAGAACCCACCTGCCAATGCAAGAGATGCAGGTTTGATCCCTGAGTCAGGAGGATCCCCTGGAGAAGGAAATGGCAGCCCACTCCAGTATTCTTGCCTGGAGAATCCCATGGACAGAGAAGCCTGGCGGGCTACAGTCCACGGGGTCATAAAACGCCTGACACAACTGCGTGACAGCACGCACAGCACGCTTTACTTACCTAAAGCCTTAGCACTGTCCGCTCTTTCTTCCCCACTCTGGTAACCTATTTTATCATTAAGAAGTTTGATTTGACATTTGATCAGACACTTCTTATAAAATAAGATGATATGCTCTTTGATACTTTTAAAGGGAGAAGTTTCTGGTTCATGGAGCCAGAAGATAATTGAATACAAAAATATCTGACATGAAGGTTATTTCTTCCACCAAATTTCAGTCATGCAAGACTGCTTAATCCTAGGGTTTCTCCTCCACACTTGACTGATTTCATCTATATTTTATGTGGAGTAAGTAGCAAATACTTTTGACGTTCTTCAAATTCTTTTAAAATTATTTATATAATTTTACTCAGTCTCGTTCCAGAAAGGATTTAAAATCCTTACTAAAAAAATACACAAGTTTTAAAAATAAGCAAAGTGTAACCAGGGAAAGGAAAATGTAAAATAAGTGGGTGGAGAAATCAAGATAAAACAGGACAAAAGGAAAGAGAAAATGAAATCACAAGATGAAATCTATCCCTTAAGAGCCATTTTTCTTTTGAGGGTGATTTGGCTCTTCTAAATAGCTCCCTCACCCTAAAAGAAAGAGATCAGAGTTGGGGAGGCTCACACTGTTCTGAGATTGAGGCCAAAGGGAAATGAGTCAGTGCATGAGGTTGATACAGGACAGTAAGAGTGGCCGCAGCTCCTACTCGGGCTTGCTGTGGGTCAGAAGCCAGGCCCAGCCCTGTAACTCGTTTTTTCTTTTTAATCGATGCGTTGGATTGTGCCGTACATCAGTACGAATCAGCCACAGGTAAACACATGTCCCCTCCCTCTCGAACCTCCTTTCCTCTCCCACCCCATCCCACCCCTCTGGGTTATCACAGAGCACCAGGCTGAGCTCCCTGAGCTACACAGCACTTCCCATTAGCTTTCTCTTTTACACATGGTTATGCGTGTATTTCGATGATGCTCTCTCAATCTGTCCCTTAGGGGTATATGCCCAGAAGTGGGATTGCTGGGTGGGCAGTGGGCAGTTTTATTTCCAGTTTTAAAAGAAACGTCTGTACTGTTCTCCATAGAGGCTCTATCAATTTACATTTCCACTAACAGTGCAAGAGGCTTCCTTTTTCTCCGCACCCTTTCCAGCATTTATTGTTTGTAGATTTTTTTGATGATGGTCATTCTCACTGTTGTGAGGTGATACCTCACTGTAGTTTTGGTTTACATTTCTCTAATAGTAAGTGACGTTGAGAATTTTTTCATGTGCTTCTTAGCCATCTGGATGTCTTCTTTGGAGAAATGTCCGTTTAGGTCTTCTGCCCATTTTTTGATTGGGTGGTTTGGTTTTCTAATGTTGAGCTGCATGAGCTGCTTGTATATTTTGGAGATTAATCTTTTGTCAGTTGCTTCATTTGCAGTTATTTTCTCCCATTCTGAAGGTTGTCTTTTCATCTTGTTTATGGTTTCCTTAGCTGTGCAAAAGCTTTTAAGTTTAATTAGGTCCCACTTGTTTATTTTTGTTTTTATTTCCATTACTCGGTGGGTCATAGAGGATCTTGCTGTGATTTATGACAAAAGTGTTCTGCCTATGTTTTTTTTTCCTAAGAGTTCTATAGTTTTTGGTCTTATGTTTAGATCTTTAATCCATTTCAAGTTTTATCTTTGTATATGATGTTAGGAGTGTTCTAATTTGATTCTTTTACGCATAGCTGTCCCCTTTTCCCAGCACTACGTATTGAAGAGACTATCTTGCTTCTTTTGTCGAAGGTAAGATGCCCACAGGTGTGTGGGTTTATCTCTGGGCTTTCTATCTTGTTCCATTGTCCTGTATTCCTGTTTTTGTGCCAGTACCATACTCTGTTGATGTCTGTAGCTTTGTAATATTGTCTGAAGTCAGGAAGGTTGATTCTTCCAGCTCCATTTTGTAAGTCATGGTTCTGCTTCACCTTTACAATAAAACCATTCTTAGTGGGGGACTTTTTTTTTCCTATTTACCATCTTTCTTCTCCATTCCCCAGGTCACTTTGGGAGTGACTTGTTGGGCTACATAATCTTCTCCTGTGTAACTCCTTCCTCCTCAGGATGAACTTGGGAGAGTTGGTGGTTTAAGAGAAGGGAAGGGAGCTGCAACTTATTCCTGGGGAGGCTGTGCTCCAGCCTAGGGGATTCTCAGTCCCTCTGTACACACTCAGAACCCTGCCCCTGTACTTCTGGGGTTCTGATGTATTCCCCAATTCAGCTTTATTTATAATGTACCTGACACTACACAATTCTTTATCTGAAGTTCCTGGGACCTGGTGGGTCTCAAATTTGAGAAATTTTCAGACTTCAGAAAGGTTATATGTCTTACTTACAGGTTCTGGGACAACTCCCCATTGCCAAACACTTTGTTATTTATGCAATAAAAGGTATGAATGTTCGTGCAAAGTTGGATAAATTAAGACTATGTCTCATTAGGTCAGACCAGATTTTATTGTCAAATGAGTTCGAAGATGTCGGACTTTGCTGCCAAATGAATTACAAAAACTCTTTTGGGTTTTAAAACTTTTTGGATTTTGAATTGTAGATAAAGGATCGTTTGGCTGTATTTTGATCTCCAACTGTGTCTCTTTTCTCACTTGTTTCCTGGTTTGGAGAATAGAGAAATGTAGAGGTAGATAAGGGCTTCCCAGCTACTATTCAGTTCAGTCAGTCGTGTCTGACTCTTTGCGACGCCATGAATTGCAACACGCCAGGCCTCCCTGTCCATCATCAACTCCCAGAGTTCACTCAGACTCATGTCCATTGAGTCCGTGATGCCATCCAGCCATCTCATCCTCTGTCGTCCCCTTCTGCTCTTACCCCCAATCCCTCCCAGCATCAGAGTCTTTTCCAGTGAGTCAACTCTTCACATGAGGTGGCCAAAGTACTGGAATTTCAGC
>SJYV01043822.1:0-31520 GCA_006410875.1 Neotragus pygmaeus
GGGTCTCAATGCCAGCCCGCGCCCTTCCCTGTGTGCTGGGCTGACCCCACACTGGTTTCTCTCCTGGGACCCGGTCCCCAGAAATCCTCTTCAGATACACATTTATTCTTAGAGAAGAACCAGCCCCACAGTCCTCAGCCTGCTTGTCTCCAGGAGGAGACCCGGTTGGATCAGCTGCTGGACCGAGGGCCGAAGGCAGGGAGGGGACCGGCTGGAAGGCCGGGGCAGGACGGGGAGCTTGGCGCAGAGCCACAGACGTGCAGCCCCCGTCCGCAGGGAGGTGGCGTTCCGGGGCCTCAGTGCAGCCGCCACAGCCGGCTGCCTCCTGTTTGTCTGCAGAAGCCGCCGCCCTCCAGCACTGCTCTGTCCTGGGCTGGCTCACAGGTTCCCCTGTCCTGGGTGACCCACTGGGATCTGCCCGTGGGGGTCCCGAAGGAGCGACGAGGGAGGCGGGAGAAGGCACTGGGCCGCTGACATCCCCATTCCCTCCCTTCTGGCCCCTCTGGCTGCTGGCGCCCGCCAGCTGCCCACTCAGCCCTGGGGGTGTGTCGGCTCGTTACCAGCCCGGAGCCCTGCGCCTCTCCTGTGCCTGTTTTGAGACTTGGGCTCCCCATGTCTGTCGGCTCTTCAATAAACTCTCACCCACGCTGCCCCATGTGGGCGTCCTTTGGTTTCCTGCTGGGATCCTGATACAATTAGGGAGTGAATTCAGAGACAGTCGTGGCAGAAGGGCAGGGAGCGGGCCTGGGGTGGTGCGGAAGTGCCCGAGCCAGGCCTCGTGGCCGGCACTGCAGTTAGGGCGAGGCTGGTCAACTTGCCTGGCCACAGCGGGGCAGACAGTGGGTCAAACATGGGTCTGGGTGTTTCTGGATGAGACTGGCAATTAAGGGCTGTGCTCAGTTGCTCAGCCGTGGCCGACTCTTGCCGCCCGGTGGACTGTGGCCTGCCTTCCAGGCTCCTCTGTCCATGAGATGCTCCAAGCAAGCATCCTGGAGTGGGTTGCCATTTCCTTCTCCAGGGGATCTTCCCCACCCGGGGGTTGAACCTGTGTCACTTAAGTCTCCTACACTGGCAAGCGGATTCTTTACCACTAGTACCACCCATAGACTGAGCAAAGCGGACTGCTTTTCCTGAAGCGAGTGACGTGAGGGTGCTAGTCACTCAGTTACGCTGGGCTCTTTGTGACCCCATGGACTGTAGCCCACCAGGTTCCTCTGCCCGTGGGATTCTCTAGGCCAGAATACTGGAGTGGGTAGTCATTCCCTTCTCCAGGGGATCTTCCCGACCCAGGGATCCAAACCAGGGCTCCTTCATTGCAGTCAGAGTCTTTACCTCCTGGGCCACCAGGGAAGGTGGGTCTCATCTAATCAGCTGAAGGGCTGACAGAACAGAAGGCCTGCGCTTCCCTGAAGGAGAGGGAATGCCTCCTGCCTGACTGCCTTTGAGCTGGGCATCTGGTCTTTTCTAAATGCCTTCCTTACTATTACTTTACTGTTTTTGGCTGTGCTGGGTCTTCGGGCTACTCAGGCTTTCTCAAGCTGCAGGCGGCACAAGCCTCCTGCTCCTATGGCTCCTCTTGCTGCGGAGCCCAGGGTCTAGGGTTTGCAGGCTCAGTAAGCGCGACGCCCGAGCTCTCGAGCGCATGCTCAGCAGTTGTAGCGCACGGGCTTCGTTGCCTGAGGCATGCGGAACCTTCTCAGATCAGGGATCAAACCCCTGTCTCCCGCATTGGCAGGCAGATTTTCACCACTGAGCCCTCAGGAAATCCTGGGACATCACTTTTTTTGTGGTTTTCGACTGGAACTTAGACCACTGGCTGTCCGGGGGTCCATCCTGCTGGCTGCAGATGGGGGGACTTGCCAGCTCCCATGATCCTCATTGACTCCTTACAATAATATGTATTGCTCGTTGTTGTCGTTCACTCGCTCAGTCATGTTCAACCCTTTGCGACCCCATAGACTGCAGCACAGCAGGCTTCCCTGTCCATCCCCATCTCCCAGAGTTTCGTCAAACTCTTGTCCATTGAGTCAGTGATGCCATTCAACTATCTCATCCTCTGTCATCCCCTTCTCCTCCTGCCGTCAATCTTTCCCGGCATCAGGGTCTTTTCCAATGAGTCGGCTCTTCGCATCAGGTGGCCAAGGACTGGAGCTTCAGCTTCTGCATCATTCCTTCCAGTGGATATTCAGGGTTGGTTTCCTTTAGGAGCTGCTGCTGCTGCTAAGTCGCTTCAGTCGTGCCGGACTCTGTGTGACCCCATAGACAGCAGCCCACCAGGCTCCCCCGTCCCTGGGATTCTCCAGGCAAGAACACTGGAGTGGGTGCCATTTCCTTCTCCAATGCATGAAAGTGAAAGTGAAGTCGCTCAGTCGTGCCCGACTCTTAGCGACCCCGTGGACTGCAGCCCACCAGGCTCCTCCGTCCCTGGGGTTTTCCAGGTGAGAGCACTGGGGTGGGCGCCCTCGCCTTCGGACAGGCCTAAATCCCTTGACTCTGTGTGTTTCCTCCACGGCATGTGTGTCTCCTCCTGGTCCTGCTTCCCTGGGGAGCCCCGAACAAGACTGTCTGGAGCATTGCATTCCCTCGGGGGAGGGATGCCTCTGTCTCTCTCTTCTCTCTCCTGCTCACAGGGGCCCCTTAGGACACTGGGCATTCTCGAAACTGCTGTCTGTCATGGCAGGACTGAGGCTTATGCCATGTCCACGTGCTGCCCGGCATGGCCCACTGCCCGCGTGCAGGGGAGGACTCGTGGGTGCCCCCAAGCCCTGTATTAAATGAGGCGGAGCTCACACCTGTGCTGCGGTGGACGCCCCTCTGTTTCTGGGCCACGGAGGGAGCCTCCTCCCTGGGCAGATGGTGCCTCGGACCGCTGGGCATGCCTGCTGGGTCACCGCTCACCGCGGGAAGCGCCGCTGGCTCCAGGGAGTCCGAGCCAGGTGGCAGAACCTGGCTGCTGGCTTAATTAGCTCGCCGATGTCCTCATTAGGCTGCTGCTGCGGCCCCTGCCCCATCTGGACCCCATGCCAGCCCTGAGGAAGGCTCTGCCATCTGCACTGGGGGTACACTCCCCTCTCCCCACCAGCCTTGATGGGCTCCGTCACCCAGTTCAACCCAGTTCAAGCTGAGGCAATCCAACCAGCACACATCACCCACTCCTTGGGGTTGGGGGACAACCCAGGGGTGAGGCCTAGAGACGGAGGAGGTCCTGGAGCTTTGAAGTCAGGCTTAGACCCGCAGGCCGGACACACCAGGCATCAATGCTGAGAATACACTGCAAACACAGACCCCGGGGGTCTGGGTGTGTCCACAGGCCACTTGCTGTGTGACCTCAGCCAATGTCTTCCTCGGCTCCTGGAAGCCCCAGTTTCCCTGCCTGCCCAAAGGGGCACACAAGCACCCTGCGCATAGAGCTGCTGCAGGTCCTGATGAAACCGTTCAGCTTCAACAACTTACCTATGCTCGATGGTTTGCTGAGCCCTCGGGTGGAAGCTGTCTCTCTTGCTGCTGCTGTCGAAAGGGTCAGGTCTCACTGGGAGGGGCCCCTGCCACCCTCCACCAGCCTGCCCCCTGACCCCTGAGCTCAGCTCCTGGCCTCTTACCTGTGACAGTCTCTCTTTACTGGACATGGAGTTCAAGGGTGGCTCTGCCATCAGCNTGCTGCTGTCGAAAGGGTCAGGTCTCACTGGGAGGGGCCCCTGCCACCCTCCACCAGCCTGCCCCCTGACCCCTGAGCTCAGCTCCTGGCCTCTTACCTGTGACAGTCTCTCTTTACTGGACATGGAGTTCAAGGGCGGCTCTGCCATCAGCAGAGGGTGCTGCTCTGGGGCCACGTGGAGCATCTGGTAGAAGGAGTAATGCCAGATCTGACGAGAGAGAGGGTGCGGCCATCAGCGCCCCACGGCCTTCACCTGGCCCCTACCCTTGCCCACCCGGGAGGAGGCCAGCTGCAGGCCGTGAGGACCGTAGGGAGGGCCCACAGAGAGGCCACGTCGAGAGGGCCCCCCTTGCTGGCCCTGCAGAGCAACATCTCAGACATGGGTCCTCCGGCCCTAGTCGAGCCTTTGGATGCCACAGCCCCAGCCAACACCTGCCTGCAACCCCGTGAGAATCAGCCAGAACTACCCAGCCAAGCTGCCCCCAAGTTGCTGGCCCACAGAAAGCGTGGGGGTAACCAGTGACCATCCCTGTTCCCAGCCACTCCACGTCGGGATGACCTTAAGCCTAGGATACTTAACGCATCGTCCCAGGCAGCGTGGACCTGTTCACCTACATATGGAGCCCTCAGTTACTGAGAGAGTGGTTCAAGTTAACTGTGTCCATCCCAACCATACTGCACTGGAGATGATTGGATGGCATCACCGACTCAATGGGCATGAACTTGGGCAATCTCCGGGAGACAGTGAGGGACAGGGAGGCCTGGTGTGCTGCAATCCATGGGGTCACAAAGAGTCAGACACGACTGAGCAACTGAACAGCAATAACGAGAATACACAGAACACAAACTTTGCCATTGTAACCCCTTTTCCAACCGCACTGTCCAGGGACATTGAGTTCATGAACACTACTGTACAACCATCACCTCCATCCATCTCCAGAACTTTCTATCTCCCCAGACTGACACTCTGTCCCCAGGAAACACTAATTCTCCATCCCCTCCCCCAGCCCCTGGTCCCCAGCCTCCAACCCTCTGTCTCCACGAACTTGGTGACCCTCAGTCCTCACGGAAGTGGCATCGTGCGTTACTGTCCTTCTGTAGCTGCCCTCTTTCCCTGAGCATCTTGTCCTCAAGGTTCACCCCCTGTAGCTGTGTCAGGATCTCCTTCCTTTTAAAGACCGGATAATAGCCCACTGTACGGAAGGGCCACATCGTGTGCGTCCAGTGGTTCACTGAAAGACACTTAGGTCATGTCTACCTTTTAGCTGTTGTGAATCTTACTGCTATGAACACACGTGTACAAATATCTCTTCCTGGCCTTGCCTCCAAGTCTTTAGGGATTCACTGAAGGGGGATTGCTTCCCTCGTGGCTCAGACAGCAAAAATCTTCCAGAGACTGACTGATCTACAGGATACCCTGGGTTCGATCCTTGGGTCAGGAAGATTTCCTGGAGAAGGGAAGGGAAACCCACTCCAGTATTCTTGCCTGGAGAATTCCATGGACAAAGGAGCCTGGCGGGTTACAGCCCACAGGGTCTCAAAGAGTTGGACATGACTGGGTGACTAACACAGTCACTTTCATGGTGATTCCAGCATAATTTCTTGAGTAATCACCATATTGTTCTCTATAGTGACTGCACTGTTTTACATTCCCACCAAGAGTGCTTGAGAATTCCAATTTCTGACTCCTCGTTCTTACCAACATTTGTCATTTGGTGGAGGGTGAGGGGTGAGGTGTTTATTTGTTTTTAAGATAATAGCCATCTTAATAGGTGTGGCGCGTGTTTCAGAATTTTTAAAATCCATTGTCTCCTTTAATTCTCACAACAGCATTACATGGGAGGAAAAGTCAGATCCCGTTCTCACAGATTAGGAGACTGAGGACCAGAGAACCAAATTGTGGGTCCGAAATGATGCAGGTCATGCATGATGGAGGCGGGATTCAGGTCCAGGTCTGTGGTTCTAAAGCCTGTATGGTGATTACTGTGGTGTAGCGTCTCCAGGGACCCAGAGCCAGGAGATGCTGGGAGAGCCCTGGATGTTGTCCGTACATCCCTTCCGAGGTGCCAGGCAGCAGGCCACCCCAGGCATTGGTGGGGGCCCTTGAGTGCGTCCCCCTCAACAGAAGCCGCAGCCTACCTTCTCCATGTCATCCCAGTTGGTGATGGCAGCCCGAGAGATGGGGTATAAAAGGTTGAGTTTCCCTCGGTTTTTCGAAACCTCGTTTCCGATGAACCAGTCTTCCTCTTCCATTCCCACCAACAGCTTCTGAAACACACAGGCCAGGCCACATCTGCCTTCAGCAGTATCTCCCTCGACTTTGGGTGCCCAGCGGACGGCGGGGAGCCCCAGCATAATGCCGGGGACCACTCTGGGTCACAGCGCCACTGCTGGTGGCCTCCTCAGACCCCCACACTGTGTCAAAATGCTGCTAAGGGGTTTCGGCAGATGCCCTGCACACAGAAGGTGCACCCAGGAGCCCCTGCTGGGACAGGCACTTGCCCCCTTTGTAGGTGAGGAGACTAAGGCCACAGAGAGAGGGGTGGGAAGGAAGGAGCTCTGGAGGTGGGGGTGGGGGCGGACACACTGGCTTCTATCTTTGCTTTGGAAAGTAAGCAGGGAGGGTCTCCAATTTAATATAATTCGTTATTTGGGGGGAGACAAATTACTTTCATGCAGATTAAACCATGCATTCCATCATTTGGAAATAATCTGAGAGTCAGCTGTATGTTAATCTGAGTCCACCAGGAACGAGACACAAGAGGAGATGAATAGAGTAAGAAATTTACTCGGGAACACACCAGGTGAGGAGACACACCAGGCTGGTGTCCGATTCTGAGGCCGGGTGCAGGACAGCGGGCTGGATGGGCGACCTGGAGGAGTCCTTGAGCCTAAGTCATTCATCAGGCTCATTCACTCATTCATTCATTCGTGTCCCAGAAGCAGGTCTGCCTGGGTGTCCCGCCGTGCTCCGTTGTTGGCTACAGGTCATCTGCGGGCAGCACAGCCCTGGTGTCCGGGGCAGGCTGGCACTGGTGCGGAGGCAGTGTGGTGGTATGCTGGTGCACGGGGACCATGCCGCATGGTGCCAAGCTGCGATGGTGCATGTGGCTGGTGATCCAATGGCCTGGCGGTGCCAGGCTGCCCTGCTGCAGTGGATTTCGGAAAGAGGCCCCCTCAGGGAGCACCACAGCTCCTCCGCACAGAGCTCTCCCATCTCAGCAATTTGTATTTTAGGCGGAAGAGGCCGTGCGCCTCACACATGGAGCTGAGCTCTGCTTCCTTCTCTGGCTGGTGTGACAGTGGCCGGCTGGTCCTGCATCTGGCCACAGTGTTGCCAAGGATGAAGTCTGGTAAGTCTGTGGCTGGGAACACATTTTATAAACCAAAAGTATCTGTTGATATGAGGAGCAGATTTTAGCTCAGCCCACCCTTCGTGAGAAAGGAGAGGGACAAGGGGTGCCTGTGGGAATGAGGAAGAGGCAGCCTCGTCCTGGTTCGACATGGGCGGAGCTCGGGTCTGACGGCCGCTTTGGCTACAGCGGGTGAGTGACTCTGGGCAGAGCCTGCCCCGCCCCTCCATGGCCAGAGGTCCCCCACGAGGGGTCTCCCTGCCCTCCTGTTGCCACACAGAAGGGCCCGGGAGGGACCGTGGCGCGGTTGGCACGGATGGAAATGAGCCCATGCGGAGCATCCTGCCGTGTGCCGACCCTTCTTGGAGGCAGAAGCTTCACCAGGGACTTGCCCGAAGCTGGACAGGTGGCACTGAGATGCCTCACGGAACAGGAAGACCAAGAACCCAGCAGGCTGCGGTTCCGATAGAGGGTTTGCTGCCTGAGCATCTGTCTTGGTCACACGGTGCCATTTTGGTGAGGCATTTGAACTTCTTTGCAGGAATCTTGTGCTTCCCCGGGCACGTAACCTACACTCCGCTTCTCACTGATCCTCTTTGTAGAGTGAACGGGCTTTACGCCCTCCCTGGGGCTGCAGCATGTTGTTCTGTGGCCCAACGTTAATTATTATTTATTTTTTTTTTTTAGTTAGGCTATTTCTTCCTTTCTTTCTGTTAGTTAGAGGATACTTTACAATATTGTGATGGTCTTTGCCATACATCAACATGAATCAGCGCTAGTTATACACATCACCCCTCCCTCTGGAACCCCCTTTCCCACCACTTTAGGTTCAGTGTTAAGTGTGACCTTGCAGGACAAGTGATCACACCTGTTGGGGCAAGAGATGTCACACCAAGCGTTTCGAACAGAGGGACTGAATACAGGGAGGCGGTTACACCGTGCTGGGAGTTTGAAAACGCAAAAAGGACAGAGAGCAGGACCCCCTGGGGGCCGCTCGACTGTGGGAAGAACTGGGCAGTGGGTTTGCAGCACCAAGGCTCAGAGGAGGCCCCTCAGGGCTGGGAGGGACTCTCTTGGGTGGCAGGGCGATCCACGATCCACGGATGGAGGGGAGGAGGAGGACGGCCTGCTGGCGGGGGGTAGCGGGGCTGAACAGTGTGGGGAACAGGAAGCCCGCCCCCTCCTGCCACCTTCCGAGTGGCCTTGGTGCCTCCTATTTGCGGAACCTCTCAGAGGCCGGTTGGTAGAGGAGCGCCAGCTCCAACATCACAGAGCAGAGGTTTGAATGGTGGTTCCTGGGATAGGTCTACATGTAGCCCCCAGAACCCACGTGCGACCTTGCTTGGGAACAGGGTCTTTGCTGATGTGACTCATTTAGGGATCTGGAATGCGGCTGGATTTAGGGCAGGGCTGAGACCCAGTGGCAAGTGTCCTTATGAGAAAGAAGGGAGGGGAGAGTGAGTGGAGAAGGGAAAGGAGGAGAGAGTAGCCATGGGACGACGGAGGCAGAGGCCGCAGAGATCCAGCCTCAGGCCCGTGAACACCACAGGAAGCGGGAAGACGCCGGGAGGACCCTCCCCCAGACCCTGGAGAGTGTGGTCCTGTGACACGCTGTCACCTGCTGTATAAGTAAATCGAGGGTGTCGCGGCCAACAAGCCCCCAGCCAGCGCAGCCACTCCAACTGTGCACCCCCAGGGGAGTCGGGATGGAGAAAAGCAGATGCTGGCCCAGACAGCTGAAAGTCATTCAGTCGTGTCTGACTCTTTGCAACCCCATGGACTGTAGCCCACCAGGCTCCTCTGTCCATGGGGATTTTCCAGGCAAGAATACTGGAGTGGGTTGCCATTTCTTCCTCCAGGGGATCTTCCCAACCCAGGGATTGAACCCAGGTCTCCTGCATTGCCGGTGGATTCTTTACTGTCTGAGCCACCAGGGAAGTCCAAGAATACTGGAGTGGGTAACCTATTCATTCTCCAGGGGATCTTCCCGACCTGGGGATCAAACCTGAATCTCTGAATTGGCAGGTGGGTTCTTCACCAGCTGAGCCAGACAGTTGAAGTGCATATCTAAGGAATGATTCCAATGAGCCCAGACTCTTGCCTCTTCCCGTATACATTTGTTGACTTGAGATATGTGCTTTTCCTTAACTAAGAGCAATCTTGTGATGTACCGACTACCTGGTTTTCATCACAAAACCCCCAATATCCCCTGGTTCCTCCCTTACCCTTCAGAGCAGATCCTCAGAGCGACCTGAGAGCCTGTCTACTGGACCTAAGTCCCTCAGCAAGTCCACCGAACAAAATAGAATTCTCAGCTTTCAGGCTGTGCCGGTTTGTCTCTTTGCTTCCGTTGACAGCACCTTGATTCTGGACCTGGGGCTCCAGAACCAGGAGGGTCCGAAGTGGGGCTGTTTCAGCACCAAGACAGCAGCCCTCGGTCACGGCCGCCCCAGCCACTAACCCAGCAGCAGTTACAGCAGATGAAGTATAAGCCTCCCTCCTCCACGCACCCCCAGCTAACTCCCATCCCCCTCCCAACTGTCAAGTAGATAAACCCCTAAAAAGCAGCTTGGGCGAGGGGGGAGGTGAATGCATTTCCATCCTCTCAAGGCTGGTGGGGAATTATTCAGAGACAGTTCAGTTTCCAAGAGAGAGTGGAGAGCAGAGGGGGTTCAAAGGCCCCGAACGTCTGGGAGGCACGAGCCAGGGGAGGCCCCGGGCTGAGCTGCTGCTTCTGGGGATGCGGCAGACGGAGGGCAGGGGCCGACGGACAGTCTGCTCCTTCCTGGCCTTGACGGGCGTCTGTCACGGTGGCTGGAGCTCTGCCTGCAGCTGTGCGTTGGGAGGGCGCCCTGGAGGGGTGTCGGGACCCCTCTCTCACCCAGCTGAGCTGTGGTAAGTGGATTAAGCAGGGCTCTCGCAGCCTTTTCTTATCTCCAGTGTTCACGCCGCCCCAGATTCCGGAGCCTACGGTCCTGGAAGTCAGCCGCCACCACTGGCAACCAAGGCGAGACGTGGGGAGCTGGGGCGGCTCTTCCGGGAGGTCCTCAGGCTCCAAGGAAACCTGCACCCCGACAGGCTCCCCTGCCTCTGACTCTGGCGGCCCTGCCGCTTCCCGCCCCCCGCCCCTCCTCTCTGTGCCTCTTGGCCGCACAGGACAGGCCCACCTGGCCCCCGGGGCAGCCAGGAGACACAGGAGGAGGAAGGGGACGGCCTCAGAGAGGAGGGGCTCGGGCAGGGCGAGGCTGGTGCTTCCCCTCCCTCCCCCGAGAGCACACCCTTCACTACTGCTTAAAGCGTGTTCTCAGCTGAACTGCGGGCCCTCCCAGCAAACCCTGGGTTGAAGCCCTGACCTCAGAGTGTGGCTGTATGGGGAGCCGGGCCCTTAAAGAGGTGATTACGGTAAAATGAGGTCACGAGGGTGGGCCCTAGACCCACAGGACTGGGGTCCTTATAAGAGGAGGAGGTCAGGCCACAGGCACACAAAGAGGGATGACCCTGTGAGGACGCAGGGAGAGCCGGCCATCTGCACGCCCAGGAGGGTCCTCAGGAGGGCCAGTCCCGCCCACAGCTGGGTCCGGATTCCAGCCTCCAGGCCTGGAGAGAGTGACTGTCTGCTGTTTCAGCCGCCCCGGCTGTGGGCCTTGGTCCCAGCAGCTCGAGCAAAGCAACACAAAGCAAAAGACAAGCAACGGGTAGTGTTCGCAGGCCAGGTCCTCTTGGGGGGCTGTCTTAAGACAGGGCTCAAGGCCCTTTGACTCTTACCGGGGAGGGGCTGCGGCCCCCGGGGAGGGCGCCTGGCACTCACCTCGTGGCGGAGTTTCCCGAGGGTGGTTGGGAACACGGCCAGGGGTGCCTCTGTCCCCGCGAAGCCCACCTTGCTGAAGCCCGAGCCGTAGTCGCAGATTAGGGGCGCGCTCATGGTGCTGCGCGGGCGCCAGCTGCAGGGAAGGCAGACGGGGCGGCCGTCACCGTTTGCAGGGTGCCCACCTGAGGGGCAGCTGCCGGGCCAGGTAGGATCTCGGCTCTGGGCACCCAGAGCTGGGCCTGCCTGCGGGCTGAGCTGCCGCCTGGATGCACCGGGCGGTTTGCGGGCGGGCCGGGCTCTTAGATGACCACCCGCACTGGCTTCCCTCGCTGTCTCGACACAAGGAAAGAAACCCCGGCTGCCCTGCGGGGGGCTCTGCCAGCAGCCCCTGCCTCGGGCCTGGGAGTCTGCTCAAGTGCCCAGACTCACAGAAACTGGGGAATTCCTGAGACTTTGAGAATTGAATTCCAGGCCGTTTCAGACGTAGTTTGGTTAACTCCCTACTTAGAAGTCTTTTATATATACGTCTGAAGGAAGAAGATTAAAAGAAGCGTCAAGAGAAACCTTGATGAGGAATTCCCTGGTGGGCTATCGGTTAAGAATCTGCCCACCAGCGCAGGAGACATGGGCTCGATCCCATGTCTGGGAAGATGCCGCAGGCCATGGGGCAGCTAAGGGCTCACGCCACAACCACTGTGCCCACCTGCCCGCGAACATGCTCCACAGCAGTGAGAAGTCCACCCCCACAACAGGACCCAGTGTGGCCAAAACAAAGTTGCTAATTCTGGGGGAAAGAGAAAACATGACGCCATTCATTTTTGCTGTTGTTGTTGTTCAGCTGCTAAGTCTCGTCCAACTCTTTGTGACCCCGTGGACTGCGCACGCCGGGCCTGCCGGCCCCTCACCATCTCCCAGAGTTTGCATAACTAAGTTCATGTCCACCAGACCGTCTCATCCTCTGCTGCCCTCCTCTCCTCCTGCCCCCAATCCCTCCCAGGGTCAGGGTCTTTTCCACTGAGTCAGCTCTTGGCATCAGGTGGCCGAAGTATTGGAGGTTCAGCTTCAGCATCAGTCCTTCCAATGAATATTCAGGACTGATTTCCTTTAGGATTGATTTGTTTGATCTCCTTGCAGTCCAAGGGACTCTTATGAGTCTTCTCCAACACCACAGTTTGAAAGCATCATTTCTTCAGTGTTCTTCCTTCATTATGGTCCAGNCAATGAATATTCAGGACTGATTTCCTTTAGGATTGATTTGTTTGATCTCCTTGCAGTCCAAGGGACTCTTATGAGTCTTCTCCAACACCACAGTTTGAAAGCATCATTTCTTCAGTGTTCTTCCTTCATTATGGTCCAGCTCTCACATCAGTACACGACTACTGGAAAGACCATAGCCTTAACTATATACACCTTAGTCAGCAAGAAATGTGAAATTCCCAAGCACATCTTGCTTCTTGGAAAGCGACCAGCCCTCTCTTACCTCCAAGTTCCCAGGGAAGACACGTGGCCGGTGCAGGCCTGGTTCTCAGGGGAGGAGTTCTCGTTTATTCAGTGCTGAACCATCTGTCTCGTTCAGCAACATTTCTCTTTCTGTTAGAAAAAAAGATTTCGAAGTCCTCTAATTAAACAGTGAAAGCATCTAGGCCAAACCCGAGATACCGAAACAAAGAGCTGAATGACCGTCACAGAGCGGGCAGCCCACTAGCGACCTCCCTGCCCCGTCCACTGAAGAAACGGCCTTCCGTAAAACTGAGCTATCTGGTTAACTGAAACTTCGTGAACATGACGTTTGCAAACA
This sequence comes from Neotragus pygmaeus, assembly GCA_006410875.1. Classification (NCBI taxonomy): domain Eukaryota; kingdom Metazoa; phylum Chordata; class Mammalia; order Artiodactyla; family Bovidae; genus Neotragus; species Neotragus pygmaeus. The sequence continues at coordinate 12,615 of SJYV01043822.1, forward strand.
CACAAGCCTCTCAAGGAGATGACAAACCTCTCTGCCTGCTTCACCAAGGATGCTGGCTGTGGGGTGGCCTTGTCTTGGTGGCCTGGGGCCACCATGATGCAGAACAATCACCCTGTGCTGTGACACAGCTGTGACCTCAGAGTCCTGCCCTGACGGCAGCTCCAGCCTGCCAGGTCCCGGCTTGCCGTCCAGTGTTTACGACCTCCTTTCTGCTTTTCCTGTATCCATTCTTGTGGTTGTTCTGGCATGTGGGGCCCTCCAGGAATCGGCCCTGCTGCAGAAGAATGGAGACGCTGCCCCTGCCGGACCCCCGAAGCCTGCCCCTGGGCTGTGAGCCCCGGGCACTGGAGGAGGGTTGACTATTAGGCAGAGCTGCCTTCAGCCTTGGGCAGGAAGGCAGCGGGCTGGCAGAGGCAGGTGTCCTGGCCTGGATGAGGCAGGGGCAGAAGCAGTGTGATCCCTTCTGGGGGCAGGCCATCCCAGCACCTTGACTGAAAGGGCACGTATCCGGTGAGGCAGAGAGCGGGGCGGCTCCAGACCTCCCATCCCAGAGGGGGGGGTCCCACAAGCAAGGGGTGACAGGACTCCTGGACCAGTCTGCTCTGAGGATCACGGCACAGCCTCTGGCACATGGGGTGCAAACACAGGGGCCCAATGGGGTAAGCTGTAACAGCCCTGCTTTCCTGAGTCCATGATGCACTCCTAACGCTGTCTCCATGAACACCTCATGCAGGATGCACAGACCCACCTGGTCAGGAGAGGGGCGAGTGAGTGGCTGCAAGGGAGGGACTTCTAAATGCACGTGTGTGATGAACGCGGCCACCGTTCAGCGCGCGGGCTCTGTGGCTCCCTCTTGTCCGCCTGCTCAGGGTGTCTGGCCCTCTACCACCCCCCTCTGCACGCAGAGGGTCTCTGCCAAACTCTGCAGCCCAGCTGCCTCCTGCCCGCCTGGCGCGCTCCTCCCGGAGGCCGCGGGATAGCCTAGCTCCCCGCACGCAGGGCTCTGCACCAGCCCTTCCTCTGTGTGTCCACCTCTGGGTGTCCACCTCTGTGTGTCCATGAGAGGAGCTGCCTGACCCCTTTCTTCTTTGTGGGAGGTGGGAGGACATGATGTCCAGATAATGGAGCGCATGCGTTTACGGGCGCGCCAGGATGACCTTGATGTTCGCTGCCCCTGTGTGACCGGATGGAGACTCAGGTGTTTCTAGTCCCCAGAAGGGCCGCCCTGTACCTCCACTTTGGCCACGCCCCTGCCAGCCTTGGAGGTAGCCACCCTCTGTCTACTGGCACAATGGCGCGGCCGGCCTGACCTTGGAATTGCTGGAAGTGTTTCCCCCTGGGTCGGGCTTCCTTCGCTCCGCACCGTGCACACGAGTCTCCCGCGCGCTGCAGCCTGGGGGAGGGGGTTACCTGGGTCACTCACTCTGCTGTGCACAGGCTTTCAGGTTCCTTCCTGTTTATGAGCAGTGCCCCTCGGAACACTGCTGTGAGCACAGACGCTGGGTCCCTGGAGGCCAACCTGGCGAGGGGAGTTACTCTGAGTGGACACAGGTGTTGGGCTTTGAGATGCTGCCAGACTCCTCCCTGAAGGGGCCGTCCCAGTCTGCACCCCCATCTGGGGCAGACTGCCTGAGGCTGCACATCCTTAGCAACAGGTGGCCTTCTGGGCCATTTCATCTTCGCTCCCCCCACCCGGGGTGGTGATTTCACCTGCACCTTCCTGACAATAAGGAAGCTGAGCACATTTCCATATGGTTATTGGTCCTTTTCTCAAGTCTCTTCCTCCTTGACAAAAATCAGCTTGCCAGTCACTATCGTAGCGGCTTGTGGTTGTAGCTGTTCAGTCGCTAAGTCATGTCTCCCTCCTTGTGATCCCATGGACTGCAGTAAGCCGGGTTTCTCTGTCCTCCACTACCCCCTGGAGTTTGTTCACATTCATGGCCATTGAGTCGGTGATGCCATCTAACCACATTCTGTCCACGAGTCCTCCAGTGGCGGGAGCATCACTGCAGACACCTTTCCCTCCTTGTGAATTACCCTTTCACTCTGAATGTTCCCTTTTGATGAAATGGGAACATTTAATTTAATTTTGTTGAAATACAGCCTTTTCTTTTTTGTGGGTAGTGCTTCACTGTCCTTTTTAAAGAAATCTTTGCCTAACCAAGACAATTCTCTTTCGTTCTCTAATTTATTTTAAAAGACTATGTATTCATTTGACTGCCCCGAATCTTAGGTGCAGTACACGGGATTTTTTTACTTGCAGCATGTGGGATCTAGTTCCCTGATCAGAGTTTGAACCCAGGCGCCTTGCACTGGGAACACGGAATTTTAGCCATTTGATCACCAGGGATGTCCCCCCACGTCTTTTATTTTTAAAGAAGATTTTATTGATTTACTTTTTACATCTCAATTTTCTGTTTATCGTTAGGTAGTTAGGATAGGAAAAAGGAGTCCCAAATGGTGGTGACTAAAAGACAAAGAAAGGGAAAAGCCCGTGAAATGGAACAAAAGAAAATCCACGGACCGGAGTGAGAACTTCAGGTGAAACAATCCCACCCGCTTCTTGGCTAGCCCAATTTGCATAGGGCAGGCTCAAGGGGGAGGAGAAAAAAACATATAAAAAAATAGGAGCCAAAACTGAGCCTCCCTCTTCCCTTTGCGTCTTTTGGGCCAGCCTACCCTCACACTTCGAGTTTGTATTTTCCTTTGCTTGCCAAATAAAACTGAGCTGTAATTGAGCTGTAACACTGGTCCACTGCTTCAAATTTTTGCCGTGGCAAGACAGAACTGAGGAAACCACACACTCCCAAGCCATCTCTGGTGCCGTGATTCGGATTTAGCCTGGCTGAAACAACCTCAGCTCAGCCCCCATGAGGCAGAGGCCAAGCACAGCAGAAGCCCGACCCAGATTCCACTTACATGGTGGAATCTGAACACAAAGAAAATCCAGCACAGTGGAAGTGACAAGAAGCCCAGTGTGCTGGAAACGGGGACAGCAAAAACAAACTCGGTAGAAAGCTCACGCAGCTCAGTCTCAGATTCCAGAAGACCTCTGGTTAAGGTAGGAGGTCCTCGCTCCTACGGCTGGAAGGACATACGGATACCAAAACCTTAATTCCTTTTCATGCTCTCGTTTATTGCTTCCTTGAACCCCTTGCGAACAGGCAAGTGGCAGTGGGTACGATTAAGTGACTGGCAGGGGCCACTCCCCCGTGTGACCTGAAGGCCCCACTATTGGCCATGCCCTAGTTGCTGTTGCCCAAGCAGCTGGGGGTTCTTCTATCCTTAATTTCTTTGTGCCAAGGATCAGGCCAATGAAAACTGTGAGCACAGGTCAGGTATTAGTAGATTTTCCAGCAGGTTATGAAGGGGATTCCTTGGCACATTCTTCCACTGCTTTTTCCTTCTGTCCTGCGACTCCTCTCTCCATCTATGCCACTGCTTACAAAGTATTGGGCAGGTATTGGGCATCTTTGCATTTCTGAGAGTTGTGTTCGAAACTGTTTACCTAAGATTGGGACTCAAACTCATGTGGCAGTGACTCTGTGCTATACTTACTCACTCAGTCATATCCAAGTGGAACTTGAGCCCGGCCAAAACCCACAGTGCCTGGTTTCAGGACCTAATGAAGCTCAGGTTCTTGATGTCTCATTGCAAAAAAATTCAGTGAGACACCGTGATAGGTAAGAGGTAGATTTGTTCAGATAGAACAGCACACTCCACAGGGTGTGGGCCATAGCAGAGGACGAGTGCAGTGGCCATGAAATGTGGTGTGGTTAGCGTTTCACAGGCTGGGTGATTTCATATGCGAACGAGTTGGAGGATCATTACAATAATCGGGGAACCACCCACTCCTTGGTCTTCTGATAGTGGCTTGGAACTGTCATGGCACCTCTGGGTGTGTCATTTAGCTTGCAGACTGAGGGTCCAGGTTTAGTTGAATATTACTTGTCTGCCATCTTGGACCCATTTGATTTTAATCGGTTTATATTATGCCCTTGGGCCACATCATTCTTTCAACAGTTGGGCCCCGGTCTCTTCACTCCCGTTCCATGCTCTTTTCCTGAGCCCCATCCAGGCCCACAATGTTGCCTCTACAATCTTCTAGAGGGACAACCAGAAAATAGCTGGGCCTTGGGAGGAAAATCCAGTCCCTCTAGATACTCAGGCCTTCCTCTTTCACGTTTCCTACATGTGCGACAATAGCAACTCTCAGCAGACCCGCTAGGGCGGGTGATAGGCACATAATGCCTGCTAGAAGTCCATTTGTTGGTGGCATCCCTTCAAGGGCAGCTGGGCTTCCAGGGACGATGTTTGCCACTGGGAGTTAGGCCTGCAGGCCATTTGGGTCCAAACTCTTACCACCTTTCTCCTAAAGCTACAAACATACCCCTGGATCAAATCTCCACTCCACTTTTATGGAGCAACTGGTCTGTTGTCTCTTAGCCTTTTGTTCTTAAGCTACTTACTAACTCCTTACAACCAGGACCCTGCTCCCTTGTAGGTAACATCACTCCACCCAGTATTATTAAAATACTATAAATGGTTTTTCCAGTATGGATGTGAGAGCTGGACTATAAAAAAAACTGAGTGCAGAAGAATTGATGCTTTTGAACTGTGGTGTTGGAGAAGACTCTTGAGAGTCCCTTGGACTGCAAGGAGATCCAACCAGTCCATCCTAAAGGTAATCAGTCCTGAATATTCACTGGAAGGACTGATGCAGAAGCTGAAACTCCAATACTTTGGCCACCTGATGTGAAGAACTGACTCATTTGAAAAGACCCTGAGTCTGGTAAAGATTGAAGGCAGGGAGGAGAAGGGGGTGACAAAGGATGAGATGGTTGGATGGCATCACCAACTCAATGGACATGAGCTTGAGCAAACTCCAGGAGTTGGCTATGGACAGGGAGGCCTGGCGCGCTGCAGTCCGTGGGGTTGCAAAGAACTGGACATGACTGAGAGACTGAGCTGAACTGAATGTCCCTAACAGGACCAGATCACCCATTCCTTTGTCATTCCTTCTGTTATTACCTAAAGTGGGTCTATGACAATGAAAGCTTTACCACTGAAAACACCCTAAACTGCTCTTATGAAGGACTAGGGGAAGAAATCAGTGACTTACATTCCATCGGAGCAATAAGAGGATAAGTCTTGTTTCACCAGGTTCCCAGTCTCAGGGCACAGACTTGGATTGCTTTAAATCATCATATCTATTCCCATCCACAGTGGACAAATCAGCAATGAGTTAAGATTACACCCCCTCATCCTACCCTGCACTAGTCACACTGGAGATCTCGGGGATGCCCAACTCCAGCCTGGGCGTCCCAGGAGGTCAACCCACCTCAACCTGCTTAGGTATCCAGTCTCCAAGAGGTTGTCATGCCTCAGCCTACTTGGGGATCCACCAGCCTGGGGTCCCAGGTGGTCGACCTGCCTTGACCTGCCTAGGGATCTGGTCCCCATGAAGTTGTCATGCCTCAACCTGCTTAAGGATACACCAGTCCAGGGGTTCCAGGAGGTCAACATGCCTTTACCTGCCCAGGGACCCAATTCTCGGGAGGCCAACGTGCCTTGATCTGCCCAGGAATTTGATCTCCAGGAGGGTATCATGCCTCAACTTGCCTGGGGATCTGCACCCTGACCTGGGAACACCTGGCTCCCAGGTTGCAACGGTACTGGGTAGGATAAGCTTCAGAAAGATTCACCCCTAAGGAAGTGCACCCATGAAAGTAGCAGCAAGTCTATTAGTTTGGGGACTGTGTCCAGTCTCAGTAATGATTCAGGAATCCAATGAGAACCCCATTGCCTTTCTGGAAAGTCTAAAAGAGGCCCTCCAAAAGTTTACCAATTTGGACTTAGACTTTTATGAGGGACAGGTAATTTTAAAGGACAAATTAGACATCAAGATAAAGCAACAGCTACTGCAGCAGGGCCCTGCTGCCTCTTTAGATGAGATGGTCCAGACAGCCACTAGTACCTTTTATCACAGAGAACAGGAGAGGGAGGCCAAGGCCCAGAAAGGGAAGAGAAGGAAAGAGATGAGGCATTCCCAGATGCTGGCTGCCCTCCAGGGAAGCCTATGGCAAACTCCGAGTCCTTAAAGGACAAGGCTCGAGGCAAATGCCTGATCTGTAGACAGGCGGGGCATTGGGCCAAAGTCTCCTAGAACTTGCTACAAATGCCATCAGTTGGGACATTGGGCTGCACGCTGCCTCGGGACCCAACAGGACTGAAGCTGCCTGCTCCAGCCAGCCTCCCTGTCACAGATAACCATCATGGGGCTGGAGACAAGGGTGCAACTGGATGTGGCTGGTAGGTCTGAGAATTTCTTTGTTGACACAGGGGCTACCTACTCTGTTCTGACCTCCTACTCCAGAGCCTTCTCTTCCCAAACCTGTACCATTTTGGTTGCTACAGGAAAAACAATTACAAAAAAATTCACCTGAGAACTTCTTTGTTGCTGGGATGGACAAATATTTCCCATATTTGGAAACTGGTGGTCCCTGAGTGTCCTACTCCCTTATTGGGGAGAAAGATATTCACTAAACTGGGGACTATCCTTGTGATGGGAAGCTTTTCAGCCCCTAGAGCCCTGAAAGGTTGTTGCTGAACCACGAAAAGATGCCGGGATTCTTGGCCCCTGGAGGGGAAGAATTCAATCTGGGGCCAGAGATGAGGCTTGATCACTCAGAGCTTTTGTGTAATAAAGTTTTATTAAAGTATAAAGGAGACAGAGAAAGCTTCTGATATAGGCATCAGAAGGGGGCAGAAAGAGTACCCCCTTGCTAATGTTAGCAGTGGAGTTATGTACTCTCCAGTGAATCAAAAGAATGTCTGGAGGTTGTAAAGACCTCACCAGACCTACTTCCATAATTTACATTTTAAGATAATAGGTTCAGCCAGAAGGTTTAATCTAGAGACTGTCCTCAAGCAGGATACATTATTGTTATATAATCCTAAGGAATGTAGAGGGAAATAAAGTTTGTCCTTTCTTCCTCCTTGAGAATTCCAGACCCCTCTCTCCTTGGGGACCCCTAGACTTATCAACCTGCCTAGGAAATGACTCTCTCAGCCCTATAGCTCCTGGTTACTACTGAGGAACCCATTGCACCCTCTCCAATAGGGAGGGACCAAACTATGGGAGGACAAAATTAACCCCCAGGTGTGGGACCAGGGGGCTCCTGGGTGAGCTCACCTGGCTGAACTGGTCATCACTGTCCTCCGAGATCCCACTCGATTTCCAAAACCAGAAAAAATATCCCCTCAGAAAAGAAGCTCAGGAAGGACTACAGTTCAGTTCAGTCGCTCAGTCGTGTCCAACTCCCAGGCCTCCCTGTCCATCACCAACTTCCGGGGTTCACTCAGACTCAACGTCCATCGAGTCCGTGATGCCATCCAGCCATCTCATCCTCGGTCGTCCCCTTCTCCTCCTGCCCCCAATCCCTCCCAGCATCAGAGTCTTTTCCAGTGAGTCAACTCTTCTCATGAGGTGGCCAAAGTACTGGAGTTTCATCTTTAGCATCATTCCTTCCAAAGAAATCCCAGGGTTGATCTCCTTTAGAATGGACTGGTTGGATCTCCTTGTAGTCCAAGGGCCTCTCAAGAGTCTTCTCCAATACCACAGCATCGGACTTTGCTTCTATCACCAGTCACATCCACAGCTGGGTATTGTTTTTGCTTTGGCTCCATCCCTTCATTCTTTCTGGAGTTATTTCTCCACTGATCTCTAGTAGCATATTGGGCACCTAATGACCTGGGGAGTTCCTCTTTTGGTATCCTATCATTTTGCCTTTTCATACTGTTCATGGGGTTCTCAAGGCAAGAATACTGAAGTGGCTTGCCATTCCCTTCTCCAGTGGACCAGGTTCTGTCAGCCCTCTCCACCATGACCCGCCTGTCTTGGGTTGCCCCACAGGCATGGCTTGGTTTCACTGAGTTAGACAAGGCTGTGGTCCTAGTGTGATTAGATTGACTAGTTTTCTGTGAGTATGGTTCAGTATGTCTGCCCCCGATGCCCTCTTGCAACACCTACCATCTTCCTTGGGTTTCTCTTACCTTGGGCGTGGGGTATCTCTTCAAGGCTGCTCAAGCAAAGCGTAGCTGCTGCTCCTTACCTTGGATGGGGGGTATCTTCTCACCACCGCCCTTCCTGACCTTCATCGTGGGATAGCTCCTCTAGGCCCTCCTGCACCTGCACAGCCACCACTCCTTGGAAGGACTACAGCCTCTAATAAATAAATTCCTTGCCTATGGGCTATTGGTCCCCACAAATTTGCTGTGTAACACCCTGATCCTCTCTGTAAAGAAAAATGACAGGACCTGGTGAATGTTTCAAGATCTCTGTATCATAAATGAAGCTGTAGTCCCCCTCCATCCCACAGTCCCCAATCCCTATGTAATCTTGGAAGAAATCCCTCCCAGTGCCAAATGGTTTACAGTCCTGGATCTCAAAGATGCATTCTTTTGCATATCACTGGCTAAAGAATCCCAGTATCTTTTTGCCTTTGAGTGGGAGTCTCCAGGAGAAAAACACCAACAGATGACTTGGACAGTATTACCTCAGGGGTTCAGAGATAGTCCCACTGTTTGGGCATGCTATTAGCCAGGATCTCCTAGATCTGGGACCTAATGGGAAAATATTACAATATGTAGATGACCTACTAATCTACTCTCCCAGTGAGAAAAATACCTAACAACATGCAATTCAGGTTCTAAACTTTTTAGCAGAGATGGTTGAGACTAAGGTCACTTATCTGGGAGTTCAGATTACTCATGGGTCCAGGAAGATGTCCTCTGATCCAGTACAAGAAGTCCTCCAAACACCCTCCCCCATGACTCAAAAAACAATTGCAAACTTTCCTGGGGCTAACTGGGAATTGTAGAGTCTGGATACCCACCTATGGGCTAATTGCCCAGCTCTTCTAAAGGGCTTTCTTAAAAAGCCCTTTCCTCTTAGGGAAAGTTTGAAGGGATGGGATGATTCAACTCCGTTGATGTGGAGAACTCCTGAAAAGAAGGCAGAGGCTCCACTAAAACAAGTCTTCACTCAAGCACCTGCTTTGAGGTTGCCAGAGCCTCCCCCCTCAAAAAAATCCAACTTTATGTCCACAAAAAGGAAGGAATAGGCTTGGGAGTGTTGGCTCAAAGGTTGGGACCTGAGTCCCAGCCTGTAGCTTACTTATCCAAGAGGCTCAATCCAACGGCACAAGGCTGACCTCCCTGCCTTTGAAATCTTGCAGCTACTGCTGTCCTGACAGAAGGTGCTTTAAAACTCTCTTTTGGGGCAAAGTATTTTTTCCAGCCACCAAGCGAAACAACTCCTGAATGGGAGAGACCATTTACGGATGTCTGATCAAAGGATCCTCAGATATCAAGTAGTGTTGATGGAAAATCCTGACTATATCCCCTTGTGAGGTTCTTAACCCAGTCACCCTCCTGCCTACCCACAAGGGCTGTCTCCCCTTTCACTCTTGCCTAGAAACCTTGGGACACTGGACAAAACCCCAAGAGGAATTGTCAGAAGATCCCCTGACCAATCCTGAGAAAATCTGGTGTGAGGGAAGCAGCTTTGCCTTGGATGGAAAAAGGACGGCCAGATAGGCAACAGTGTCCCGTTTTGAGGCCACAGCGGCTAAGCCTTTGACTCCAGGAACTTCATCCCCACTGGCTGAGCTCATAGCCCCGACTCGAGCTTTGGAGCTGGGAGAAGCTGAAAAAGAGTAGCCCTTTACACTGACTCCAAGTATACCTTTCTGGTGCTACATGCACATGCTGCTATTTGGAAAGAAAGACCACTTGACCACCCACAGGTCCCCAGTCAAGGATGGTGATCAAATCCTTAGGCTCTTGGAGGCAGTCCACCTGCCCCCTGAGGTTTCAGTTTCCATCGTAAAGGTCACCAAAAAGGGGGCACGGAAGTGGCACGAGGGAAGCAAGCAGCCCCAATCAGGCAGGTAGGAGGGCAGCTTTACAGAACCATGACCTAACAGGGGCTGCCACCTTGGGTCCACAGACTAATTTGCCAGAAACTCCTTCATATACTGAAGGTGAGACTCTTAAAGCTAAGAGTGAGGGCTTTCTAGAGGATCATACTGGGTGGTTCCAGAAGGAGGGACTCCTTTTTCTGCCTGGGAACCTCCAATGGAAGCTGGTTAACTCCTTACATACCACCACTCATTTAGGGGAGAAGGCCCTCCAAAGATTGCTAGAAAGGTCCTTCAGAGGAACAGGCCTCTGAACAACTATAAGGCAGGTGGTTTCCTCTTGTCCCACTTGCCAATTAAACAACCCCCAAGGAGCTCGAAGACCCCAGCTGGCCCAGCCCATCCAACGACCTGGAGCCCACCCAGGAGAGGCCTGCAGGGGGACTTCACCCAGAGGCCAGTTTCTCAAGGGTATAAATAAATGCCTATTAGTCATGATAGGTACATTCACTGGACGGATTGAAGGCTTTCCCACTAGGACTGAGAAGGTTGAGGAGGTGGTAAAAAAAAACACTGCTCCCTGAAATTATTCTGAGATTTGGTCTGCCCAGGTCATTCCAAAATGACAATGGGATATCATTTACTTCTAAGGTCACCCAAGGGGTCTCTAAAGCATTGGGCATCACTTATTATCCCCATTGTGCCTGGAGGCCTCAGTCTTCAGGAATCGTAGAAAGAGCCAACCAATTCTTAAAATCAGTGATAAAAAAGATAACCCAGGAGACCTCCCTGGGATGGAACGAGGCTTTACCGATAGCTCTCCTCCACACTCGCATTGCCCCTAAGGAACAGCTTGGTCTTAGTCCTTATGAGATGCTATATGGGAGACCTTTTGTTTATATCAATGACCTCTTCCTAGATCCAGAGGCTCAGACCCTCCAGTCTTATACCATGGCCCCTGGGCAACTCCAACAGGATATACGCTTGTGGGATATCAACCAGGACCCAAAAGATTCTAAAGAGCCACCACTATATGCTCCAGGGACTCAAGCCCTAGTTAAAGTCCAGAAAGATGGGTCCTCAAAGGCTCAACTCCAGTCTGCATGGAAGGGCCCCTACCCTGTAATACTTTCTACCCCCACAGCAGTCAAGGTACCAGGACACGACTCCTGGATTCACTACTCACGGGTCAAGCCGTGGAAGAAAACAGAATAGGACACTCAGTACACCTGTGAGCCCCTGGGAGGTCTCAGATACCTATTTAGGACTACCAATGAGTGCCATTTTAACGAACACCCCAAAATCAATACACCTGTGAGCCCTGGGAGATCTCAAACACCTATTCAGGACTACAATCGGGTGTCATTCATGAACACCCCCAAAATCAAATTTCTGGAACTGAGATTTCTCAGGACAGCTCTAAAGAGCCAACACAGCTTGGCAGAGGTTGTACTCCAAAAGAGACAGGAGATAGATCTCTTGATCCCTGAACAAGGAGGACTTGAGCCATCTTGAATGAGATGTGTTGCTTCTGGATAAATACCTCCAGCCAAGTTAAAGAAAATCTCACAATCCTCAAAAAACATTCAGATCCTATAGGATCTCAAAGAACAGGCTGGAGAGTTCTTGGGAGTGATTACAATCTCTTTTGGGGGGATCCTTCTCCTGGCCGGGGGGGAATTCGGAGTTGGCTAATGGCCCTACTAATTCCTGTTATCACCATATTGATGCTGCTTATGATTGTTCCATGTATTATCAATTGTCTAACCTGTTTCGTCTCTGTCCAGTTCAACAAGGATATATAAAACTACACCTGAACATGGAAAATGTCATTCACGCCCCTATCTTGGCTAGCCCAGTTTGCATAGGGCAGGCTCAGAGGGAGGAGAAAAAACATATAAACAGAGGAGCCGAAATTGAGCCTCCCTCTTCTCTCCCCTTCTTCAGGGTTGGCCCACGCTCGCACCTCAAGGGTGCATTTCCCTTTGCTTGCCAGATGAAACTAAGTTGTCACCGAGCTGTGTCAGCGCTAGCCGCTCAGTCGTGCCCGACTCCTTACCACCCCACGGACTGCAGCCCACCAGGCTCCTCTGTCCATGAGATTTTCCAGGCAAAGATACTGGAGTGGGTTGCCATTTCCTTCTCCAGGGGATCTTCCCAACTCAGGGATCGAACCCGGGTCTTCTGCACTGCAGGCAGATTCTTTACCGACTGAGCTACAAGGGAAGCCCTAATCCTGGTCTAATGTTTAAGCTGAGCTGTAACATGGGTCCGCCGCTTCACATTCTTGCTGTGGCAAGACAGAACCAGGGAAATTACACAGTCCCCCAACAATATGATGTGAGCTGGAGTCAAGATTCGTCTTCCTCCATTTGGGTATTCATCTGACCCAAGTTTGCATTTTTTATTTTTTAATTAAGACAACTTGTAGGAACTTCACTGGTGGCTCAGTGGCGAGGAATCTACCCGCCAGTGCAGGGGACGTGGGTTCAACCCCTGGTCCAGGAAGATCCCACATGCCATGGAGCAGCTAAGCCTATGCATTGCAGTTACTGAGACCACTCTCTAGAGCCTGGGGGCCACAAGGACTGGGCCTGCGTGCTGAAGCTGGCTGAAGCCCACGTGGCCTAGAGCCCGTACTTGGCAACAAGAGAGCCACCGCAGTGAGAAGCCCGCCCACCACAGCGGAGAGGAGCCCCCGCTCCCCGCACCTAGAGAAAGCCCTCGCGCCGCAAGGAAGACCCAGCACAATCAAAAGTGAGCAAATGATTTAAAAGATAAAACAAAACCATTTTTATTGAAAAGCCCCTCCCTTCCCCCTTGATCGTCAGATGTCTCATCACCTGACCGAGTTCTCTGACACACGTCTCTTGGTGGCTCAGGTGCTGTTTGTTGAGTGCCAGGTGTTGAGAGCCATCCAGGTGCCAGGCCAGAAGGCAGAGCCGGGAGGGAGCCCTGGACCCCAGCGGGAGGTGTAGCTGCTGTGACAAGCTCTCACCTCTTGCTGGAACCCTGCCACCATCAGACCTGCCAGCATCAGCGACCTTCAGGGACCTCTGCAAGTTTCCTTACTGTGAAACCTGTGGCAGCCTGCCTCCGGGATGACACCTCTGGGGGCTGGTAACACCTCCGTGTAGCCCCCTCCCACACTGAAAGGCACTGCCTTGTATCACCAGTGGAATATCACAGAGGTGGGGCTGCAGGACTTCTGAGGCTGGTGGAAAGGATGTTGTGTGAAGGGGACCACCCACTGTGGGGGTCGCTATGTTGGGAGGACCCTTGAACAGCCTGTGGAGAGGCCCACACGGCGACAAGCTGAGGCCCCAGCCAACACGCACACATACTTAGTCACTCAGTCGTGTCCGACTCTTTGCGACCCCATGAACCGTAGCCCGCCAGGCTCCTCTGTTCATGGGGATTCTCCAGGCAGGAATACTCGAGTGGGTTGCCACACGCTTCTTCAGGTGTCTCTCCCAACCCAGGGATCGAACTGGGACCTCCTGCACTGTGGGCAGACTCTTCACCAGCTGAGCCACCGGGGAAGTCCGAAGCCGGCACCAACGCCAAACACACTTGGAGCCACGTTGCAGGCAAGTCCTCCAGCCCCGGTCGAGCTTTCAGGTGATGCAGTCCCGGCCAACACCTTGCCTGCAACCCTGTGAGAAACCCTGGACCGGAACCACCCGGCTAAGCTCCCTCTGAGCTCATGAGCCTCAGAAACTGGGTGAGACGATGTCTACTGCTGCTTTAAGCCATTCAGGGTAGGAGTCACTTACAATGCAGCTATGGATAATACACAACCTTGCCTCTTCCTAGTGATGATTTTATGATCCAAGAGCGGTTTGCAACCCATAGTCTGCAAAGTGCTGGTGGAAGGCTTTGCCTCTAGACCTTCCCTGTTTCATGACACAGCCTGTCTACTTATTTAACACCTGGAGCAAGAGGAGAGAAAGCTCCAGAGGGAAGTGGGAAAGGGCACAGACTCTGGTGCCAGATGGCATTCAACCCCCAGCTCTGCCATGCATCAGCCTGCAACCTGGGCAGGTCTCACTGACCATCTGTGCCTCAGTTTCACTAACTGTAAAATGGGAATGACAATAGTATTTAGCAGCAGGGTTATTGTGAGGGTCACAGGGTGTGTGTAAGGCTTTTATGACGGTGGCTGGAGCCCAGTAGGAGCTGTAAGAGTCAGCTTCTGACTTGTGGCAGGTGGTGTTCTGGGGCTAGGGATATATCAGGGAACAAAATAAGCAGAAATTTACCCTCCTGGGCTTGTATTCCAGTGAGGGAGACAGGTAAGCAAGGTTAAGTCAGTAATTTACCACGTCAGTTGGCTTCCCTGGTGGCTCAGCTGGTAAAGAATCTCCCTGCAACACAAGAGGCCTGGGTCAGCCCCTGAGTTGGAAAGATGCCCTGGAGAATGGCATGGTAGCCCACTCTGGTATTCTCACCTGAAGAATTCCATGGGCAGAGGAGCCTGGTGGGCTGGTCCATGGGGTCGCACAAGGTCAGACACGACTGAAGTGACTTAGCACTAGTGACAGAGGAGGTTACTGAGAGATTTCCTGGGCCTCCCTGTTCGTCCGGGTGATCATACTGGTCCTGTACAAACCTCCAACCGCTGCCCGTATCCTGGGACGAGGAGCTGGGTGGCATGGCCAGCTCTGCCCATGGGTCACCGGTGCTGAGCCGATGCAGGGCCCTGGATTTCTGGAAACGAATGTCGTCCCCTCCTGGCCCCCCAGTCACTGTGGTCTCACGCCCATGGGGCGAGAACGACCTGCTCCTTCTAGAAAAGAAGCATGTAGAGTGAACTTATGTCCTGATTTTGTACATTCTACTCAACCCAGCCTCTCGCCCAGAGTAGCTGGCTGTGTCCCTGCCTGGCCTGGCTTCTCACCAATGAAACAACACCCACTTCCAGACAAGCGAGTTCCAAGACCTAGAGGAATACCTTCCTGGAATCTCTCCTCAGAAACAGCAGTGAAGCCGAGCCCGTGGCCGTGGGCGTGTCTCTGGTGTGGGAACCACCCTTTCCCCACTGCCCATACCAGCCTCACCACGCCCAGGGCTGGCACTCCAGGCTCCTCGTTCCTTGCCAGAGAGGGCTGCTGGGTTTCAGCTGCATGCAGAAGAGGTGGGCAAAGGCTGACAGGCCTGCCCTGTTGCCCAAGGTGCCTGGCTTCACTGTTGGCTGAGCGTGCTGGACAAAACAGATCAAACTGCAGCCCAGCTCCAAGATGCTGACACAAACACACGAGACGTGGCCAAGTGATGCACAGCCCGATCTAAGGCTTGAACCTGCCAAGTGATACACAGGCCGATCTCAGGCGTGAACCTAGAGCTCTCCTGGGAAATCCATCTCAGAAGGCTTCTCACACAAGGCGAAAGAATCATCACCCTCATTCTTCACACAAGGACACATAGAGGGAGGTCGCCTGCTGGCGTTCCCACAGTTGTTGAACGGGGAAGACAGGATCTGGCTCACAGACACCACCCTCCAGCCTCCTTAAAATGAATTTGCCCGAGGTCTGGGAGGAAACGGCGGGGTCCACTGTACTCGGGGCCATCCCAGCGGGGGCCCAGTGCTCTGGCTGGTCCTCGAGTGGCTGGTGAGATGCCCAGGACCCCCTCTGACCCTTGAGCGCCAGTGGGCAGGGGTGGAGCCCCAGCCTCTAAGTTGGCCCAGCCTCTTGATGAGGGTGGAAGAGGAGAGTGGAAAAGCTGGCTTAAAACTCAACACTCAAGAAACCAAGATAGTGGCATCCGCTCCCATCGCTTCAGGGCAAATTTCATTCTCTTGGGCTCCAAAATCACTGCAGATGGCGACAGAAGCTACGAAGTTGAAAGATGCTTGGTCCTTGGAAG
The DNA here is from genome assembly GCA_006410875.1 of Neotragus pygmaeus. Taxonomy (NCBI): domain Eukaryota; kingdom Metazoa; phylum Chordata; class Mammalia; order Artiodactyla; family Bovidae; genus Neotragus; species Neotragus pygmaeus. The sequence continues at coordinate 28,406 of SJYV01043822.1, forward strand.
AAAAGCTATGACAAACTTGCGGCTGCTGCTGCCAAGTCACTTCAGTCGTGTCTGACTCTGTGCGACCCCATAGACGGCAGCCCACCAGGCTCTGCCATCCCTGGGATTCTCCAGGCAAGAACACTGGCGTGGGCTGCCATAACCTAGACAGTGCTTAAAAAGCAGAGACGCCACTTTGGCAAAAAAGGTCCGTATAGTCAAAGCTCTGATTTCTCCAGTAGTCGTGTACAGATGTGAGAGTTGGACGGCTCACACAATGATGGCTGAGCACTGATGAACTGATGGTTTTGAACTGCAGTGCTGGAGAAGACTCTTGAGAGTCCCTTGGACAGCAAAGAGATCAAATCAGTCAATTCTAAAAGAAATCAGCCCTAAATATTCATTGGAAGGACTGATGCTGAAGCTAAAGCGGCACTCCTTTGGCCACCAGATGNAGTGCTGGAGAAGACTCTTGAGAGTCCCTTGGACAGCAAAGAGATCAAACCAGTCAATTCTAAAAGAAATCAGCCCTAAATATTCATTGGAAGGACTGATGCTGAAGCTAAAGCGGCACTCCTTTGGCCACCAGATGTGAAGAGCCAAATCACTGGAAAAGGCCCTGATGCTGAGAAAGATGCAGGGCAGGAAAGGGGCACAGCAGAGGATGAGATGGTTGGAAGGCACTACTGAGTCAACAGACATGAGTTTGAGCGAACTCCAGGACATAGTGAAGGACAGGGAAGCCTGGCATGCTGCAGTCCATGGGGTCACAGAGTCAGACACAAGTTAGCAACTGAACCACAGTGAAGTCAGGCCAGGTGGCTGATCCTTCCTGGCTATTCCAGAGTCTGCCTGGCTTTGCTTAACCGGTTCTAACTTGAGCAGGGGAGACGTTGTCCTGCACCTGCCCTCCCTGCCCAGAACGTGGGGCTCCCCCAGTCTTGGTTCCTCCAGGCGTGAAGCAAGCCTAGCACCATCTTTCCGGTTTCTCCATTCTCTTGCTGGGGACAGGCGGTCCAAATGGAGTTTATCCCTTTGACAAATGGAATGGATTTTCACACCAAGCACAAGAGCAGCCCCAGCAGGGGGCCGACGGTGGCAGAAGCGGGGGCCCCTCCCCCTGAACTCCACGATGGGTACCCAGAGCTGCGAGGCAGACCCCAGTATTTGATCCACTGTTCCCTGAGCACCACTTCTACACACCAAAACCTGAGCCCTTGTCTATGGCCAGGTACCAGTGGGAGACAAACCACACGGAAGTCTGCGCAGGGGAGGTTTAAAATGGGCACATCTCTTTGATTGTGGTCTGCAGATGCGGAGCTTTTATATAAGTCGAAGATGTCTGACAAGCCTGCGTCCAGCAACCCCCCTGGTGACATTCCTCCAACAGCTTCTGCTCACTGCGTCACATGTTGACATTTATGGCCGTACTTAAAAACTTTGGTTACATTCGTTAACAGTGATCTGTGATCAGTGACCTTTGATAAGACTACGGTCATCATTTCGGCGTTTTTTAGCAATAAAGCATTTTGTAATCAAGGTACATACACTGCCTTTTAGGACAACGCTATTTCATGCTTTAAAGAGTACAGAGTCGTGCAAACATCAATTTTATATGCATCGTAAAGCCAAGGAACTCATGTAACTGGCTTTATTGTGACACAGGAAGTCCTCGGCATAGAAACCTTTAAGCTGCGGACTTTCAAAGAAGCAAACATGTGCTCTGGCAACACGAGGCGTGGCGCGGCAGCCGGCCCTCCGCCTGCTGCCGCTGGCATCGTTCAGCTCCGCCATCTCCCCCTCCTCCCCCTCCTCCAGTCCGTGTCCTTGCCTGTCCATTCGATGCCAGCCCCTGTATGCCAGCTGCTGTACTGCACCACGCTACTTTTCAAGTTATGTCCTGTGAGAATAAAAATGTTTTATCTGTAGGAAAAGTACTATAAAACTATAACAGTACGGTACTAAACAGCCAATTGTGCCACTGGGTACCTACACTAACTCTGTTGGACTTAATGAACAAATTGGACTTTACAAACGCTTTCTCAGAAGAGAGCTTGTTCGTATGTCAGGGACTTACTGTGTTTGCTTTACCGGGGTGGTCAGGAACTGAACTCACAGTATCTCCCAAGTACACCTGAATGAAGGATAATTAACTCTATCAGGCCAGTAACACCTCAAAGTCAAGAATCCCTGTGGGTTGAGGAGCCGGCCATGGTAAGAAAGGGGTCCCCTCCCGAAGCTGGGGTTCAGGTCTCCGACCCCCTTGATGGTGGCCAAGGTCTCTGGGTCACCTGAGCAGTCTGTAAAGAACCAGAACCAGAAGCTGGCCCTTCGGTGTGCAGCGTCCCTCAGCGCCCTCTACAGAAAAACGTGTTAACACAGCGCGGGTGCGGGTGTAACACGTGCGGGTGCAAAGGAGAAAATCTGAAGGACGGAGCTCAGCACCGCCGAGCAGGCGATGCCGGCAGCACCTGGAGCTGAAGGCGCCACAGCGACAAGCCGCAGAGCTGGCGGGCCGTCCAAGAGCTAAGGGCAGGGCTGGTCGGGGGCAGGAGGACGTCCCCTTTGATGTCAGACACCCATGTCTGGACCGCAGACAGAGAGGAGTCGAGTCATCGGCGGGCAGATCAGGCCATCCTCTCGCCCTGGGGACGCTGCACTGAGGAAGTCGGTGGTTTCTGCTGGTGAGAAGGCAGCTGCTGTGAACCCCGGGGATTGTGCTCGGGGCAAGAGCTCCGTTTAACAGGGAAGGATGCGGAGGCTCCTGGAGGGTGGGGCTGGGACCCGCGCTCCTCACTGCCCCGCGGGGGCTCCTCCTGGCACGGGCCCCCTCTAGAAGATGCCCGGGAGCAGGCGGTAGGGCACGGCAGCCGTGTAGCGCTCCCAGTCGCGGCCGTACTTGTTGGCGCAGCGGTGCTCGTCGCGCAGGCAGCGGTGGGTCAGCAGGATGGCCATGAAGACGCTGTAGAAGTAGGGCAGGAGGTGGCCGCCGCCGCAGGCCAGGCAGTAAGACAGACTGCCCATCAGGTCGCCCGTGTAGTTGAAGTGACGGGCCACGCCCCAGAAGCCCGAGACCAGCAGCTTGCTGTGGTGTTTCTGCCCGTCAGCCGACATGTAGGAGCACTCGATGGCCTTG
>SJYV01043823.1:0-25799 GCA_006410875.1 Neotragus pygmaeus
TGAAGAGATCTCTACTCTTCCACATTCTATTGTTTTCCTCTATATCCAAAAAGCTTTTATAAAAGAAAAAATAGGGCACCACCAGGTGAAAGAGAGCTTTCCAGGTTGAGGGATGTCAGGCCAGCGGGATGCATGACAACAATTTCCCACATGTGTCATGGCTGACATGCCAAGTATCAGAGCATCCTGCTCCTAGAGGCTCAATGGGACTCTAGGACACCATCCCACTGATGGCTGTTAATGTCCATCACTGTCTGCCTCTGACTTTGGCCGTTCTCTGGTTCCTGACATTATTCCATAATCTGGTAACTGACTTCAGTCTTTAGCTAATTTCTGATCTCAGCCAATTACTGGTTTCTGACTTAACTTTTTCCCTGACCCCTGACCTCAGCTCAGCACCCAATGTCTGAACTTACCTTGTCAAGGAAATAAACACACAGTTCATTCTACCATGGTCTGCACCCACGACTGTGGCAGGCATCACCAATGGATCACTGCATTCTTTCCCACTGAGCCTACGTGTGGCCTTGGAGCTCTTCTTAATATTATGCCCAATCACAATCATTTGGAGCTGGAAAATGAAATGAAACCAGATTGCTGGTTCCTTCCTTATCAGCAGTCGAGCCCTGACACAGTCAAGCTCAGACACTCAGACTTCTGACCTGTGTCTAGTTAGGGAGCCTGCTCTGATCAGTGCAGAACCCTTGGACTTTGCCTGAAAACGTGCTGAGTGACAAGCCACACAGAAACACACCCTAGCAGCTGTTCTAGGCACCTCAATCCTGGCTGAACCACAGGTGTGACTTCAAAAGGAATTTGACTCTGTGTAAGCCATGGTTCGGTGGCTTCCAGGGGCCCCCAGACTACTGGACCTCCGCACTGGACAAAGCGGGCTGAGCATCCCCGGCCCGGGCCTCGGGTGCTCCTTGACCTCTGCCCACCACACAAGCCTGCGGCCACAGGTGTTCTCATCACCCCCCGTGGAAGCACCCTCCTGAGTGTGTCTGGGATTCACACCCCTGCTTTGGTGGGAGAGTCCATTACCACCTGATGCCAACTGCTTGTCCACACTCCTTCCACACCCATCAGTCATTCATTCACTCAGCAGACTGTCACTAAACAGCTGTGTCTGGGCCAGCTCTGGTCCAGGCACTTGGAGTACAGAGTGAACCAGACAGAGGGGACCTGTCTTTGGGGAAATTGTGCCATCCCTGAAACCCTTCCCTGTGCCTGCTGAACCCCTTAACTCCCTGCTTTAAACCCTCAGTCAGGCACAGAAAGACAAATACCCTGTGAGCTCACTTATATGTGAAAACTAGCCTAGTCAAACTCATGGAACGGAGAGTGCCCTGTGACCATCCCCTCCCACTGTACCCAGCCCCTGGCCACCACCATCCTACTCTCTGTTCCATGAGTTTGAACCCCCTACCCAGGCTTCTCCCAGCCTGTATCTCACCGTGAATCCCCACCTCTGCCTCACCTACTGCCTCCAGCCCAGTGCATGTCCCTGACCCGGACCTTCTTCCCTCTGACCCACCCCTCAGTCCCTAGGGCTAAGTCACTCTACCTTCTCATCCCATAACCCGACCTCTCTCTGCCGTGTCCCCAAACCCTTCACCAGGGTCTCCTGAGTCACCCTCATAGTGAGCTGGGGCTTAAATTCAACCCCAGACTAAGTACCCTGGCACCTGGAGCAAATCATGACATCTCCCTGAGCCTCAGTTTTCACCTCTGTGAAATGGGGATCATTGGGTTGCACGAAAAGAAAATTCAACATGAATGAGCTTAAGCTAAAGGGGGATTTTATCGGAAAAATGCTGGAATCAAGGACATCGTAGCATGGATGGATGGGTAGAATATGCAGGCCACAGGAGGGGAGGGATGGAGCCAGGCCTGGGGGCTGCTGGACTGGAAATGAAGAAGGTGGCAGGATTCTTTTTCTCTCTCTCAGAACTGGGATTTCACTTCCTTCCTTTGCTGGAGTCTGGCTTTTGTCCAGAGTGAAAAACACGACCCACGGTAGTCTTTTTAGTTCTACATTTAGAGCTTTACCTTTTGACTCCATTAAAATTAAAGAGTTCCCGGTAATCAAACACCTTTAAGAGAGTAAAAAAGCAGAATATATAAAGAACACCTAGAAAGAAATAAGAAAAAAAGCAGACACCCTATTTTTTTTTTTTTTAATGGCCAAAAGCCTTGAACAGGCACTTCACAGAAAAGGCTATCCAAAGGACAAGAAAGCCTAGAAAAGCTGTTAATGTCATCGATGTCATTAGTCATCAGGAGAATTCAAAGTGATACACGATGCCCCTGCCCAGATGGCTAAACGCAAAAGCACTGGCAACAGAAAGTGTCAGAATGTGGAGACACTTGAGCTCCGAGAATGCTAAGGGGAGCAGAGAGCAGTAGGACCACTTTGGGAGACAGTCCAGTTCAGTTCAGTTCAGTTCAGTCGCTCAGTCGTGTCTGACTCTTTAAAAACCCATGAATCACAGCACGCCAGGCCTCCCTGTCCATCACCATCTGCCAGAGTTCACCCAGACTCATGTCCATCAAGTCGGTGATGCCATCCAGCCATCTCATCCTTGGTCGTCCCTTTCTCCTCCTGCCCCCAATCCCTCCCAGCATCAGAGTCTTTTCCAGTGAGTCAACTCTCGGGAGACAGTGTGACAGCATTTTCTAAAGCTTGAGAAAGACAAGTGTACAGAACCAAGGAATCTCCCAGCGCGTACTCAGGACAGTGAGTATCCATCCCTCCAGGAAACAAGCACGAGAATGACCGCGCTTGCACCACCCCGGAGATAACATGAAGGTCTATCAACAGAGAATGGGTTAGCGAGCTCACACAACGGATCCCTACACAGAGAGGTGAAGGGGCAAACTGCGAAACTACGGCAACACAACAACAACTTGGATAATTTTCTAAGCATAATATGGAACAAAAGAAGCCAGACGTCAAACAGGCGCTGTTAGATTTTTGCACAAAGCCCGGAAAGAGCAAAACTAGCCAATGGTCTTGGTTTCGGGGGAGGTATTGACTGGAAAGAAGAGTCGAGGGAGCCTGCCAGGGAGCTTGTTCTTGGATGATGGTAACACGGGTGTAAATCGGAAGTGAAAAGGCATCCAGCTGTCCACTTCAGATGCGTGCCCCAAACTGAACGTAAGTTAAATTAGATAAGAAAGAAAAGCAACTTTTATCCTTCAGCCGTCAAAGGCACCTGACTCTCTCACGTCCCAGTTTAAAAATCCCTAGCAATGGTGTCACTGGCCCAACCCAGAGCTGCTCGGGGTCAAGACTATGGAACGACATGGCAGCAGCAGAGGATAGAGTCAGTTGAAAAGACAGAGCTGATGTTTCCAGAACAAGGAGAGAATGGGGAGAAAGACCAAAGTACAGTCGTCCACTCCCTCGTTTCTCCAAGCCTTCCTTTCCTCACCTGTAAAGTGGAAACCACAGAGCATCCTGCCAAGAAGGGTTGAGAAGTAACAGGCCTCAACCACCTCTGCTTGACCCAGGGCCCCCTTCCCTCTGGCCCTCTTCCCCACACAGCCCTGCTCCCCGGCCACCCCTGCCCCTCTGTTCCCCCCACCCTCAGCTCCCCTTCTCTGCCCCCTGTGATCCCCAAAGTGAGGCCCCATCACCATATAATTTCAAATTACTTGTAGCTTTAGTTAATTAAATGTAAAATCATCGGAATAAAATTATACCTTCATTAGAAATTAACTCCCATTTCAGGCCGGGGATAATGACCGGGCTCTCTCTCCCCCCTTCTTCCAAACCACACACAAAATGGTCAGTTAAACTGAATGGGAAAAAAGTTTAACGACTGCACGGCAATCAAGCTTATTATTATTTAAGCACAAGCTATTACCATGTGCAATGAGGTATCGGCCAATAAATTATCTTTGAAAGAGTCAGTCCTTGTCTGAGCCCAGACAGGCTGAGGGCTTCTGCCAGGCAGGCTGTACAGGCCTCTTCCCTCACCAGGTGAGCGGCCCAGGCCCGGGGTGGTGGGTGGGGGTAGATAACGGGCCCTCCTGGTCCCATCCCTCTTGCGGACCTGGAACCTGCTCTCAGGACCCTCCGTGCAGTCTCAGGGCCTTGGGCAGGCTCTCGGAGTCACTCACTGTGAAGGAAGCCTGGGGCCTCCACCTGACTCTCCAGCCCGCGGTCAGGAGCGGATGCTCTCACGCAGGACAGAGATGCTCTCACACAGGGTCAGGGGGCCTGACTCTGAGAACCAGGAGGAGGGCCGAGAAAGGAGAAGTGGGGTGTACAGGAAAGGGATGGGGCTGGGATGAAGCAGAGAGAGTCAAGGGGAAAAAGAATGTTCAAGCGACATGAGGAAGAGGTTGAGATAGAGACTAGGACGTCAGGGGACCGTCAGAGGACCATCAGAGAGCCAGGGAGTGACGCTTAGAGCAAACCCGGTGGAAACCAAGGAATGGAGACCAGAGGAACCCAGAAGGCCCGCGAGAGACTCAGATTCAGGGCAGGGGTGCGTGCTCACAGAGGCTGCTGAGTGCTGGGAGCTTGAAGGCTCAGGTCATTCTTTCTCCCAGAGTGACCGCTCTCCCGATCTGTTGGGCACTGGATGGTTTTGTCGGAGAAGGCAATGGCAACCCACTCCAGTACTCTTGCCTGGAAAATCCCATGGATGGAGGAGCCTGGTGGGCTGCAGTCCATGGGGTCTCTAAGAGTCGGACATGACTGAGCGACTTCATTTTCACTTTTCACTTTCATGCATTGGAGAAGGAAATGTCAACCCACTCCAGTGGTCTTGCCTGGAGAATCCCAGGGACGGGGGAGTCTGGTGGGCTGCCGTCTATGGGGTCGCACAGAGTCGGACACGACTGAAGCGACTTAGCAGCAGCAGCAGGGGGGTTTTGTGGGGCTTCTCAGGTGGCTCAGTTCAGTTCAGTTCAGTCGCTCAGTCATGTCCGACTCTTTGCGACCCCATGAACCACAGCACGCCAGTCCTCCCTGTCCATCACCAACTCCCTGAGTTTACTCAAACTAATGTCCATTGAGTTGGTGATGCTATCCAAACATCTCATCTGTTGTCCCCTTCTCCTCCCACCTCCAATCTTTCCCAGCATCAGGGTCTTTTCAAGTGAGTCAGTTCTCCACATCAGGTGGCTGAAATATTGGCATTTCAGCTTCACCATCAGTTTTTCCAATTTGCCTGCCAAGGAGATGCAGGGTCAATCCCTAGGTCGGGAAGACCCCCTGGAGTAGGAAATGGCAACCCACTCCCGTATTCTTGCCTGGAAAATCCCTGTAGTCCTGGTAATCACGGGCTACCGTCCATGGGGTCACAGAAGACTCAGACACAACTGAGTGACTGAGCACTCATGCACAGTGGATTTTGCAGGATTGGGGCTTCGGGTGCTAGTGGTAAAGAACCTGCCTGCCAATTCAGGAAACATAAGAGGCAGGGGTTCAATCCTTGGGTCGGGAAGATGCCCTGGAGGAGGGCATGGCATCTCACTCCAGTATCTTGCCTGGAGAACCCCATGGGCAGAGGAGCCTGGTGGGCTGCAGTCCACAGCATCACAAAGAGTCAGACATGGCTAAAGCGACTTAAGACGCGAGCATGAAGACAGATGAGAGAAGAAAAGACACAGAAGTTTGAAGACAAAGTGTCTACCATCTCCGAGTCTGTCTAAACACCTGCCTTCCCTGTCTCCTCCCTGCCCTCAACACCTTACTTGTCCTCTCCCTGCCCTTCTCCTAAGTTCTGAGGACCCATTCCTGTCTCCCATCTCTGTCCTCTGCCCAAGTATCCCCTTTATCAGGGACTGGATGAGAGGGTGGACTGGAGGGTCAGGTGAGACCCCACGCCCAGGTCTCTGTGGCTGGTGGATGGGATACAAGTGCACCCCTCTCAGAGTCCTCAGACACCCCTCCCAGACTGCAGGCAGCAGCCAGAATCCTCCTCCCAGGGGCTTTAGGGGCTTACTGACTTGGGTTGAAACCCAAGTTCTAGCTTCAAGTCACTGGATGACCTTGGAAGTTTCCTTAACTTCACCTATAAAATGCTGTGATAATGGCCCCCATGCCACAGAGTTGCAGGGTCTGATGAGTCTGGGTGAGTAAGTGCCTGGTGCAGAGCCTGGCATGGAGCAGTTGTCCCAGGGAAGAAACTCCCCACCAGACAGGACGGCGGCCCCTCTCCTGGGCACAGTCTCTCTTCCGTGACCCACAGCAAGCTTCTTTCCCAGACAGAACACCAGGGTGAGCGGGCATGGAAGTCCAGCTAGGGCAAGGAGACGAAGGACCATAGAACGGGGATCACAGGAGGCTGACCCTGGGACCTCTGCATCCCCATAAAACCAAGACCCTCACTTTGTATCTTTCAAGAAACCCAAAATGCACAGCCTCGTCACATAGCTCAATAATAAAATTTCATGGAGTGAAAACATAAATAAATGTGTACATGAACTAACCAGAAGGTCCCACCCTCAGGGAAACCCGACCTGCCGTTAACTTCTAGTCCAAGTTGGCCTGCAGACAGACTCCCTTGAAAGTCACCTCCGTCTCTCTCACAGGTCAGGCCGAGATTTAGAGATTGGGGCCGTGTGTGCGCCCTCATCTGCTACCTGCCCGTGAGTGATGAGAGACACGTTCCCGGGACATGTTTACAGTCACCCCGCGCCCCCAGCCCGCGCTCCCCACCGCACCATCCCCTGGTAATTCACGGCCCGGCTCCGGTTGGCAAATGACTGATACGGCCTTCACAGCGGGACCTGCTGGTCACTTGTCTCAAGGAGACTGGGAAGGAAACTCAGGCACAATATAAATGGGGCCCGTGGCAGCCTCAAACACCTTGGAAAATTCCCCAGCCCAGACACCGCACCGTTTTAAGTAATAAAACCACAGAGAGATTGCACGGTCACCTGACAGCCTGCGACGGATGGCCGCCCGCGTGAACTTTTTACCTTCGGGATGGGGACAGAGAGAAGAGGGAGGGAAAAGAGAGCCACCCGGCCAGCCCACTGCTTCCTGGCTCACAAGCTGTTGCCCAAAGCACAGGCAGAAGCTGCACTGGACGTGCCCCCAGCTCAGGTGCCTGGGGCGGGCGGGGGTGGACTCTATCCTCACTAGGAGCCTCAGACTTTGTTTCCCCATCTGGCAAATGGGAATACTCATGGCCGGGGTATCACTTTTCCAAAACCCAGAAACAGCCCTAAAATAAACCGTCCCAGTATTAGAAATGCAATCCTCACTCTCATTCATTCATTTATTCTTTGATTCAACAAGAATTTGTCCCCATACCAGTTTAGCAGTGGGTATGGAGGCAAGGGAATGACAGTGTGGGGAGATGTGAGGTGACCTCCAGAAAACAACTGATGACCCTTGGAGTACCATTCATCAGCCTTGTGACCTTGGGCTTGTCACTCCAGCCCCCAGAACCTCAGTTTTCTCATCTGTAAAATGGGGGTGCTAACGGCACCTCCTTCAAAGGGCAGGGAAATCCCATGTGTCACCCTCAACCCAGGGTGTGACTCATAGTAGGTACACACCAGGCCTGGTCTTCTGTCCCCATGTCCTTCTGCCTGCAGCTGGAGAGTCCTTGTGCAAATCTGAGAGCCCACCCTAAAGACCCAGAGCTCCTGAGCTGGGTGTGAAGCCATGAGCCTGTCTGGGCTGGAAGGCACAGGGATCCCGTCTCTGTCTCTTGAGGCCAAGGGCACATCCTGGATCCAATCAGCCTGGGGTGGGAGTGGAGGGCAGGGGAACATGGGATAAAGCTAACTGCCAATGGTTCGCCCCGAGACCGTGAGAAGGTGCTGGGAGGAGGCGTGCCACTCCTGCTGGGTGGTCACCCCGCAGATGGAGCCCTCTTCAGTGTGCCCGCCAGCCCCTCCCCAGACGGACACAAGAGCAGATAAGAGAGGGGAGTGGCCAGCCCCTCCCATCCCACCTCTTGCACTTGAGCTTGGCTTTTTCCTCCCAAAGTCTAAGAGAATCTTTCCTCCAGCCCGGGTGCCTGCGAGGAGAGGAAATGCTTTTCCAGCCCAGAGCTCAGCCACTGCACTGGCCTGTCCTTGTGCCCACGGAGCCCAGGCAGAGGGCTCACTGGCTGAGAGGGTGGGGCTTGCCTGAGTGGTCGCTAGGACCACCACCCGAGGGCCCAGGGCCCCAGGTTCTGAATCTAGCTCAGCAGGTGCCCACAGCCCCATAACTGAATGTCACCGGGGAAGACAAGTTTGAGGGCCACCAGCTGCAAGGAGTCACACATCAGAAGGGCTCAGGTGGGGGCACAGCTGGGGGTTGGCCTCGAGATGCAGCTGAATCACAGGGTGGTGGGCGGTGAGGGTGGGGGTGACCAGCAAGCCCTGGGAGTGACAACAGGAAGACCCCCTCCCCCCCCAGGAAGAGTGGCCATCCACCCACGGACAAGTTACATCAGCGGGCAGGACCCTACAAAAGGCTATGTGAACCCCATCTACCCAGGCCAACCCTGGGCCGGGCACTGCCAGGGCGGGTGGTAGGAGGAAGGGGTTACAGTTGTGAAGATCCCACGGCCAACCCCAGTGGTCGGGGAGAGGACAAGCCTTGAACACTAAATGGGCTTGGAGTTTGAAACAGCACAGGAACTAGTCTTGGGTGCCAGCATGAGCCAGGCTTAATGCTACAGAGTGGAAAGTAATGGAGTTGGACCAAGATGTCATTTATGGACTTGCCACCCAGCAAGCAGAGGGAAGCGGCTGAGGGAGAGCAGAGCGGTCGCCGTTATTGGAAAAATAAAACCATTTCATGTTTATACCCCTAATAAGTAGAGATGCTTCTAAACTGGTTACACTTGATTTTTTTTTTCCTTTATGCTTTTCTGTATTTTCTAATTTTCCTGCAATGAACATGTATTACTTGGGTAATAGAGAAATAATAAAAGCTTAAAAAGAGTCAGGTGGTAAGAGTTCATGGGTCCCTGAAGACCATACAGCCACCCGTTTCTGGGCACACGTTCTGCTGGCCCAGGGGTCCCAGGGATCCCCAGGGGAGGGGTCAGGGAGCTGAGGGCAAAACAGACATCCTACGGCTGCCAAGGCCTCCAGGAGAGGCTGAGAAGGAGGAAACCCAGGCAGCGCTTGCTTCAGTATCTGTCAGCTCCCATGTGCTCAGAGCAGGGAGGGGAGGTGGGGGGAAGGTTGGTGAGAGCCCTGGGTGCAGCCACCGGTGGAGGGCTGAGCTAAGAGGGAGGCCCTGTGGTCAGTTCGGGATCACAGCACCGGGAAGCTCTGAATCAGGAGCTTGTTTCAAATCCTGACTGCACCCTCACCAGCCGGGGAAGCCAGGTGTCCCCTCACAGAACAGAGCAAATATTAGACAAGGGCGGGGGGAGCACCTGGCTCCGAGCAGTGATCTGCGCCTTTCGCAGAGTCCACTCTTGGTCTGGTGGGAACTGGAGTGAATGGGGGACCACCAGGAGCCCTCAGCAGGCGGGCCCCGCCACGTGTCTGGAGTCACAGCCATCTGGGTCCTGATGAACGGCCCCTGTTCAGGGTGAGCAGCGCTCAGACACTAAACTGCACCATGAGAAAGGGGTCGCTGGGGCCTGAGGCACCTGCTGAGCTCTGGATCCCAGCTTGCACGCTGTGCGACCCTGGGGAAGCCACTTTCCCTCTCTGGCCCTCATTTTCCTCATCTATAAAATGGGGATAACAAGGATGGTACCCGTGGCAGGCTACACTGTTGATTCCAACTCCGTAGTGTCTCCCACTGAGAGGCAAGACGGGGTTCACCTGAGACTTTGAGCTTGGCCCTGTGACTGGCTTTGGCAACAGGAGGAAGGAGGAAGGGAAGCCACTCTGGGGCCAAGACTTCAAGCGGCCTCGGGCATTTCCAGTTGCTCTCTGCAACACTGCCATCCACAAGAAGACGAAGCCCAGGCTGGGACCTGAAAGACGATGGAGCAGTGGAGCAGAGCTAACTGCCCCGGCCCAGCCCAGACGAGACCAGCGAACTCCCAAATAACCCTCTGACTTGTGAGAATAAATGATCACTGTTTTCAAGCAACTGCAGTCTGGACTTATTTCTTACACAGCAACTTTGTGGTAATTACTGAATGATATATTTCCACAAAAAGTCAATGTAAGGATTCAGTGAAACAATGCCTGGTGCATAGTAAATGCTCATTAAATACTCAGCTGCTCGTATTAATATTGTTATCATTGTCATTATTACCATCTATTGTGGGGGCCAGAGGTCAGGAGATGGGAGCTCGCAGAATCCCCACATTCATCACGTCTGCCCAGACATGCTCCAAGCGACAAGTGCCCCCATCCAGGCGACCGCTTTTACTGCACTTTGGAAACCTATTCCAATTAGAGGGTGCAGTTGTGGCTCCTGCCACCCTAGACAGGGGCAAGACAAGCAGGGTGCAGGCTCCCCAGGCAGGGGCCTAAGCATTCTGTAATAACCATATTTCTTATGAGGCTTTAGTTTCACTTCCTTCGAATTAAGTCTCGGCAATAAAGCAATCAAGTCCCACTCCTGGGAAGCAGGGCTGAATTCCACCTGGCACGAGTAAAGCTCTCGGTGCCCCTCTGCTGGAGCCTCCTCTCCCAACCTGGAGACGGCAGCTTGGGGGCACTGTCGGGTGCTCAACTGACCCCTTGGGGAGTTTTCACTCCAGTTGCCACTCCATCTCCAAGCCTCTAGACCAGTTTCAGGAGCATCCAGCCAGGTGCGCTGGGCACCTAGAGAGGCATGACGTCATAGAGGGGAGCGCTCACCTCCACACTCCCTGCTTCCTGCGGCTGCCCCCCTCATCATCAGGGCACCCAGCTGGGAGGGTCTTACAGGACTTAAAGAAACAAGAACCAAGATGCTGCTTTCGGTGCATCGTTTGGTGTCAAACTCTGATGTAGGGGAATCAGCAGGGCAGATGGGAAAGCTGTGTGAGAGAAGGAAAAACCTTTCCTCCTCACCCTGCAGCCCCCATCCCAACTCCCCACTGCCCCCACCTCCAGGGACAGACCAGAGAGGCTGGTCGCTTTCACCCTCTGCTTCCCCAGATCAGTTTCCTCTGAGAAGATGCCCAAGCAAAGTAAGGAAAAGTGGGTGACTGATGACCTCCGCAAGATGGTTTGGGGGGGGGCGGTCCCAAAGCAGAGAAGCCCTGCTCCTCCCAAGTCCCGCCCAGGATGTCCATTTCCAGCAGCCTCTGATGAGAATAGGGGGCCAAAGGAGGTCACAACAGCATCAGGGCAGAGTAGGGGCCCAAGGAGGAGCTTGGAGTCGGTGCTGGCAAGGGTGAAGCAGGAGAGGCACTTGCCTCAGATGCAAAATTGAAGGTGGCGCTGAAAACTCAGCGATCAACAGAAATAGTTTTGGTGGGTTTTTTTGTTTTTGTTTTTGTTTTTCATTTCTTGGCTGAGCCATGTGGCATCAAACCCTCACCCTCCTGCAGTGGAAGTGTGACATCTTAGCCACTGCAACACCAGAGAAGTCCCAGAAATAGTATTTTTAAAAATCAAAATGAATACAGGAAAACCACGATGAACAAAATATCAACTCTGAAATAGACTGGCTGTTATGTTTAAGAACTTGCATTATTGGGTGCTGGGAAGGGCTGCTTGATTCCAGTCAACATGAGGCCCTGCAGGGCAGGTGTATAAGGCTTGGTAATGGTGTGCAAACAGACTGGGCTTTATGGGTTTTACATACAGTTATGGTCTTTGTGGAGTTTTTATAAATCTTTTCCACTTGGTTTAGAATATGGGTGGGGAGAGGGGGTCCGGCGGGCTCCCCTGGTAGCTCAACGGTAAGGACTCTGCCTGCAATGCAGGAGACTCGGGTTCAGTCCCTGGTTCGGGAAGATCCCCTGGAGAAGGAAATGGCAACTCAGTCCAGTGTTCTTGCCTGGAATATTCCATGGACAGAGGAGCCTGGTGGGCTACAGTCCTTGGGGTCACGAAAGTGTCAGACTAAACAACAATGTTGATAAATGTACCTGGGGCCCAGGACTTTTTCCCTTTGCCTCAGGCTCCTCCTCTTACACTGTCTGGGGAGTCAGGGCGAGACAGAGACTCAAGGAGAAGCCAGCAGGGAGCCTTTGTGAAAACCCTGGAGCTTAGCGCCAGCTCTCAGAAGACAAGGGCCGGAACAAACAAAAGCATTAACATGACGAATTGTTCAACCCAAATGGGAAATCCCCAGTTTGGCCAACTCTGCCTGGATTACACGTTTAGCATTGGGAAGATGGGGTCTTGCAGTTCAAAACGAAAGTATTAGCGAAAATAAAGCGATCAAATTTGCTGACATTTATTCAGCACAGGCTCTGCCGGGCCCAGTCTATGAGCTCTTTACACAGCCCAGGAGCTCCCTGAGAGAAAGGAGCACTCACCGTCCCCCGTTTCCCAAGGGAACGCCTGGGTCATAAACCAGAGAGTTTAAGGCACTTGTTGAGGTCACACAGCTGGGAAGGGGTAAAGCCTGGGTTCAATGTCAAGACCCCATCCTTAACCTCTTCTCCACATGGCTTCGAGTGAAATTTTATTCATCTGAGCTTGTGACTGTGAAATGCATCCCTATGTCACAAACCTGAATGGGGGACCCGGAGGCGCAGCCCTTGTCTGACGACAGAACCAATCAAGAGAACAGATGATTTTAAAAATGATTTAAACAGATGATTTTTAATAATACGGTACAGACTGTGATCTCAGAGGAAGGGGGTGGACTGTATAGTTACAACCTGCACCAAGGACTCCACCTGGGACAACATGGACGGAGTGCCGGGAGAGCACCTCAGGGGTCCTGACCTGGGGATGGGACCAGAGGCAGAGAAGAGGTGAGGGCAGGTGAGAGCTGAGGGGCCAGGGGCCCGGGCAGAGCGCCGTGAGGACGCGGGCTCCCCTGCGAAGGACGGCCAGCCCCTCCATGGTCACAGCTAACCAGTGGCCAAGCTGCACGCAGCCACCGCCCCTGCCCCCTGGCTCTAACCCAGATGGTCCAGATCCCAGGTGCTCCCTCCAGGGGCAGAAGGGTCTCTTGGACCATCCTGGGCAACGCGTCCTTCTGTGCGTGGCCTCACAGTGCCTGACCCCACTGGACAAATCTGCCCCCTCTCACTCTCTCTGGAGCCCCTGCCCATCCCCACTGCCTCCTCCAGGCTGGGAAGCCACCCAGGAAGTCACTAGGCAGCTCCTGGGGGACACAGACCCCACCTGTGCAGATCTGCTCATTCCCTGCTTCCCACTGCCCCATACACTGCAGACAGGAGGGGAGAACAGGGGGTGTCCGAGGATGGGTGGCCGGAGAGGGCTCATGGCAGCCAGGCACCTGCGGCCCCCACCAGAGAGGACTACAGACTCCCTGCCCCGGGCAGGGCTTCCCATCCCTGCTGGAACGGAACCAACCTCGCAGCCTCAGCAAGGGGCTCTCCAAGCCAAGGATATGAGTGCGTTAATTAATGAATTAGCCATTTAATTAACATAATTAGGCCTCATTATTTTCCTTGCACCTATCGTCAATTTTTGAGCAATTAAAAGGAACACTGGAGGAGAATGGGGGGATCTGGGTTGTCACTGCGGGTGTAGAATGGAAAGCCAGGCCTGGGGTGACCCTTAGGCCAGCCCAGCCTGGGGGCGGGGAATGCAGGGGAAAATGAGACTCAAGTGAACACACGCACATGAACAAGCACACACCCCAAGATGCAGTGTCCCCGAGTCTGGGTGTGCAGATCACTCTCCATTCACTTGTTAAGGTCCTAGTAGGTGCCAGTATACCAGGACACAGTTGGACCAGGACAGGCAACTTCCCTCCAAGGGGATGGAGGGAAGTTGTTGGGGAGTGCCAGAGTCAGCCCCCACCTCCGTGAGCCTTTGAGATAGACCATCTTTCCCTAGCTGTGTGACCTAAGGCAAGTTCCTTAGCCTCTCTGGGCTGTTTCTTTAGCAGAAAGATGGGTATCCAGTAGATATCTACCCTCCCCCCACCCCAGTATTATTGTCAGGATGCACAGAGACGCTGCACACCAGGCCCCTGGCACACAGTCAACTAGCAGGAAGTAGCAGGGATTTGGATTTTGTTGGGATTGGAAGGTCTGAGCTGAGAAGCGACCTGGTGAAAGTTTAGAAAGATCCCTGGTTGCCCAAGTGGACACTAGACAGTGGAGAGGTGAGGGTGGAGGCGGCGCCCAGCTACGAGGTCCAGGCAGAGGTGTGTGTTAGCCAGGGGTCTCCACCCTGAGCCTGGGCCTGATCCCCCGGAGCCAGAGAAGACAAGGGCGTTAGGGGCGTGGCTCTGGGTCTCACTGACACCAGAGAAGGAGCCAGTAGAGAATCCTGGAAAAGAACAGCCAATGAGATGAAGAAAAATTAGCAGCGAGTCCTCCTAGGAACCAAGTGAAGAGAAGGCTTTAAGGAGAAAGGAGTAGCCAGATGCATCGAACGCAAATGCCCGAGTTTGCTGGTCGCTAGTCACATGCCGCCTGATTTCAGGGGAGGGCTGACGGCCTGTGTGCAGAGACTGGAGGATGAACCGGGGCTGGAGGCAGCAGAGGGTGAAGACCACTCTCCTGGGCATTTTGCTTCAAGGGAGCAGGGACACGGGTGTTCGCAGGGGAACAGGGCCTTGGGGACAATTTGTTTACAAGACGGGAGGTGTCACAACATATCTGGGGCTGATAAGATGATCCAACCCCAGGAAATAAGACCCATGGTTTGGATGGTGCAGACTGTTCCATTTTTCTAATTTAAAAACATCCCCTCACATACCATTTTTTTTTTAAACTGCATTTTACTCAACTAATCTTTCCAACTTTTCATATCACCTGACTGGGGACA
Organism: Neotragus pygmaeus; assembly: GCA_006410875.1. Lineage (NCBI taxonomy): Eukaryota > Metazoa > Chordata > Mammalia > Artiodactyla > Bovidae > Neotragus > Neotragus pygmaeus. The sequence goes on from SJYV01043823.1 coordinate 14,797, forward strand.
TTTGCCACCCTCAGGCCAGAGGGCCCTAGCTTGTTCTGATGGTGTCCCTCAGAGTCCTCCCTGCGTTTTATTGGGAAAATTGCAAAATACAGGTTCAAACCCTTGCAAACTCATAAGCTGCTTTTTTTTTTTTTTGCATTTTTCCCTTGTAATTTTTTATTTAGCTCAAGTCTTAATATTTTTAATGAGTGTGCCAACCTAGGGGGAAGGAACATATGCATTTGAGACACAGATGAAGATTCCAGACTGTCAAAGTGGTCCATCAGCCACCCCAGCATAGAGCCAGACATCGGGCATCAATTATGAAGGCGAAGAAACAAGAAAAGTGTAAGAACAAAATTCTAGAAATGCAACATCAGAGTCTGCGTGTAAAAGGAAAGCACAGGTCAGCATTTCATGATATTCATTAGTCTGCAGCAAGCTGAACTATCTTCTTTATAAAGTTCAACATTCATGCGTGAGAATATTTTTGAAGTATAGGTGCTGTAAAATATTATAGGAAGTTACAGGTGTACGATATAGTGACTCACTATTTTAGAGGTTACATTCCATTTATAGCTATTATACAACATTGGCTAATTCCCTATGCTGCACAATGTATCCTTGAAGCTTATTTTAACCTAGTAGCTTGTCCTTCCTCCTCTCCTACCCCTATCTGCCCCTTCCTCCTTCCTTCTCCTCACTTGCAACCACTGGTTTGTCCTTTATACTTATAAGTCTGCTTCTTTTTAGTTACATTCTCCAGTTCGCTGTATTTTTTAGATTCCACATATAAGTGATATCATATGATATTTGTCCTTCTCTGTCTGGCTTATTTCACTGAACGTAATACCCTCCAAGTCTGTCCATGTTGCTGCAAAAGGCAACATGCCTTTTTGTGGTTGAGCAATATTCCATTGTGTGGATTTCCCTGGTGGCTCAAACGGTAAAGAATCTGCCTGCCATGCAAGAGACTCAGGTTTGATCCTTGGGTCAGGAAGACCCCCTGGAGAAGGGAATGGCTACCCACTCCAGTATTTTTGCCTGGAGAATTCCATGGACAGAGGAACCTGCTGCTGCTGCTGCTGCTAAGTCACTTCAGTCGTGTCCGACTCTGTGCGACCCCATAGACGGCAGCCCACCAGGTTCCCCAGTCTCTGGGATTCTCCAGGCAAGATCACTGGAATGGGTTGCCATGTCCTTCTCCAATGCATGAAAGTGAAAAGTGAAAGTGAAGTCGCTCAGTCGTGTCCGACCCTCAATGACCCCATGGACTGCAGCCCACCAGGCTCCTCCGTCCATGGGATTTTTCAGGCAACAGTACTGGAGTGGGGTGCCATTGCCTTCTCCAACAAAAGAGCCTAGTGGGCTACAATCCATGGGGTCACAAAGAGTCTAACACAAATGAGCAACTAACGCTTTCACTTTTGAATATTCCATTGTATGTGTGTGTGTATATATATATATATATCTTCTTTATCTATTCCTCTGTTGATAGACATTTGCATGGCTTTCCTGTCTTGGATATTGTAAATAGTGCTGCTATGAACATTGGGGTCCATGTATCTTTTCAAATCAGTGTTTTTCTTGTTTTTGGATATATACCCAGGAGTGGAATTGCTGGGTCATATGATAGAGACCAAGTAATTGTTCTGCTGCGTATTTGTCTGTTTTTAAGGTAGTGTTCTTATTTTTTTCAGTATATTTTCTATTTCCGCGTCACACACATATGGGAAAATGCACAAATCTCCAGTGTTCGGCCCAAAGAGTTTGAACAGAGTCAACACAGTCTGCAATCCAGCACTCAGTTGGACATGGATTGAGAAGCATATTCTCACCCCTCAAGGGCTGGGGAACACCAAGGGGAGCCACCATCCTGCCTTCCAGCGCCATAGATCTTTCCGTAAATGGGCTCGCACAGGCTGCATTGCTGGGGTCTGGCTGCTTCTCTCACTTGTGAGATTCATCCCCGACGCTGCCTGTACAGCAGACCATGCTGCCCAGTTTCCCTGAGTGAATAACCATAGATCTTCATTCATTCTATTACAAACAGGCCTTTAGTCCTGTGTGAGCACTGACTATGGACATTCTTGTATGTCTCATGGTGTGTGTACTTTTAGGAACATATTTGTACAGAAGTTGAGAACCTCTGTACTGGGGAAGCACGAGATGTTAACAGTCTCAAAACTCACATCCCAAAATAGCATTAGGCCTGTCAGTCCATGGTCAGAATTTGGGATCCTCACTGCTCAATTGGTTTTCTGATGTTTCTCATCTCTCTTGAAAGCAATAGTTTTCGATCGAGGATGGTTTTGCTCCTCCTCCCCCAGGGGACTTTTGGCAATGTCTCAAGGCCTTTTTGGTATCACAACAGGGGAAGCTGGTGGCATCGAGTGGAGAGAGGCCAGGGATGCTGCTAACATGCAACAAAGAATGATCTGCTCCCGGTGTCAGTGAGGCTGAGGTTTAGAAACCCTGCATGGAAGGAATGAGCGGTTCACAATGCCTGAGTGAGGTTGCAGCTTAGTGCTGGCAATTTCAGCCCCCAAACTTATTCAGAAGCAGACTGAAGGAGGCAGAGGCATGGTTGCCAAAAGTCATACAAAGTGCAGCAGGGCTCCAAGAAAGAAGCGATCAGAAGCAAGACAAATCAAGAGGGAGAGACGGGGATTGCTCTGGACTTTTAAGGCTAAGTAGGAGCTTGTCTGGGTTCAAGGAAGGAAGGGCATTTGGCAGAGGGAAGAGCACCAGGAAAGTTACAAAGCTATGGTGGATCTCAGAGCGGGGAGGCCCACGCACCCAGGAGCAGGGAAGGCTCCTTGGGGAGGGGGCAGCGTAAGGTGGTCTTGGAAGATGAGCCATCGTCTGGAGGAAGGAGCAACCTGTGGGGACTGGAGCATGAGTGGGCTCGAGTGCCCCAGGAGCCTGACAAGCTGGGGGGCAGGAAGATGGGGTACCACCCAAAGCAGTTTAAAGGGAGCTGGGACAAGGCAATAGCAACTGAGTCCGAAAGGTAGGTGAGGTTCTAGTGACCCAGAACGTGTCAGAAACTTCCTGTCCTCCAAAGATGCTCCATGTTCCCCACCCCAACCAGAGCTTCCTGGAGATGGAATAATAGCCCTTGACCCCGGTCCCTCACTCCACCATCCATAATCCATCAGCAAGTTCTGCAGCCTCCAGCCCCCGAGAGCCCTCTTCACCTCCTCTGCCTCCACCTTGTCCCAGTTGCCATTCTCTCCTGCCTAGACCACGGCCCCAGCCTCCTCAGTGGGGTCTCTGCCTCCATTGGGCACCTCCCCGATTCCCTCCACACGGAAGCTGCTAGAGAGATTTCAGCAAAACATAAATGAGCAAGTCACTTGGCTGTTGGAAACCCACCAAGCTCGTCCTCCCGTGGCTTAAGTGGTGCCACTCTTGGCAAGGAGTTGGGTCTCAGCTCCAACTTGGGCCCCTTTCCAGGGGCCTCAGGGGCAGCAGAAGACTTGGTGCCAGCCCCGGGCTCTGCTCTGTTCCAGCTCCCCCCGCAGCCCANCTCGTCCTCCCGTGGCTTAAGTGGTGCCACTCTTGGCAAGGAGTTGGGTCTCAGCTCCAACTTGGGCCCCTTTCCAGGGGCCTCAGGGGCAGCAGAAGACTTGGTGCCAGCCCCGGGCTCTGCTCTGTTCCAGCTCCCCCCGCAGCCCAGGGCCTCCTGGCTCATGGGCTGTGGGTGGAACTTGCATTTCCACCAGGCTGGCCCCCAGCAGAGGGGGTGATGGAGACTGCCTGCCAGGTTTCCCATCTCAGCCTGTCGAAGCCTGCCTCTGCAGGACCCAGGCTCCCAGGAGGGCTGGGTCCCCCAGGGCCTCTGCCTGCCTAGTTCACCACTGTGCAGGCTCAGGACTTCCCGGGGTGGGGCCAGGCCCCCTGGGCGTCCAGAGAGCTCGTTATCCCGTCAGCCCTGAAGCCGCACCTGCTCTCCTGGTCTCCTGTGATCTCAATTAATCCGCCCTGCCCTGATTAATTAGCAGGGTTAATTATGACGGCTGCTGCTGCTGAAGCTTGGGGAGGAAAGCCCAGCCAAGTGGCAGAGGAGAGACCCAGCCTGGAGTGGGGCGGGGCGCCTCACTCTGCTTGATCCCCTGGCCGCCCCTGCCCAGTGCCTGGTGCCCACCCTTCCCAGGGCCAAGGTCAGGGGCCTCAGGAAGCCACTGGGGGACTGTGATTCCCAAGGACCAGGCCTATCAGGGCCAGGCCAACACCCTCAGACATCACCGGAGACAAGGGCACAGGACCCAGAACTGTGGGTTTAGCTCCTCTGACCTGACCTGTTACGTCACATCTAAGTCCCAACCTCACCCATCATCATGACCACATATGAAAGGACTCCAGACTCCATCCTGGCAGGAACCCCTTGATTCATACTTGCCCTTTGAAGGTGAGCTTACCACCCACTCCCCTATATACCCGTCCCCTTTAGACTCAAAGGCCACTGTGCGTGGAGACAGATCTAGAAAGAGGTCAAGGTCAAGAATTGGGTTGCAGTGGTCAGGCACAGTCTGTCCTGCTCTCTGGACCCCGTGAATGAATTGCCTCGTGGGCTCAGAGATTTCCCCATCCTCCACTCTTCCTCCAAGCTAAGCCTTCAGCTGAGCATCAAAGCATCAGAAATGGGCTCAGGGTTTCGCAGGCAACTCCAGCCTCTGCCTGAAGACCTGGAGCCCCGAGCCCTTCCCATCCCAGCTCAGCCCCAACAAGGAACCTCCTTGTTGCGCTCCTCCTCTGGGCTCCAGGCCTTCCTCGTCAGGACAGTCACCCCTCAAGGATGAAAGCTTGACTCAGCACAGGGTCCCCACCCAAGCTGGGCCACCACCGAAGTCCTGCATACACCTCCTCCCGACACGCATCCATTATCCTGCTCGCCAAAAACGCGATCCATTATCACCGCCTGCGCCTGGCAAAATGTATCATTACCTGCACCCTCGGCACTTCCCAGATCAATCCACTTCTTAAATGTAGTAATAGAGAAGAGGATTAGGTACTAGAAAACTCATTATGAAAATGGCGTACTCAAATTCTTTAAAGGTGATATTTCATAAAATATACCCGGCCTGCCGCGTGCCTCAATCATTCTTTTTAATAGCTCCGTAGCAGCCAGAAAATAAAGTATTCATGAAGATTGAAGAAGATGATCCCATGAACTTCAATTTAATTGGTGCAAATTAAAACAATCCATCTTTCTGTGCTGTCCGTCTATCTCCAATCATCCCCACGTTGCACGTCCGGCACCCTGATTACAATTATCTTTTAATAGGAAAACTTGTCAGTTTTTGTGTGATTTACATAAGCTTGAGCAAACTTATGGGCATCAGATAGGGGCCTTGGTGTGTGATTTCCTGCTCCCAGCTCCCTGGCTCTAGGGAGGCTGGGTGGCAGGTAGGGGAGGCAGGGCCCGGGCCAGGTGGGGGAGGGGCTGGCGTGGATGTGTGACGTGCCCGCGTTTGCAACACTCAGCAGAGACAGGGCTGCATAGGACATCTACGTACGGTGCCTCACTCCCAGGCTCTGGCCATGTCCTTCCTCTGGCACCACGGCAGCCGCACGTGGACCCGACAGGGCCTCTTCTCAGCGGCCATGGTCACTCACGGCCATAAATGCACACCGACATCCCATCTAATGAGCTCTATTCACTCTTTTTTCATCATTCAATGCGCGTGTGCACGTGTGTTTGTGTGTGTGTGTGTGTGTGTGTGTGTGTGTGCTGTTGTGTCTGGCTCTTTGTGACCCCGTAGACTGAAGATCACCAGGGAGCTCTGTCTATAGGATTTTCCAGGCAAGAATACTTGAGTGGGTCGCCATGCCCTTTTCCAGGGGATCTTCCTGACCCAGGGATCGAACCCACATCTCTTGTGTCTCTTGCATTGGCAGGCAGATTCTTTACCACCAACATGCCATCTGGGAAGCCCCATCTTTTAAACTGCACCCCCAGTTCACACACAGTTCATATTGCTGCCAGTGCCTCATTGAAGAGCCCATGCGTGCGTGCTTGCTAAGTTGTTTCAGTCATGTCCAATTCTTTGCGATGCTAGACACTGTAGCTCACCAGGCTCCTCTGTCCTTGGGATTCTCCAGGCAAGATTACTGGAGTGGGTTGCCAAGTCCTTCTCCAGGGGATCTTTCCTGTCATGATTTTCTGAAGTTTGCATCTTCAGCCTGCATTGGCAAGTGGGTTTTTTACCACTAGCACCATCTGGGAAGTCCCTTGAAGAGCCCATGGAAACAGACAAATGAAGTTTTCTAGGGACGAGAAGTGAGGGGAGAAAATCAACAATGGTCTGACCATAACAACAAACTTGAACAAGGAGGAAAGACGGGTGCTTGGGTCCCACGAGGAGTGTGTGATGGAGAAGTTGTGGATTTTAATTCAACAGAAACCAGCCTACCGAGACCCAAGCAAGGTACAGGCACCAATGAGTGCCATCTCAGACTCTATCAATAGAGATATGATGGCTAGAAAGAAGGAGGTGATCATTCCACCCACAGCCATGCCATTTAGATCACCTCTGACCTGTTTGTTCTTTCACTTATTCATTTATTCAGATAAACATTTGTTGAGTTCCTGCCAAGTGTCAGGTGCTGGAGATCAAGCAGCAAATGCGGCCAGCCCAACTCCTATCCTTATAGGCTTTATAATCCACTGCGATACAGAAGGACAAGAAGGCAAGATGATTATACAGGCTGATAACAATCTGCAGTCAGGGAAATGAAGCTAGAGGAGGGACCCCTGTCAAAGCTGTAGGACCCCACAGCTGCTGATGCCAGGCTGAAGACCTATTAGGTGAAATGGGGGCCGGGAGGGAGAATATTCCAGAGAGACCAACATGTACAAAAGCCCAAAGCAAGAAAATACAAAGTGTTGACACACAGAACGTGTGATGGAGCAGAGTGTGAGGATGCATGAACAAAGGCAGGCCGAAAGTGTGGCCTGAGTATTGTCTGCTTACTTTTACCCTTTAAAATATTTAATGAATTCTTAGCTATATGGGTCATATATGAACACAGTCTCAATCAAAACAAAAATTTAAGCATCACAAATGAAATCTCCCTAGACCACCTCCACTTTCTCCCCTGTACCTCTCTGCAACTTACCAGTCTGGTGTGCAGCCTTCCAGATTTTTCTCTACGCCTTCACATACATACGGATCTGTGGTAATCTATAGAAGCTTTTTGTTTTATTTCTTATAAAAATGCCCGTGTACTGTCATGATTTTCTGAAGTTTGCATCTTTATCTTGGCCCCATCTGCCACTGTCCTCATCACCCTCGCAAGGGGTACATCCAGCATACTTGGCAGGGAGGGAGTGTCCATAGCGAGTATGCTCCTGACCATCTGGGCGGCAGCAGGACAGGGCGTGGAGGATGAGAGTGGGCACTCTACAGCCAGCTCTGCCTCTGCAACCCCAGCCAAGCCCCTTCCCATCTCAGAGCCTGGGTTTCCTTGTCCTGAAGACAGAGAGTGACAGACCCTGCCTGCAGAGATGTGTGGAATCTAAGTTAAAGCCCATAAAGTGGTCAGCTTGGGTCTTGGTCCATGAAAGGGTCTCTGCACACGTGTTGATGTTGCCAAAAATGTCTGTGTCATCTGAGAACAGGCCTGGGTGTCCCCAACACAGGGTATTCCTATGGCTCCAGCCCCAGCCTGCACGTGCCACACCCTGGGAGACAGAGCCCTTCTTTGTCCTGGAGCTCCTCCTGGTCAGGATTGGGGGTGGAGGGAGGCTGTTAACAGCCTGATCCTGCAGGCCCTTCTCCCTGTGGCCCCTGTCGGGCTCCATCTGCCACTTCTCCCCGCAGCCCTCCACCAGAGGATCACATAGCTGGTACAATAAATGTCATTTGCTGAAGTAGCAAACAAGCAAAGTCATCCTTTACATGGGAGGAAAAGCCCTTTCCAAGTGGGGGCTGGAAATTGAACTCACCAGAAATTCTGTCTCTAAGGGATGGTAGAGGGGCTCCCCAGGTGGCACTAATGGTAAAGAACCTGCCTGCTAATGCAGGTAGACAGAGGAGATGCAGGTTGGATCCCTGGGTTGGGAAGATCCCCTGGAGGAGGGCATGGCAACCCACTCCAGTGTTCTTGCCTGGAGAATCCCATGGACAGAGGAGCCTGGGAGGGGAGTGGGGGGCTATAGTCCATAGGGTCGCAAAGAGTCGGACTTGACTTTAGAGACACCACGTATGCACGCACGCACGCACTCACAAGGAAGGGTAGGAACAATGATTATCTTCTGAGCATTTGTGGACACCCAGTAGATACAGCCTACTCCAGCTTGTGGAAACTTCACAAAGCCCTAGTTGGCCAGCTCCGTTACCAGCACACATGGACATGTTAACTCACAGAGTCCTCGTGAGCATCTCCACTTACCCTGAGGTGAGGATGCCTGTGATTCGTCAGGACTGGACGGCTATGCTGCAGTAACCAAGCAACCCCCTACCTCAGGGCTTATCACAGTAAGTGTATTTTTCTCACTCACATGAAGCCCAGTGCAGGTCACTGGCCATCCTCTGTCTTGTGGCTGTGCCACGTGGACATGTGGCCTCTAAGGTCACCAGGGCAGGAAAGGAAAGTGGTGACGAACACATGAGGTCTTAACTGCCTCAGACCTGAAGTGACAGGTGCCGCTCTGTTCATTGGCCAGAACTAGTCACGTGGGCCCCACTCACCTGCAAAGCAGGCTGGGTAATGCAGGGGGTCACTGCGTGTCAGGAGCCTAGATACCCTGCCATTCTGCATGTGTGAAATGAGGGCATGGAGACACAAACTGACTAAATAATTTGCTCGAAGTCGCCCAACCGGGGACTGTTAGAGTCAGTTACACACACGTGGACATGTATGAAGACTCACATGCTAATCTACACTTGCTGATATGCATGACAAGGCCCACATACATGCATACTCCGTGACCCCCATGGGCTGTCCTCTCGCTTGCTGGGTGGAGGGGTCATGTGGACCCCAGAACTCTGAGTGAGAGTGTGAAGAACTTGACCAGTGGTCATGGCACAGGCTCCCTCCTCTGTCCAACCTCCAGCACGGGGGCCTTGACTGCCATCCTAGGGGACCCCTTGCCCCCAGCTTAAGCAAAGGGCCAGAGGTCACCCACTCTGATATGGCACTAACCCCAGATCATGCCAGAAACCCCTGCTTTCCCCTTTAAGAATAAAAACTTTCTTCAGAACCTGTGGCTGCCAATGAGGCAGGATTCTGGGGCAAGTTTCTTTCCCAGAAATATAAAAAATTATAATAAATACACCGAGTGAACATTCTCACGTCCAAATATTTACATACATCCCACACACAAATATACTTAAAGAACACAGATAGGTATGTGGAGATGTGCTTGTAACTATAAATCTGAATTTATTCATGGAAATGATGGCATATTCACATTTGTTTACATGACTAGAGTAGTTGACATAAAAATAAATGGTGAACTGCTGTTCAAAAATGTCAAGATCATGAAAAATAAGGAAAGACTGTCACAGAGTTGGAAGAACTAAAGAGATAATGACTAAGTGCAATGTGGTATCTTGGACTGGCTCCTAGAACAGAAAAAGGACCCCCGTGGAAAAGCTAGAGAAATCCAAATAAAGTCTCTAATTCAGTTACTAACACTGTTCCAATGTTGGTTTCTTAGTTTTAATAAGTGCACTGTGGTCTCTGGTGGTTCAGTGGTAAAGAATCCACCTGCCAAAGCAGAAGTGGGTTCAATACCATGGTTGTGAAGATCCCCTGGAGAAGGAAATGGTAAGCCCCTCCAGTATTCTTGCCTGGGAAATCCCATGGACAGAGGAGCCTGGAGTGATATAGTCCAACTACAGTCTAAGTTGTACAAAAAAGTCAGACACAACTTAGTAACTAAACAACAACAACAAACGTGGTCACGTAAAGCAAGCTGATGGGAGGGTGTACGGAAACTCTCTATAATATGTTTAGAATTCTTCTAAAAATTTTTTTTTAATGATGAAAGAGAATGCCCCAAACCAAGAGTTCAGATGCCCCTAGATTTCAATACAGCTCTATTAATGACTTGATATGTGACCTCAGATGAGTTTCTCATCTTTTCTGAAGCTCAGTCCACAAACACCACCAGAAGTTCAATTAGAATCCTAAATCCCATTTGGTTTTCTCATTGTGCAGTTCACTCCAGATTCAAAACACATCCCTATTCAGAATACATACGCACAATCATACATATCTACCATATACCCCATCTCACACAGATATAATCAGTATGATACACTTTTGTTAATTCAGGTGGCAAATAAGATCAAATTTCTTTTCTCCTTCCCTTTAATACTTTGAATTTCCATATGACCTATTAGTAAAATATTCAACCTCTTTCAGTTGAAGGATTTTCTGCTACACATACACACAGAGATCTAAGACCCCTTTCAGTTCAGTTCAGTTCATTTCAGTCACGTCCAACTCTTTGTGACCCCATGGACTGCAGCATGCCAGGCCTTCCTGTCCATCACCAACTCCTGTAACTTGCTCAAACTCATGTCCATTGAGTCGGTGATGCCATCCAACTATCTCATCCTCTGTCGTCCCCTTCTCCTCCCACCTTCAATCTTTCCCAGCACCAGGGTCCTTTCAAATCAGTCAGTTCTTCGCATCAGGTGGCCAAAATATTGGAGTTTCAGCTTCAGCATCAGTCCTTCTAATAAATAGTCAGGACTGATTTCCTTTAGGATGGACTGATTTGATCTCCTTGCTGTCCAAGGGACTCTCAAGAGTCTTCTCCAACTCCATAGTTCAAAAGCATCAATTCTTTGGCCCTCAGCTTTCTTTATAGTCCAACTCTCACATCCATACATGATTACCGGAAAAACTATAGCCTTAACTAGACAGACATTTGTTGACAAAGTAATATCTCTGCTTTTTAATGTGCTGTCTAAGTTGGTCATAACTGTTCTTCCAAGGAGTAAGTGTCTTTTAATTTCATGACTGCAGTCACCATCTGCAGTGATTTTGGAGCCTAAAAATAT
>SJYV01043830.1:5486-18935 GCA_006410875.1 Neotragus pygmaeus
TACATATATATATATATATAAAACTGAATCACTTTGTTGCACAGCAAAAATTAACACAACACTGTAAATCAACTGTACTTGAATAAAATACATTTTCTTAGTTAAAATGAATAAATAAATATGGATTTGTCTTTCCTGCTGTCCATGCTTCCACTAAAACCACCCTCTCTGGACTTAATACCTAAGCAACAGGCATGGGACTTACTTGAGAGCCAATGTAAGGAGGAGAAGTACAACATGGTCAAGCTATAAAATGAATTATTTTATCTTCATCATATCAAAGGTCCTCTCTGGCAATCTGAGATATTGTGTTTCGGGGAGGAATTATTTAAAAGAATCCTGCCCCACCACAGCACAATAGAATTTATTATGAAAAATTACCTGAAGGAAAAATAAAAACAATTTCTAATTTATTACACGGAAACACTTCTTTAACTGTCCGCCAAGCTTTCTACAAGTTGCAGACCTGAAAATATGTTGACTATTTGATTCCATTTTCTGAAAAGCCCATCCACACTTCTATTCACACAGGCACCCTGTAAACAATGCCCAAGGTCTAGGGCGTGGCACTGGACACTAAATAAATCTGAACTTTTCCCCGGGAGTTGAAGCTGTGCACAGTCAACATTCTTGGCAGGGAATCAGCTTTCCACCCATTTCAAATTGACCCCTGTCTGGACCGTGGCCCCACTCCCTGCCTGTGACTTCCCAGCCAGCTCCTGGCCACCTTCTAAGGGGCCAAGGTCCACCCTGGTGTTCAGTTCTGCCCCTGGCAGGTGTTGGTGCTGCAGCTTGAAGCTCTCTCATTCCCCCAGAAACAGTTCTGTCTGTCGTTCTCTTGGCCTGAACCAAATCATCGCGGCACTGCCCAAGCCCAGCCTCATTCCTGAAGTAGGAATGTTGGCTGCTGGGGCTAGATCTGTATGTTCTCTTTAAAAGTCTCCTTGTCAGGTACGTTCAGACCCAGGCTGTCCCTGAGAAGAAGCGTGAGCAGCTGCAGAAGGGGTCTCAGGGTGGTAACTGCATTCATCTCTCCCTCCTTTACTAAACACCACCTATGGTCTTGTGGTCTATGTGGGCTGACAGAGGAGAAGGGAGGTCCTGCTGAGGAGTGGGACAGTAGCAAGTGGCGACCAGATAGCACAGAAGTATAAATGTTGTTGTTATTGTTCAGGCACTAAGTCATGTCTGACTCTTTGGGACCCCATGGTCTGCAGCACGTTAGCCTCCTCTGTCCTCCACTGCCTCCCAGAGTTTGCTCAGATTCATATCTATTGAGTCGGTGATGCCATCCAACCATCTCCTCCTCTGCCACCCTCTTCTCCTTTTGCCTTCAGTCTTTCCCAGCATCAGGGTCTTTTCCAATGAGTTTCACATCAGGTGGTCAAAGTATTGGAGCTTCAGCTTCAGCAACAGTTCTTCCAATGAATGTCCAGGGTTCGTTTCCTTTCAGATTGTCTGGTTTGATCTCTTCTATGCAGACAAGACAGCCACCAGCAGCTGCAGACTCACAGCATCCCAAGTCAGCCGTGTTAGTGAAAAGAGCACTTCTGTCTTGCAACATTCTCACATCAGTCTCAGGCAAGGTCTGATTGGTCCTGTTTGGGTCACATGCCCTCCATTGAACCAATCTCTGTGGCCAGGGGGTTGGATCCTCTGATGATTGGCCAGCCTGTGTCATATGCTGACCTCTGTGGCAGGGGCAGAGCTGTGATTGACAACCCTACCAGGCCCACATGGCCTTGAAGGAGTTCCCCAGAGGAACCCAAATAAGGAGCATGGGAAGGCATGCTGGGCGTACAGCACTCACTTCCCCAGTCTACTGCCAAAGGTAGTAGAGAAGCCACATACAAGCTGGTTCTGAAGGCTGGGCAGATTTACTAGGGGAAAGCAAGGAGGGCAGAGGGAACAAGTGTGGACAAGAGTGACCCTAGAGAATGACTGAGGAGAGAGCTATGAACTGAATGTGTCTCCCTTTGGGCCAAATTCATATATTGAAACCTAACCCCCAATGTGAGAGGTAGGACCTTTGGGAGGTGATTAGATCATGAGGGTGCAGCCCTCATGAATAAGATTAGTGTCCTTATAAAAGAGCACACTAATGAGGACACAGTGAGAAGAGAGCCAGCTAAGGGCCAGGAAGACGTCCCCCCACCAGACAGCAAATCTCCCGGTGACTTGATCTTGGACTTCCAGCCTCCAGACCATGAGAAACAAATTTCTGTTATATATAAGCCACCCAATCTATGGTATCCTGAGCTAAGACAGGAAAGCAAAGAAGACCCTCCCCCCAATCCCACCAGAACTCCACTCACCTATCTTACTCTACTTTAATTCCTACCTCTCCAGGATGTTTGAATCTAGGAGTGCGAGGAATGGCTACAGTAGTCAGAGGTAAAAATACATATAGGACCCAAACTTCCACCTGGACTGTTTGAACATAGAATTTGGCACCACCAAAATCCCAGCTGAAAGCATGCTCAAGTGTGCAACACAGGGAACCCAGAGAGGCAGGAGGCAGAATGGGCAGGTATAACCACCAAGATTTTTCTGGCAGGTGGACCGGGTACCGGTGATGAGCTGGCAATAGCCTCCAGGAACAAAGGTGACAGCCACTGTTGGACTTTAGCAGCAGAGGCAGCAGCATCAATAAGCCAAGAGCACAGAATTTGGAATCTAACATCCTGGGCTTTAATTTTTTGTATTAAAAAAAATTAAGTATAGACTATGCACCCATAGTTCCACTGCCTGAAGACGAACATTCCTTTTTTTTTTTTTTTTTTTTTTTGGCCACACCACATGGCTTAATTCCCTGACCAGGGATTGAAACCGTGCCCTGAACAGTGAGAATGCAGAGTCCTAACCACTATGGGTAACCAGGGAAATCCCAGATGACCACTCTGGGATTATATATATATATATACCCTTCTATACTTGTACATATATTTTTCACAAAAGTATATAGGGAAAATATGCCTATCAAGGGTTTCCTTTAACAAGATAACAGGGGATAGTTCACATGCTTTTGAGATAAACTTATCACTGTTTAACAGTGATAAGTATGAACAGTGTTCCATTCCCTTGTCTATCTTCTTATTTAATGGTGAAGAATCTGAAGTCCAGAGAAGTTGCGAGTTTCCAGGGAGTCAGAAAGCAGCCCCAGTTCCTGCACACTCGGGATCTGGTCTAGCAGGTGACGCTGCGTGGTGAGTTCCTGTCTGAAGGTGACACTTGTATTCACCACAGGGGCAAGGAGGGAGCTATGGCCTCGTTGCAGGCAGCAGCTAGGGGCAGGCGGTGCCATCCTACCTTGGACTCCCCCCGGAGGTTCTGGGGCTCTTATAACCTCTCAGCCTCCCACAGGCAGCTTTTGTGGCTTCCTGGCTGGGACCCTGGACCCTGCTTCCCTTCCACCCTCCAGCTGAGCCCCATCACTCGGCAGAGGGACGGCCCTAGACTTCACCTCTAGCCCGGAGACAGGTGTGGCCAGTTCAACCAAGGGTCAAAGGTACACCCTAAGCATGTCCAGGCAGCATTCATCTTGGAGCTGTCAGGAGTCACATGGAGTGTTTTTCTGGTGGCTAGACAGTGAATTTCGTTTGGCTCCAGGAAGGGAGCTATTCATTAGCAAATGTCACGGCAGTGGACATCAGGGGCCCTGACAATGCATCAAGCATCCTGGGACACAACTCCATCACCCTGAACGTTTCCCTGGGAGCCGGGGCAAGTGGAGTAATTAATGGGCAGCAGAAGACACACCCAGCAGAGCTGCAGGCTGCTGAGGCAAGGGAGGAAAGTCACAGCAGAGTCAGGACCCATGGGTGAAGAGCACCGGCTTTGGAGTCTATTAACCTGGGATCAAAGTCCCTTTCAGCTTTTGCTGGCTGTGTGACACTGAATGCACTGCCTTCCCTCTCTGATCCTCACCCTTCACATCTATAAAATGGGATTACCAATAACCCCTCCCAGTAAGGTTGTTGGAGATTAAATGAGGTAAAAGGATAGAGCTCATAGCTGGACACATTGAACCACAGTTATTATTTACCTGGTGGTTCTGAGAAGGGAGAGAAGCCACTTAAGTGTGTGTGTCTACATGACCGATACTCCAAACTGTGTTAATCATTTTCTAAACTGTACTACACGTTTCCTACCTTCTTAAACAGAGTAATTGGAATTTAATACTTTTCTTATAATTCACAGTTGCTCAGTTGTGTCCGACTCTTTGTGACCCCATGGACTATACATTCCATGGAATTCTCCAGGCCAGAATACTGGAGTGGGTAGCCTTTCCCTTCTCCAGGGAATCTTCCCAAGCCAGGGATCGAACCCAGGTCTCCAGCATTGCAGGCAGATTCTTTACCACCTAAGCCACAGGGAAGCCCTCAGAATCAACATTACCAAATAATTATATCCTGTCATCATATGGTAATGTCTATAATATCTTTAGAGGTCACTGGATGCAAGTGGGCTATTTGTCCAGACGCTAGATGGTCCAACCCAAGGTGACCCTGTTCTAATTGTGCCTACATCAGCTTTTTGAGAGTTGACTGGTCCCTTCTCTCACTGTCAGATTTTCAGTTACTATTTTTCATTGCTCTCAACAGGTACTGCCCAACCCATCCACACGTTCTCCATCACCACCACCTTATGGTCTGAGCTGAGAAACCAGATAAGAAAGGTACCTGTTACAAATGTATGTAAAGTATGAATTAATAGGATCCCAGCAAGGAGCTAACCCTTGTGCACAGCTAAAATGCTCTCATAGAATTCTCTGAGATAGTCACCCAAGGCCTACGCACTTCCCACTTCTCGGCCTCATCCTGGATGGCTGAGGTTTGAGGGGGTCACTCCCCTAGAAAAGTGATGTGACTTTCAACGTGGAGGGTGCTTCAAAGTGCTTTGTTTTTCAGATTCATGTAAAATCAGTATCACAGAAACAACTGCCATCTTCTTTCAGTATTCTTTTTTAGAAATTAGACAAGATTTTGTCTGAGTCGAACCCAAGTCTCTGATGTACTGAGTATCTTGTTCCAGCCTGAAGGGACCACTGTGATGAGGATGAAGAAGTCATCCTGAGGAGAGCCCAGGGCTCCTAACCCCACGATGTCGCAGCTCCTTCTCCAAAGAGCACTTGTTTCCACTCACCTGCTTGTTCCCAGCACCTCATCCTGCTGCCACGGAGCTTCCCTCACCCAGCAGCCATGTGCAAAGTCCCATTATGTGCCAGGCACTGGGATGGGCACCAGGGATCCTTGCCTCCAGAAGCCCCCATTGGGTGAGGAGAGCAGACAGGTCTTCCTTCCTTGTGACCAGGATGTAGCAGGTACAGAGCTTCTGGGCACTTAGAGAAGAGTGTGACCAGGTCATCTCAGTGGGAGGAGGAAGCTTTACTCAAGAGGGGCCATTTGAGCTGAGCCTTGAAAGCAAAAAAAAGAAAAAAGAAGGATATTCCTGGCAGAAGAAACAGTTTGTACAAAGGTATGAACATCCACAGCTTGTTTGGAGCCAAGGGAGGGCTGCTGGTGCTGCTCCTGCTAAGTCGCTTCAGTCGTGTCCGACTCTGTGTGACCCCAGAGACGGCAGCCCACCAGGATCCCCCGTCCCTGGGATTCTCCAGGTAAGAACACTGGAGTGGGTTGCCATTTCCTTCTCCAATGCATGGAAGTGAAAAGTGAAAGTGAAGTTGCTCAGTCGTGTCCAACTGCTAGAGACCCCATGGACTGCAGCCTACCAGGCTCCTCCATCCGTGGAATTTTCCAGGCAAGAGTACTGGAGTGGGGTGCCACTGCCTTCTCCACAAGTGAGGGCTAGACAGAGACTAAGCCCAGAGTGTAAGTGTTCCATCAGCGGGCAACCACCATCATAGAGAGAGTCTGAGCAGGACCAGAGAAGGATCCAGCCATGAGTCCCCTAAGGTCCTTACATATTGGCCAGGGCCAGTCTCAGGAGAGCCCCCCAGTCCTGCTTTCAGATTCAGGGACTCAAGATCCCACAGATATTTCCGGCCCTGGCCCAGGAGTATCTTCAAGCACTTGTGACTGCCTGCTGGAGGTAGTACGTGCAGGCTGACCCCTGGCCCTGAGTGAACATCTCCATAGAGCAGCTGATCCCCTGGCCAAACAAGCTAAAAATAATCTCGGGTAGATTTCCAGACCAGACTCTGACGCATTCAAACCAAAAAGATTCAAAGATTTGCACAGTTGATGAAAACTAAAATATCAACAGGCTCCTCCAGCTTGAGGAGCACTTTGCCCAGGCAGTGATTCAGCAAGAGATATTTGTTCAGTGAGCACCTGCCAGACACCAGGAGGAGGAGGGCCGGGAGTTTGACACCATCCCTGAAATAAACCATGGTTCATCTTTAGAGCAGCTGAGAAGAATGAAGCAGCTCTCTATATACTGACCTGGAAAGCTCCTCTGACATATTACATGAAAAAGCATATTGCAGAACAAGGGACTGCCCTAGTGGTCCAGTGGCTAAAACTCCGAGCTCCCAGTCCAGGGTTGGAAGGCCTGGGTTCAATCCCTGGTTAGGGAACAAGATCCTTCATGCCACAACAAAAGATCCTGTGTGCTGTAACTAAGACCCAGCACAGCCAAATAAATTTTAAAAATTGTTTTAAATTGCAGAACAATACATAGGATCTCAGAAACACTAAATTTAAAAGAGAGAGAGAGAGTGTGTGTGTGTGTCTATTTAAACACATAGTCAAAGACAGGATATCTTACAACAACCCCATGCACTTTCAGACAATGAAATTATTAAATTTCTGTGTGGTTAGGTAATTTGATCATATGGCTAATAAACTGTTGAACTAGAATATAATAATAACCACCACTAAAGATTTATATAGCAATTTTTTTTTCAAAGAACTGAAATGCTACACACTAAACTCATTCATTCATTCAACAAACCTGAACTGAATACCTACTGTGTGCCTGGCTCTACTTCAATCACTGGAGCTAAAACGATGAACAGTGCAAGTGAAATCCCTGTCCTCATGGCACTTATAGGCAGAGAACACTTCTGGGAAGATAACGATGGAGGGTGGGGTTGGGAAAATGAAAAACAATATTAGCCTTGTGATTACTGTTTGAATTTTTCATAATTGGAGTTTACCCACTATCTGAATAACTGAAATTTATTTGTAATATTTTCACTGAAAATGAAACCCTTTATTTTCATTGAAAATAAATACCCTTGGAGGGTATTTAATTTTCAAGCCTACTGCACAACTGCTGAGAATTTCAGATAACTTGTTTTAATTAGCATAACAGTAAAGTGAGAGCCTGGAGTAGGAAACGGCAAACTACTCCAGTATTCTTGTCTGGAAAATTCCATGGACAGAGGAGCCTGGCAGGCTACAGTCCAGGGGGTCACCAAGAGTCAGACACGACTGAGTGACTGAGCACGCACACACACACACAAAGTGCATTCAAAAGAGCAAAACATAGATACAGAGCTACTTGCACCGGCAGAGTGGGGAGGAGAGGGAAGCAGAGAGAAAGGGGAGCTTCTCTACGCACCAGCCACTATGCTGAACCTTACGCACACACCGTTTTGTCTGATTCTTGCAGCTGTACCACGAGGTAAGAACTAGACCAGTTTTCTTGTTTTGTTTTGATCAAAGACTTATTTTTTCACTTATGGCTGCATGGGTATTTGCTGATGTGCACAGGCTTCCCACTGTGGTCGCTTCTCTTGTGGAGCACAGGCTCCAGGCACTTGGCTTCAGTAGTTGTGACGCACGGGCTTGGTTGCCCCATAGAATGTGGAATCTACCCCACTGCTGGTGCTGCTGCTGCTGCTAAGCCACTTCAGTCGTGTCCGACTCTGTGCGACCCCAGAGACGGCAGCCCACCAGGCTCCCCCGTCCCTGGGATTCTCCAGGCAACAACACTGGAGTGGGCTGCCATTTCCTTCTCCAATGCATGAAAATGAAAAGCGAAAGTGAAGTCGTTCAGTCGTGTCCGACTCTCAGCAACCCCATGGACTGCAGCCCACCAGGCTCCTCCATCCATGGGATTTTCCAGGCAAGAGCACTGGAGCGGGGTGCCATTGCCTTCTCCCTTCCCCACTGCATTGACAGGCAAATTCTTGACCACTAGACCACCAGGGAGCTCTTATACCTGTTTTATAGATCAGTTTTCAACCAGGGGTGATTTTGCCCCCAAGAGACACATGGCAAAGTCTGGAGATGTTTTTGTTTGTCACATAGTAGGGAAGAGGGTGGTTGCTAGTGGCATCTAATGGATAGAGGCCAGGGCTGCTGCTGAACATCCTAGAAAGTACAGGGTGCCCCCCTTCCAGCAAAGGAATTGTCCATCCAAAAATGTAATGGTGCTGAACTGAAGAAACCCTGTTACAGATGAAGAAATTGAGGTTTAAGGGAATTGCATGCCCAAGGTCACATGGCAACTGTGGCAGGTAGAAGATGACCACCCAGACCTGTGGATATGGTACCATGTGAGAAGGAAATGGCAACCCACTTCAGCGTTCTTGCCTGGAAAATCCCATGGACGGAGAAGCCTGGCGGGCTGCAGTCCATGGGGTCACAAAGACTCAGACACGACTGAAAGTGAAAAGTGAAAGCGAAGTCGCTCAGTCGTGTCCGACTCTTTGAGACCTCATGGACTGTAGCCTACCAGGCTTCTCCGTCCATGGGATTTTCCGGGCAAAAGTACTGGAGTGGGTTGCCATTTCTTTCTCCAGGGGATCTTCCCAAGCCAGGGATCGAACCTGGGGCCGGCGCTTTACCCTCTGAGCCACCAGGAAAGCCCCACACACACAACTGAGCTCAAGCACAATAGCTGGCAAAGGGGAATTAAGGCTGGAAACGGAAATAAGATTGCTGATCCACGGATCTTAAATAGAGTAGCTTGGACTACCCTGGTGGGCCCAGCATAATCACAAGGGTCCTTAAAAGTGGAAGGGAGGCAGGAGTTCCGTATCAGAGAGACTCAACTGGCCATCGCCGGCTTTGACATAGAAGGTCTGTTTGGCTCCAAAGCATAGCTGTTGACTACACTAGAAAAAAAGAAGGGTGGGGAATCTTCGATAACCCCACAGCCCAGGGAGAACCACTCTTAATATTCCAGAATAATACTATGGTTACAAATTACATCATAGGCATTCTCCTATGTCATTAAAAATGACTAGAATACCCAACTTTCATTGACTTCATTATAGTTCATCACATAAGTGCACCATTATTTAACTGCTCCCTTTTATTTGACCAGTAAGTTGTTTTTCATCCTGTTACTATTACAAACAAGCCTGCAGTAAACATTTTGGCTTGAGTTTCTGAGTGCTGGGTAAGAATAACTGATGGGGTTATTTTCTTAGAATATATTTCTAGAAGTTGAATCAATCTAAAGGGTATGAACATTTTGAGGCTCTTAACAGGTACTGCCAATCGTTGTCCAAAATGATAAGTACAGCAGACAATCCATTTCAAATTCTTGAAAGCCTGAAAGATTTTTAAAAATCATTTGATAGATAAAAAATAGTCTTCTGTTTTAATTTGCCTTTCCTTGGTTGTCAGTGGAATGGAAACTTTTTCTCATATATTTAAAAATCGTTATGTCAACTATGAATCATTTGTTCATGTTCTTTTTTTTCCCTACATTTCTATTTGTTAATTTTTTTTGTTAATTTGGCTGTACTAGGTCTCAGTTGGGGCACATGAGATCTTTCTTTTTTTAACCCAGGCCCCCTGCATTGGGAATGCAGAGTCTTAGACACTGGACCATCAGGGAAATCCCACAAGTTTCTTTATATGTGTGATTCTGGTTTTAAGCCACTCAGTCTACAGCTGTCTCAGTAGCACATCATCTGAATAACTAAATCTTTAATAATTTTGATCTTTGGCCAGGCAAGCTCTTACTCCTACCTATCCAGCCCCTTTTCCCTTCAAGAATGCAATCTCTTTCTTCATCTTTGTTTTTCCATACAAGTTTTAAAGTCATCTTGTCAAGTTTGACACACATGTGCACACATACAAAGTTAGGATTTTGATTGGATGTGCATTGAATCTATAGATGAATTTGGAAGAACAACTTTACAATAGTGAGTTTTACACAAACAGTATATCTCTCCTATTTAGGTTTCCTTTAATGTCTTTCAAATAAAATTTACAATAATTTCCATAGAGATCATGTACATGTTTTATTATTAGGATTATTTTCCCTCAAATAGGAGAACTTATCTATAAAGTCATCTGGATTTGGTAGTTTTCTTTGGAGGGCGATTTCTTAGTGCTGAAGTAAGTAAGATTTTATCGTTTATGTTGTTGGCAATATACCAACAGCAAACACTTTGTTTCTGTTGGTATATTGAAATGCATGAAAAGTGTTCGTTGCTTGGTCATATCCGACACTTTGTGACCCATGGACTGTAGCCCACCAGACTCCTCTGTTCATGGAATTCTCCTGGCGAGAATACTGGAATGGGTTGCCATTCCTTTCTACAGGGGATCTTCCCAGTATACATTGATTTTGTATTCAGGAAACTTACTAAACTTCTATTTCTTCTGAAAGTTCATTGTAAATTTTAAATATAATACATTGTTACCTTTCCAAATGTACAGGATTTTTAGAATTTGTATTTATTACAACATGGCAGAAATATGATACGATCCCTGGGAATTTACTGAGGCTTCCTACAAGGTCAGTAATTGTTCCATTTTGATAACTGTCCCACATGTAAAGAATGTGTTCTCTGTTGAGTATAATGCTCTATAAATAGCTAATGCTCAAGCATATTATTTGTATGGTTCAGATTGTCTGTACCTCTGATTATTTTTGTTTGCTTGATTCTGGAAAAGATATGCTAAATTCTCCAAATATAATTTTTTAAATTTTTTGACTGCACTGGGTCTTCATTGCTCCTCAGTCTTTCTCTAGCTGCAGTATATGGGCTTCTCATTGCGGGGGCTTCTCTTTTTGCGGAGCATAGGCTTAGCAGTTCCCCCGTGGCAAATAGGATCTTACCAGACTAGCAAGCTTCTCTTATATTTTCTACAAAGAAAATGTGGCCTGTAAATAATGGCAGTTTTGTTTGTTCCTTCCTGATCCTTATAATTCTATTTTTCTTGCCAACCTGCACTGGCTAGGACCTCTAACACCTCCAGTACAATAATGAATAGAAGTGTTAATTATAATGTTCACTATAGGGTTTTGTAGATATGCTTTATCAGTTAAGGAAATCTCTTTCTAATTTTACAAAAATTTTTATCATCACTCTATGTGAATTTTATCAAATGCTTTTTATTGAGATGATCTTTGTTTTTTCATTCTTTTACTATGTTAATATGGTGAATTACATTAACTGACTTCTTTGTTAAACCAATACTTCATTCTATAGGTCTCTCTGCATTAGAACTGCATTTTGTTTTCCCCTTCATTGCTGAATTTGATTTGTTGATATTTTCAGATTTTTACATGTATCTTTACAACTGAGCTTAGCTTGTAATTTTCCCTTCTTATACTTGTTACTTTTATATCAGGCTATACTAGTCATAAAATTAATTAGAAAATGGTTCTTCTTTAGCTAACATCTAGAACAGTTTGCATAGGATTGAAAGTATTTGTTCCTTGAATGTTAGAACTTCTCTTTAAAGTCCTCTGGATCTGGCATTTTCTTTGTGACAATTTTTTTTTTAGGTGGCCAGAGCATGTGGCATTCAGGACTTCACCCACCAGGGATTGAACNTGCATAGGATTGAAATTATTTGTTCCTTGAATGTTAGAACTTCTCTTTAAAGTCCTCTGGATCTGGCATTTTCTTTGTGACAATTTTTTTTTTTAGGTGGCCAGAGCATGTGGCATTCAGGACTTCACCTACCAGGGATTGAACTGGGGCCTCCTGAAATAGAAGTTTGGAGCTTTAACCACTAGGCTGCCAGAGAAGTTGCTATTATGGTATTTTTCACTCTGGTTCAGTTTATACAATGTTTGAGGACTGCTGTGGTTTTAAAATTCTTCTTGAGTTTTTGCTTTCNACTTCACCCACCAGGGATTGAACTGGGGCCTCCTGAAATAGAAGTTTGGAGCTTTAACCACTAGACTGCCAGAGAAGTTGCTATTATGGTATTTTTCACTCTGGTTCAGTTTATACAATGTTTGAGGACTGCTGTGGTTTTAAAATTCTTCTTGAGTTTTTGCTTTCAGCAATTTTTCAATTTCCTATACATTTTCAAATTTAAGAAGCAGCTAGTCACAAAATTTTTCACTTTGTGTCATTTTTTTTTAAGAAATAAATCCTGCCAAATAAGTTAATTTTGTTTTTTATTAAGAACAAGATTTTTGGCTCTGTGGATCATCTGTCACATTTTTGTTTTCTATTTCATTCATTCCTTCACTTTTCTGTATCAATCTTTTCAAATTATCTTCTATCATTATTTTTTAATTTATTTATTTTTAATTGGAGGATAATTGCTTTGCAACGTTGTATTAGTCTCTGCCATACAACTAATTTCTTCTACCATTTTCATGACTTTCACCTTGATCATGCTTCTTTTGTAAGATTCATTTTTTCTTCACTCCACTTCTTTACATCTATTATATATAGCCCTATTTTCCTTTAACAGTAGTGCTCAACAGATTTTAACACACATACTTAACCTATCAAAATTATTATCGATGTTCATAACTTCACTGATCCACAGTGTGGGAATGGAGTGAAAAACAGGTGTAGGGGCGAAAGATAAAATAAGAGTTGTTGTGGATTAAGGGAAAGGTCAGTTAGGATTCTTTACACTGGGACCTTTACTTTTGTACTGTAAAAATTTTCCATAAGTGAAAATTTTTAGAGTTAGTATCTTTACTCTCCTGGGTGTTGGAATCAGAGCACAGGATTTTAGAGTGCTTTACTCCAGTCACTCCCCTGTGATGTACATGCTGCTGTTGCTTGGTATTTTTATTGAAATTGGCTGTTTATTTTGACCACAAATTAAATAACATCATCATAATCCTTATTTTTAATGATTGTAATATGCCACTTCCTTTGCTCACCATCCCTTCTTGCAACTCAGACCCTCAGCAATTACTTTCCTTCTGCCTGAGGGACACACGCACATGCCTGCACACACGCACACACATGCACACACGCACACGCCTGCACACACGCACAAGGCTCCTCCACCTCCGAGAGTCCCCTGTACGCTGTCAGGTCCTGACTGGCAAAGGAAACCTCAGCTCACCAGCCCAGTTGACTTCTGGACATGCAAAGGTCCTGGGACCCATGTGTGTTGGTTGGATGCCCCTTGCCAAGTGGTCCCACAGTCCTCTGTACTCTTCATGTGGGAGGCAGAATAATGCCCCCCACCAAAGATGCCCACATCCTAATTCCCAAACCCAAAGGACTATGCTACTTTCCATGACAAGAGGAATTAAGGTTCCAGGTGGAATTAAGATTGCTAATTAGACCGAGTTTAGATCTAATTAGAT
>SJYV01043831.1:0-30027 GCA_006410875.1 Neotragus pygmaeus
AAAGATGGTAACAATGACCCTATATGCAAAAGAGCAAAAAAAGACACAGATGTATAGAACAGTCTTTTGGACTCTGTGAGAGAAGGCAAGGGTGGGATCGTTTGAGAGGATAGCGTTGAAGCATGGATATTATCATATGTGAAGCAGATCACCAGGACAGATTCGATGCATGAGACAGGGTACTCAGGGCTGGTGCACTGGGATGACCCTGGGGAATGGGATGGGGAGGGAGGTGGGAGAGGAATTCTGGCTGGGGAACACATTTGCATCTGTGGCTGATTCATGTCAATGTTTGGCAAAAACCACTACAATATTGTAAAGTCTGCACTTAAAATAAATTTTCTAAAAATTAAAAAATAAATAAAATAAAATTCTGTGAGTCACAACTGAAAAAGAAGAGGAGCTGAAGGTGAGGTGAAGGTAGAATCATATTGGTGAAGCCAGATCTTAACCTAGACACCCAGACTTGCCCTCTAGTTTTTATTGTATTTCAATGTATTTGTCATTTGTATCTTGCTATATAGGAGGGTGGTCACCAATCTCTCCTTCATGTTCACTGAGGTTAACACACTTTCTAAAATTAAATATGTACAGAAGATTAAAATGTTATTAATCATTTCATGTAATTGAGTAATAGAATGGGACTATTTCCCTTTGGTTTTTGAGTAAATTTGTGAATATTGATTGATAATAGAGAATGGAACAAGGAATTTTGGAATGAAGAATATTTTGAGAGATTCATGCATCTGACTAGTGCAGCATAGATATAGTCTTTGAAAAATATGTGAGGATGAGGAAACCGTATAAGACTCCTGTGTGTGTGTGTGTGTGTCTGTGTGTGTGTGTGTGTGTGAGAGAGAGAGACAGAGAGAGACAGAGAGAGAGAGAGAGAGAGAGAGAGAGAGAGAGAAGGAGAGAGAAAGGATAATGGGAAGATGTTTGCTAGTTCTCTGGTTCTCAGCCCAAGCTTCAGTAGATTTCAAATTAAAACTACTTTCCAAGTAAATGAAATTCAATTAAAAAAAAAAAAAAGCCATTGTGTGCCTAACGTGTAAAGCATTATGACAACTCAAGAAAATAGACAGTCCTAATTTTTTTCTGTCTTTATACTTACTCCAATAGGAAGACATATACTGACATATACATTTTCATGTATATAATCATAAAGCCACAAAACTTTTATAACTGAGAGAAACAGACATTACTGATTTTAAATTTCTCAGCCCACAGAAAAAGGAACTGAATCCAAAAAATGTAAGGTGATTTGCCAAGAGTCACAGAGAAATCTTTCTGATATTATCTGCTTACCCCAAATATACTTATCATATAACTGAGAAGAAAATTGAGTGAAAAGGCAGGCCAGGAACATACTATAATTTGCTATTGTTCCACATTGTCTGTGAATAACCAGTTTATTGTATATGTAACTTGCTGCAGAATTTCTTTGACTCTAGCTGATCTCTGAGACAGAAGTGAGGACAATTGATTCATCTTTCATAAAGATGAGTTTTTATCAGGCTTCTCTTCCTTCTTAGGATTTCCCTAATTTGCCTAATTTATTGTGAAAGCAGATGAGAAGTCAACCAGTCAGTATAATTTTCAAAGTTATCTTCAGATTGGATGCTGCATGGTTAGCTAACTAGCAAATGCTAAAGAATTAAGTCATAATCAAGATCAATTAGTAGTCCTTAGTAGTAACTGATGAACTTTACACACTTGTTGCAGTCAGATAAAGGCCACGTTCTCCATAGCAATTGTTAAGTACCAGCTGCCCATTACAAATGATCTTTGGAACAGCTTTTCATAATCTACCTTAAAATGATTAGGAGGTAACCCAAAGTGGACCTGTGATAATTCAGACAAATTGGTTGGTTAAAATACCTAAGGTCCGGACATAATTTTCACTATAGAAGTTTATATTACAATTTGCTCCCAAACCCCAAAAACCTTTGCTTAGTTCTTTCCTCATTCAGCTTAATTTAGAAATCTTCCCCTTATCAAAGGAATGTGATTCAAAAGCATTCTTGTTATCCAGAAGCACTAACTCACCCCAACCCCACAGATTTCTCCAGAACTCCTTCCTGGTTAAAGGTTGTGGCTCTAAAACCTATTATTCTTTAATATTATTTCCTTAGTCTTGTATAGAACATTTTCTAATGTAAAATGAATCCCAAATGAAAGACAAAGAAAGCTGTGAAATTCCCAGCAGAAGTACCTCATCTACTGCATTTTTCTGGTACAATAATCCATGCCTACTCAGTCCTCAGGGTATCAGCTATATGTTAATTATACAACCATGAAATCTCAGGGTTCACAGTATACATGCATCTTTACTTATATTCTTATCTATATAACGCATGACTAAATAGCCTATTTTGGAGCAAGTTAGAATTTAGGAGCTAAATACTGGATCTTGTAACTTTCTTGTCTGAATTTAAAATACAAATAATAAAAATTAATCAAATCCCTTCTGTTTGAGGCTTGAATGTTATTTTGCATTTAGATATAAAAAATAACAGATAATAATTTGCTATTCATTCTTGATAAAGTCTATGGCAAAATACCACAGAAAACCATGGAAGGGATCATGTGGCTATAGTGAAAGTAAAGTGAGTCACAAAGGAGACAGATCTTGTCTCAAATTCTGGCTCTAATTTTAATTAGTGTATTCACACAGGGAAAATCAATTATTTCCTTTAATCTGTCTCCATTTTTAAAATCAGAATGATAGCAACTATTATGTAAGTTCTTTGCCTAGATTAATAACAATTTAAGATATGTGAAGCACGGTACCTGTGACATATGGAGGTATGCAGTAATAAACATTAAGTAGTCCTTCTATTTCCAATTTGTAATTTACAAATGGAAACATATTTAAACAAAATAATGTCTAGTATGAGTACTAAGCAAGCTGTAGGCACAATTATGCTATTAATACTCACTGCTGTATTTAGATAAAAGCAACACAAAAGGATTAGCACTGTTAATTAATGCATCATCAGTTATAACTTGGACTGAACTATATATTCCTGATATCCTTCATGAGAAGAGTAGACTCATTGGAAAAGACTCTGATGCTGGGAGGGATTGGGGGCAGGAGGAGAAGGGGATGACAGAGGAGGAGATGGCTGGATGGCATCACGAACTCGATGGACGTGAGTCTGAGTGAACTCCGGGAGATGGTGATGAAAAGGGAGGCCTGGCGTGCTTCGATTCATGGGGTTGCAAAGAGTCAGACACGACTGAGTGACTGAACTGAACTGAACTGACATTGTTTTCAGTTTTTCTTCACATTTTGTTTCAGTAAAGCGTAACAAGAATTAATACTTAAACATATTGATGAAGTTCTACATGAAAAAGATATATACAGGATTAGAATTTTTCTTAGACTCCTATAGGTAAAAAATAAATAAAAATTGCCTAATTAGCAACTTTTATGATATCACAACCTTGATCTTCTGCCTTTGAGTACTCATCAGAAACAAGGTAAGATTTGTCAATTATTCATATGATAAAATCATTATAGATTTCAAAATCTGTTTCTTTTGGGACATTTGTGGAATTCAGTATCCATCAGAGAAACAAAACTGTTAATAGTTCCAAGTAGTTCATGTAGAAAATCATTAAATATGGGAGAATATGAAGGGCTTCAGAGTGAAGGCCAGAGAAAGCTGACTCAGGAAATCAGAATGTGCTGGGGGAAACCCTTGTCTTTGGTCCGCAAAGCCCTTATGCCTGCTGCTGCTTCTTGCAACAGAGGCTTCTTCTNCAAGTAGTTCATGTAGAAAATCATTAAATATGGGAGAATATGAAGGGCTTCAGAGTGAAGGCCAGAGAAAGCTGACTCAGGAAATCAGAATGTGCTGGGGGAAACCCTTGTCTTTGGTCCGCAAAGCCCTTATGCCTGCTGCTGCTTCTTGCAACAGAGGCTTCTTCTTTTCTTCTACTTGCTAGAATTCTCATGAGTATTTTTCACTAGTAAAACTGAATCTAGAAACCTTGTTCTTAGGAATTCTGGGATACAGAGTTACTAGGCTTCTAGCCCTGAGATACAGGAGAGAGCATTGATGGAGAATAATTAAGTTATTTAAAGGTAATCTGTTGGAATAGTGACAAAAATATCAAGATGTGGTCTACAATCGAACTAAGAAGGCTGGAGCATAAGATGGCAGAAAATTATAGAGGCAACATAATGAAACTCTTTAAGCATCCCTAGAAGTATTGGATTTTTTTAAAGCGATGATCCTAGAAGAAACATACTACTATATATAGGGAATAAAGTTTTAAGATACAGTTAACAAGTGGAAAAAGAACTGATGTCAAATGCTTACTTGTAGAATACCATTTCAAAATATATTCAATATATGGTAGTGAATACATATGAAAATGATTGTAAGCCTTTTCCTTTCTATATTTTGATATTGATTTATATTAATATAGAATAGATTCTTTTGACTTTATCTTTTCCTCCTCCTCTAGAATTAAATGCATGCAGTCATACAAACACAGAGAACAGGAATGCATGTGTGCACATACGCACACACCCACAAAAAATCAGACTTGATTATGTTTTTATATGCAGAAGACAGAAGCAGATGGTAGAAACTGTGAATTCCTAGCAACAGACTTTGAGACCACAATATTATTCTAGCAAAACAACAAAACATACTGCTCATGTAAACTGATCAATATACAATTCATTAAGAAGTCCAAATATTTCTAGCAATTTATAAAGAATTAAATCAGTGTTGATCTAGACAAAGTTAATAATTTATTTTGCTTGAGTCTCCACCCTCAGATCATTTTAGTTTTCCAGAGAAGACAAAGAGAAATAAATATAATTTAATTTTCTTTGTCAAGGAAAATCACTCAAAAAAGACAAAAAGAAAATAGCTTCCTTCTTTTTCCAAAACAGAGAACAGAGCATGGTACTACAGCTTATGTGACATGAGGACAATTTTAAAAACAAAATAAATCAAACAAGTAAGTGTCTTCTTACCATTCAGAATGGTACCTTGATATAGATATTTTAGATTTGGAAAACATAGGATTTCAGCCTATTAGTGCACACACTCACACATAAACACAGAGTAAGATGCACCATTACTATACAGGAAAACAATAAACAATAAGCCCCCTCGATAGTGCAGGAAATAAAACACTCGAAGAATTGAGATATTAAGGGAGAAATTGATATCACTATGGCATTTGCTTTATAATATCAGAGTTTATAATATTAGCAACCTCAGGCTGCTATAAATAAATAATAAACTATCAGATTGTCATTATCTTTAAAATCCAATAGGGATAAAGCTTAGCATATTGGTCAGAGATGCTAATTCAATGAATGGCCAGTGTTCACAAGCTGTGCATGAAAAAGAAAATCTTAGGTCAGGAAAGGATTCCCAGGGGTCATTTTCCTTCTTCTGGTAAAATATTTCTATTAATGCCTTAAGATCTTTGTTTTTATATTCTGTCTAAATATAATGTATTTGGCTAGGATGAATAAACAATATTTGGAAAACACTTTTTATAAAGCCTTACCTATATTTCAATAATTTTTATTTATCTGCTTTTGAAAAACAAGGTACAACAATGATCACAGAACNAACAGTGGAAACAGTGTCAGACTTTATTTTTTGGGCTCCAGAATCACTGCAGATGGCGATTGCAGCCATGAAATTAAAAAACACTTATTCCTTGGAAGGAAAGTTATAACCAACATAGATAGCATATTGAAAAGCAGAGACATTACTTTGCCAACAAAGGTCTGTCTAGTCAAGGCTATGGTTTTTCCAGTGGTCATGTATGCATGTGAGAGTTGGACTGTGAAGAAAGCTGAGTGCCAAAGAATTGATGCTTTTGAACTGTGGTGTTGGAGAAGACTCTTGAGAGTCTATTGGACTGCAAGGAGATCCAACCAGTCTATTATGAAGGATATCAGCCCTGGGATTTCTTGGGAGGGAATGATGCTGAAGCTGAAACTCCAATACTTTGGCCACCTCATGTGAAGTGTTGACTCATTGGAAAAGACTCTGATGCTGGGAGGGATTGGAGGCAGGAGGAGAAGGGGACGACAGAGGATGAGATGGCTGGATGACATCACTGACTCGATGGACGTGAGTCTGGGTGAACTCTGGAAGTTGGTGATGGACAGGGAGGCCTGGCATGCTGCGATTCATGGGGTTGCAAAGAGTTGGACACAAGTGAGCAACTGAACTGAAGTGAAGTATTTTTCAATGAATGCAATATTTGTTTCTTTATAGTAAGTATGGTTATCATTTTTTCACTCTAAAATCACATTTAGGTCTGTTCTTCTCCATCATAAACTCTCATAAACAAACTACCATAAATAAAATATTTTTATTTCTGCTTATTTGAAGAAATTCAGTACTTTCTATCTAGAGTTGTATCTATGGAACACTTAATTTCCATGCTATAAGCATGCCAGTGTGTCACCCTTGAAACATAAACTGCTAAAGGAAAATTTATCTTTCAATGGTATGAAATCCAGCTACTAATGAGAATTGGCCTGTGCAGTTTAGGTATTTCAGTAATAGAAATTATTCTGTCTCATTTTCCATAAATTAACACTATTAAAAATAAGCTTATCTACTTAAATATGTGACAAATTAATTTAAACATATTCCATGACAGCCTGATGCCATGCATCTATGCAAGAGTTAAGTGAATCTGTTCAAGAAGAACATCTAGATCAATCAGCGTATTTTCCTGCCTGAGTCAATTCATGTTGTTACTATCTCTAGGTTCAAAAATAAAAAACTTAAAAATTTTGGCAGAAACTTCTTGGAATACTCATTTTAAAAGTGAAATCTTGAGAGTCCTGTGTTCCAATCCCAAACAATCAAGGTAAGAATAGAATTAAAAAACAAAATCCAGTTATCCCATTCAGCTGGTAAAGAATCTGCCTGCAATGCAGGAGATCCCTGTTTGATTCCTGGGTGGGGAAGATACCCTGTAGAAGGGATAGGGTATGCACTCCAGTATTCTTGGGCTCCACTGATTGCTCAGATGGTATAGAATCCACCTGTAATGCAGGAGACCTGGGTTCGATCCTTGGGTTGGGAATATCCCCTGGAGGAGGGCATGGCAACCCACTGCAGTTATTCTTTCCTTGAGAATCCCCATGGAAAGAGGAGCCTGGCAGGCTACAGTCCATGGAGTTGCAAAGAGTCACAAATGAGTGACTAAGCACACCACACAGGACAGCATTCAGGTTAAAAAATAAAACAAAACAAAATAATCAGAGATCAAAAACAGATGTAAGGAAGGAAGGTTCACAGGTCAGACCAAAGTATAAAGCAAGAAAAGAGAAAGATCAGTAGAAAAGGTGACTCATACAATGAAACCTTTGGAGGCCTGTGAGAATATCTTTCCCTTTATCTGACTCTATTGTACTCCAACCCCATTCCTGCTGCTGATGAGTTAAGACCCCAGACAACCTGCTGGTACTTGCCTCTTCTCCCTGTATGTATGCACCAGTTTGAGTTTTTGCATTCCCAAGAAGACTAGAAATATGGGAATAAACTGGCTTGAGATGCCAAGAAAATATGACTACAGGAGGAAGAAGATGAGGAAGATATTAGTTTGGGGTTCGGACCATCTTGTAAAGTTGTATTTCCAAAGTAGTTTGATTGTAAAGATAACCTAGAAAAATAGGGATTATTATTATTATTTTTAGCAGATGGCCAGGTCTACTCCTTAATTCTTGATGTATGGGAGGGCCCAAGAATCTATAAACTATTCTTAAAGTATATTATGATTAAGAATGGCTGATAAACACTAGTGCATGTTAAGATTAAGAGGTTTGTGCGTATTTAGGCTAGAAACAATACTAAAACATGGGAAGAGCAGCATAATGATTGATCTTAATTATTTAAATTAATTATTTAAATTAAGGTATACACATGTGTTCTAGAAAATAACACGTGGATTTAAGAGGCATCTTAATTGATTTTTAAAGTTATTCTATTATATAATAAAGTTTACCAAGCCAGTAAAAAATGCCTATAACAGAAAAATAGAACATGTATTAAACAAAAAATTGCAAATAACTATCCATATGACCATCCTGACAAAAATTAACCATGACTAATTTAACTGTATAATAGTATTTCAACACCTCAGGAACATGTTTCTAAAGAGTCTCCATCCTACATGCATAAAATCTATGTTTGGCAGATAGTTCTATAGGAAAAGTATTTAAAGAAATCTATTAAAATGATGTTCAACATATTAAATACAATAAATAAACATTCAAGAGGATCCCCTCTTGAAATCAACTATTTGTGTTGTGCTATACTTAGTCACTCAGTCATGTCTAACTCTTTGTGATCCATGGACTGTAGCCCGCCAGACTCCTCTGTCCATGGGGATTCCTCAGGCAAGAATACTGGAGTGGGTTGCCATGCCCTCCTTCAGGGGATCTTCCCAACCCAGGAGTCAAACTCAGGCTTCCTGCATTGCGGCAGATTTTTTACTGACTGAGCCACCAGGGAAGCCCAAGAATACTTAAGTCGGTAGTCTATCTCTTCTCTGGGGGTCTTCATGAATTGAACTGGGGTCTCCTGCACTGCAAGTGGATTCTTTACCAGCTGAGCTACCAGGGAAGCCTCAATCAGCTATTTTATTGTAAATAAAAATACTTCTCCTGTAGAAAGTATTAAATATATATATATATATATATATATATACACATATACACATATGTATATATGTATATACTTTTTTTAGAGGCCCTGCTGTGATAGAAATATTATAATTGTATATTTTGTGTTGTGTTGGCTAGGTCTGTGAAGGGATACAAAGGCTTACACATGCTTCCTATGGAATATGATATTTAGATAAAACAAATGTAGTCAACTTTCAGAGTGTTCCCTTAGTAACTGAACAATCTAATTATTGGAGAATAAAGGGGAGTTTAAAAATCAAAAGCAGAAAACCAAATAGTTATTCTGAAAGACATTCACCAGTTTTTAACAAATCATTGTAATCTATTGAGGAAGATTTGTTTATAAGTCTTATGTTAAAAAATCATCTTGTAGATGTTCTGGAGTTGTTTCTCTATTGTTATGGCTAAATACAATGTAAAAATTCAAGGTCTCATATTCTATATCTATATATGTATGCATGTATATATGTATACACACACACACACATATATACATACATACATACACACATGATATTTAGAAAGAAAGAATGGTTCTAGTCTATGTATAGCCAGTTTCACTTCTGTCCAATGTCTTGAGGCAAATATAACATTATATAATATTAATGGTATTTTATGACTTTTGGTAGCCATACTTTAAAAATACAACTTTTAAATTCAAATCATCTATGCACTGTGAAATGCACTGTGATTTCACCTTATATTGCATGAAATCTTTCTGAACTAAAAATTAGTACTCAACAAGAAGACTGTGAAAACAACGTTTTCATTTATCGGAATCTGAGGAATGTGTATACTGAGTTTCAGGGAAATGCCAGACATATAACTTGTGATGCTAACTCAGTAAATGCTAACCAAGGATGGTACACGCTCTACTAACTGATAAATGCCATCTCTTACTCTGCCAAGTCAAATATGAAAGTAGTTTCTTTTAAAATTCTTATTGATAAGAATACTGGAAATTAGATATAATATAGAGAGAATCTCTAGCAATAAAAGCCTGGCATGGTAAAGGAAGTAAAAAGTAATCACTTTTCATTCTTAGAGTCACCATCTGGGGAAATGTAAGACAGTATTTCTTAAGCCTTAGCTACCACATCATTACAAACACTTCATTAGTGTTTTCAGCTGCTCATTTGTCTCTCTCCTCTCCACCTGCATATCCGCCTAGCCAATTTTCAATAATAGCTGTCCCTTTTCCCAGCCCTCAATGTGCCAAGCACTGGACAGATTCTAAAAGGCTTTGCTTCAATGGATAATGGAGGATTTGGCCAGGACTTAGCTGTCATGGAGACACCCTCGGTATTTTCCTACCAATGCACGTTTGTCTGAATTGAGTATTTTTTTGTCTTTTTACTTTCTTCTTAATGGTACCTCTTTCCCAGATGCTTCAGGGCCACTTCTCCCAATTTATAATTGAGACAACCAGCATTTTCCTTGTTTTTTCTTCTACTTGTTTAGTATAATTTAAGCACTTTTTCCATTGAAGTCTATAATATTTACTTGACTTCTTGTTCTTATTGTACCTCCTATCCTCTAGGATTCTATTTCTGTTGAAGACTTCAGGGCCTATTTAACTTACTTTATTTCCATCCAAACATCTGATAGTTTGATGTTTAATATCAGCCCTTGCCATGAAGACTCACATAACATCCTGTACATATTTAGCCTATTCATTTCAAAGTATTCTAACTCACCTGTGTAAATCATAAAATCAATACTCCTTGTACCTATCACCATCTGGAACTATACTTGATTTAATATGAAAATAAGACAATGTTGAAACTTCTATTTCTAACCTCATCATCCTGTCCAATTACCATACCTCTCTGCTGGAATGCTAATGGTTTTATATTGGTTTTCTCTGAATTCCCCTTTCCATTCTAATCCATTCTCCATCCTGCATCCAGAGTATTTTTTTTTTTTTCAAAATCTAAATTTAATCATGTTCCAAATCTTTAGCCCCACTTCCACTTTAAAAAATTTCAAATTTTTCACTGTTAGATAGAGGCAGTATTATGCTGTTAAATGACTGAAAAATAATTGAGGATGAAAATTTGGGAGATAACACCACCCCTGGGCCAATCTGTAGCATTTGCCAAATTTCTATTGTTTACTTCCATAATGGCTGGTTTCTAGCTAGGGATGCAGCATTTCTGAGTGTACTGCTGGAAAATTGTGTGCACCATCAGCCGTGGACAGCCAGTGTAAACTAACTAACTCTAGAACACCACTGGACAGTGGAAAATCCTTAACTTAGGTTCTTGCTTTATCTGTGCCTTTTGACCTTGTTGTTAACCTAGTCTGTCCATTGACCTCTCTGAACCTTTGTTTAGTATCTCAAGCTTTATGCCCTCTAGGCAGAGGGACCCTGCACATGTTACTCCTTCCTCCTGGAACATCTTTCAGTTTTAATCTTGCCAAATTTAAGATCTCACCTCTACTGCAATTTTCCTAGGGAAATATTTCTTGATTCCTACTGCATTCAGACTAATCTGCTTCTGCTGCTAAGCTGCTTTAGTTGTGTCCGACCCCTGTGCGACCCCATAGACAGCAGCCCACCAGGCTTCTCTGCCCATGCCATTCTCCAGGCAAGAATACTGGAGTCGGCTGCCATTTCCTTCTCCACAGACTAATCTAGACCCTCTTATCATATGCACAGTGATCATTATGTACTCCTTCCTCTCTTTTTACATTGTTCTCTTTTCTATATCCATTTATATAAATTTATTAATGACTATCTCCTCAACCAGACTGTAAACTCTGTAAATGAAGTGTTGTGCCTGGGTTGACTCATTATTGAATCATCAGTGCCTATGTCTAGCATAATTCTAAGCATATATTAGCTTTAAAAAAAATAATACTGATACTAACATATGTTGAATGCAATAATGAAAAAACTATCCTCAACTACATGATATTTTGTATATAGTAGAAATTCATTTGATGTTTATTGAATAATTAGTTGAAGATTAATATACTGTATTTCTTCATTTATGCTAATTTTTCCACTTTTACTATGATCCTTATTCCTCAATATTCTTCAATTCAAAATTATTCTCCAACTAGCTGTTATCTTACAGTTCTCTACTCCATCTATTATGGCTATATTCTCAATTTTATAATGCTCAAAGGCTATATTCTAAATTTTTAACATGCTGTTGTTGTAATCATAACCTGATGAATCGACTTTTATCACATTTGATATGGGTAATTCTTATGAATTAGGAAAAAATCTATTGATGTTAATTCTGTTCATAATGTTAGACTGAAAAATGGTAGTAAGTCAAATAATGATTTAACAAGAAGTTACAAAAAATTCATATATGAGAAAAGAAAATTCATCCTGGACATAGATAATTTATGAGAAAAAAAGTGATTATTACAAGTAAATGTGAGTAGGATCTTGAAAAATGCTTGATAGTGTTCTATCATAGATACTCAGAGAAATAGAAATCATTATATATGATGGATCTAATAAGCTCACTCTGACGTTCTAATTGTTAATATGGATTACATGTATGAATGAACCCAGATAATTAAGGAAGGTTCTCATAAAATCACCAGTGACATTTAGTAAACATGATTCCAGTGAACCATCTTATGTAGTTGTGATGCTTTAACATAAATGACTTAATTGTATAAAAACAAACACATCAAATCAATATGCGGTCTTTCCTACTTACAATGTCTGATTTTCTTTTTCCTGATAGTATGTTCAATAGAACATGTTGAGATTGTGTCTATTGTTTTGTTTTATCTCTAAAAGTCAGGTGACTTTTTGCCTCTGCATTTTTTGCTTACAAACTCAGACACTTCTGTTTCTTAGAATAAGTCAATTTTTATAAACTAATTAAAAAAATTAAAAGAATCTATTCTATTTAAACACTCTGTTTAAACTGCTTGTTGCCTAGTGTTTTCAGAAGCTAGAGGTATTTCTTTTGAAGTGTCAGTCTGACTATTATCATGATTTTGATGGTAATTATAGTGGAATGCCCATATTTCAAAGAGTGAGATCAAAAGTTCATTTTAATCTTTGTACTGAATGAATTTGACAGTGTTTCTGNTTTTCAGAAGCTAGAGGTATTTCTTTTGAAGTGTCAGTCTGACTATTATCATGATTTTGATGGTAATTATAGTGGAATGCCCATATTTCAAAGAGTGAGATCAAAAGTTCATTTTAATCTTTGTACTGAATGAATTTGACAGTGTTTCTGTGGCTTTTGAACCCGAGTAATACATTTGCAATGTATTTTGATGTAATAAACTTATTGTTTTGGTTTATCTGGACGGTTGGACCAGTTGGCTGTATTAGCAAATAGTTCAGTGATTTAAACATAAGACATCTAATATTACAATCATATTTGGAGCTTGTTTTAAGCACAGATATTATTAGACAGATATTATATGCTCTGCTATTGAAATTATTTTGAGTATAATCAAACCAAAAATTGAATAATACATAAATATTTATTTTACCCTTTACTTAGGGATACCTTAAAATAGATTCTGTGAAGAATACAAAAAGGGAAAGTCACTCTTTGATCCCCATTTGCGGGAATAAGAAAATGCACTGAAAATGGATTAAAAGAAAAGAGTAAAATAACTAACTATTGAAGTCAAGAACAGAGCAAATCACAATGCAGCATCTGGATAATTTAATGGATGAGGCATCTATGTATAAAATCCCATAGCAGCTTCTTTCCAAAAGTAGAAACAAGAAGTGCAAGAATAAATAAATGGAAAAACATAGCATGGACAGTTTTTCACACACTGTTTCCAATCCAATACATATAAACAGATAAATATAAGTAAGGATAAAGAAAAAATTAACATAAGAAGTAAGGTATATATTATGATAATATATTGAAATTCACCCCCGATAGTAATAAATACACATTTTCAAATATAAGATATTTATGAAAATTGACACATAGTAGTTTGCAAAGACAAATCCAATAAGTTTAATAAATGTAGGTTAATATTAACAATCTCTATCTCTTATTTTCATGCAAGAAAACTAGACATTAGTAACAAGGTCAAAAAACAAGACTTTTCTAAACTGAAAAAAAAAAAAAGATTGGGTCAAGAGGGCAATGCACACTAAACATTTTTAAGCAATTAAAAACAATAATGATAATAAAAGTCAGTACATTCTAGAATCTGTAAGATAATATTAAAAAAATTTATATAGGAAAGCTCACAGTTTTAATTAGTCAGATAAATAAAAATATATGAATGAAAATAAATATATTAAAATTCAGGTGAAAAATGTAAAAAGCAGTTATCACAGTGTCTAGAACATAGTAATTGTTCCATAAACTGTCTATAATTATATCATTAAACTTATCACTGTGTTTTATCTCTGAAAAAAAAAAAACTATATTGAAAGAAAGTAGAAGAAATGGTAAAGAAAACAGTAGAGAGTAATGAGTAAGAATACTGCTACTGCTGCTAAGTCACTTCAGTCATGTCCAACTCTGGACATGGACAGCAGCCCACCAGGCTCCCCCATCCCTGGGATTCTCCAGGCAAGAACACTGGAGTGGGTTGCCATTTCCTTCTCCAATGCATGAAAGTGAAAAGTGGAAGTGAAGTCGCTCCGTCGTATCCGACTCTCAGCGACCCCATGGACTGCAGCCTTCCAGGCTCCTCCATCCATGGGATTTTCCAGGTAAAGGTACTGGAGTGGTGTGCCATTGCCTTCTCCGAATGAGTAAAAATAAAAGCTTTAAAACTAATGAAAACATGTAATAGTTGGTGCTTTATAAAAATTAATTAAAGTAGATTAGTTATTATCCACTCCAGTGTTCTTGCCTGGAGAATCCCAGAGACGGGGGAGCCTGGTGGCAGCAGTAGCAACAGATAAGTTATTATTCAACTTAATTAATTTAAAATGAGAAAAAAAAAGTTTAAGAGAACATGGTAAAGGATAAATAACTAGAGAGACAGATTTTCTATTATAGGTGAGTGCTGCCAAGAAAACATTCTTCTCTTTTCTCCTAGTTCCCAGGCAATGGCTAGAGTTTCTTTCCAAAAGAAGCAGACCACCAGCATTTCTCATCTATATTGCATCAGTTTTTGGTTGCAGAAGCTCTATTCCAGGTAAAACCAACTGAGAAGTCTGAGACTTACTTCTTTCGAACTTGGCTACCAATCACAGAACACAAGTTCTACTCCAACAGGAAAAGAGATAATACTGGACCCTAATTATCCACCCTCACCTGTTTTATAAGATAGAAATTCCATAATGGAAGGTAGATTGAGAAGAACAGGGGCTACTGCCCTGACTCAGTGACCCACCGTAGAACAGAGGTGTCCCCATTTGTGTCTTAAAAGCAGTGACCCAGTGTTCTCCCCAGGGAGAGAGGCAAGTCCTAAGAACACAGAGCTCCATAGTTAATGGCTTTCACTAATGGGACTGACTTCATTTTCAAAGATATGGGAAAGTTCAAGGCTAACAGCACTGTCAAAAACAATGGACGCATTGAAAGCAAGCAATTAATAGGAGGTTGTCAGTTCCATGACAGCAACAAGTGAACCCACAGGGCTGCTAGAAGTTTAATGGAGAGAACCAGAAGAAGAGACAGATAAAAAGGGTCTTTCTGAGTTCAGAACATCAAAGATTGGTCTCAAAGACAACTCCTTCAGAGTTCAAATTTAATTTGATTATACTGTGGAGTAATTAATTCCTCAGGGATAAATTATTATCAAAAACAATAGAACAATCAGCTAGCAATTAGTGGAGGCAAACAGCTGATAGGATTTGTCACTAATACACCTCCCTTACAAGAAATACTAAAAGGAATTCTTGAAGCTGAGAGCATATAACACCAGAAAGTAATAGGATGGAGAAAAAAAAAAAAAGAAAGCAGTATCTAACATAATAAGACTAGAGGAGCTTTAAACTAGAAAATAATAATAGAAATAAAAAGGGATACTAAATGATAATAAAAGGTCAACCTACAAGGGAGATATAATAAATATAAACATGCACACACCTAGCAATAGACAAAATACACAAAGCAAAAAATTGATAGAATTCAAGAGAGGAAAAGACAAGTCAAAGTTAATATCTGGTAGAGTAATAGGAACTCTCATTAATTTCTGATGGGAATAAAAAATAGTACAGTCACTCTGGAAGACAGTTTTGGTAATTTCTTACAAATTACTTACACATTAATAGTATATATTCATATTTTTGTATATAATATAAAATCACATATAAATATAATATATATTTATACACTAGTCGAGATAAAGATTTTAATTTAATGAGACAGTGGATATATTCAGTGAAATTAGGAAAAGATAAAAGTGCTTTATATATCTACTACTATTTCATATTTTATTGGAAATAAGCTATTAACTCTGAAATGTATGATGAAACTTGGAAAAATATGAGAGGAGGCTAACTTCAGATATTATAACATATTATGAAGCTTATGTAATGAAAACAACAACAACAACAAAAGAAGATAGAATAATGGAAAACAAAACAAAATCCAGTATCTAAAATCATATGCAAGAGTAAATGGAAATCTATATGCATATTTCACATGCTAGCAAAGTAATACTCAAAATTCTCCAAGCTAGGCTTCAACAGTACATGGAGTTAAAGCTTCCAGATGTTCAAGCTGGATTTAGAAAAGACAGAGGAACCAGAGATCAAATTGCCAACATCCACTGGANAAAAATAAATAAATAAATAAATTAAAAAAAAAAGAAAGAAATACTAGACCACCTAACCTGCCTCCTGTGAAACCTCTATGCAGGTCAGTCAAGAAGCACCAGTTAGAACCGGATATGGAACAACAGACTGGTTCAAAATTGAGAGAGGAGTACATCAAGGCTGTATATTGTAACCCTGCTTATTTAACATATATACAGAGTACATCATGCGAAATGCCTGACTGGATAAAGCACAAGCTGGAATCAATTTGCTGGGAGAAATATCGACAACCACAAATATGCAGATGACACCAACCTTATAGTAGAAACAAAGAAGAAGTAAAAGAGCCTCTTGATGAAGGTGAAAGAGGAGAGTGTAAAACTGGCTTAAAACTCAAGATTCAAAAAATAAAAATAATTGCATCCAGCCCCATCACTTCATGGCAAATAAATGGGGAAACAATGGAAACAGTGACAGAATTTATTTTCTTGGGCACCAAAATCACTATGGATGGTGACTTCAGCCATGAAACTAAAAGACATTGTCTCCTTGGAAGAAAAGCTATGACAAACTTAGACAACTTATACAAAAGCAGAGACATTACTTTGCCGACAAAGGTCAATATAGTCAAAGCTATGCTTTTCCCAGTAGTCATGTATGGATGTGAGAGTTGGACCATGAAGAAGGCTGAGTGGTGATGGAAAATTTATGCTTTGAACTGTGGTGCTGGAGAAGATTCTTGAGAGTCCCTTGTACTACAAAGAGATCAAATCAATCAATCCTAAAGATAATCACACCTAAATATTCATTGGAGGAATTGGTGCTGAAGCTGAAGCTCCAATCCTTTGACCACCTGATTTGAAGAGCTGACTTATTAGAAAAGACCTGTATGCTGGCAAAGCTGAAGGCAGGTGAAGGGGATGACAGAGGATGAGATGGTTGGATGACATCACTGACTCAATGAACATGAATTTCAGCAAGTTCTTGGAGGTGGTAAAGGACAGGGAAGCCTGGTGTGCTGAAGTCCATGAGATTGCAAAGAGTGGGACATGACTGAGTGACTGAACAGCAACAACAATATGCATCTTATAAAAGTAGCACCTAAATCGCTGGATGAAAGATAGATATTCTACATTACAAAGCTATAGTAATTGAAACAGTATAGTACTGGCACACAAACAGAAATAAATCCATGTAACTATGGTCAATTAATGCATGACAAAGGAGGCAAAAATATGCAATGGATGAAAGACAGTCTTCAATAAGTAATGCTGGGAAAACTGGACAGCTATATGTAAAAGAATGAAATTAAAACATTCTCTAACACAGCACACAAAAATAAATCACAGTGAATAAAAGATATAAGCATAAGGCCAGAGACTATAAAAGTCTTAGAAGCAAACACAAGCAGAACAACCTTTGACATAAATCACAGTGATATCTTTGTGGATCTACCCATTAGAGTAATGCAAACACACACACACACACACACGGGACGTAACTAAACTTAAAAACTTTTACATAGCAAAGGAAACCATAAACAAATACAACCCACAGAATGGGAGAATATATTTGCAAATGGCATGACCAACAAAGGATTAATCTCCAAAACATACAACCAGCCCAGTTTTATTTCAAACAAAATCCAAAAAACCCAATCAAAAAATGGGTGGGAGATCTAAACAGACATTTCTCAAAAGAAGACATACTAATGGCCAGTATACATGAAAAGATGCTCAACATAACTAATTATCAGAGAAATGCAAATCAAAACTCCAATGAGGCATTACCTCAGATCAGCCAGAATGTTTCCATAAAAAAAATTTACAAAGAGTAAATGCTCGAGAGGCTGTGGAGAAATGGGGACCCTCCTACATTGTTGGTGGAAATGTTATTTAGTTCAGTCTCTATGGAGAACAGTGTGCAAGCTTTCTAAAAGATTTAAAAATAGAACTATCATATAATCCTGAAATCTCACTTGTGGGCATATATGTGGAGAAAACCGTAGTTAGAAAAGATACATGCAACCCAATGTTTACTGCAGCACTATTTACAGTAGCCAAGCCATGGAAGCAATGTCCATTAATGGAAGAATGGATAATGTATATATGAAATATATATATATATATATGTGTATATATATAGATGCATACATATAGAACATTACTCAGCTATAAAAGAATGAAATAATGCCATTTGCAGCAACATGGATGAACTTAGGTTATCAAACTAAATTTAGTAAGAAAGAGAAAGATAAATATCATATGATATCTTTAAAAAATGATACAAACGAATTTATTTACAAACAGACTCACAGACTTAGAAAACAAACTTATGGTTACCAAATGGGAAATGTAGGGGAGAGGGACAAATTAGGAGGTGAGAGTTGGACTATAAAGAAAGCTGAACACCGAAGAATTGAGGCTATTGAATTGTGGTATTAGAGAAGACTCTTGAGAGTCCCTTGGACTGCAAGGAGATACAACCAGCCCAATCTAAAGGAAATCAGTACTGAATATTCGTTGGAAGAACTGATGCTGAAGCTGAAACTCCAATACTTTGACCACCTAATGGGAAGAACTGACTCATTGGAAAAGACCCTGATGCTGGGAAAGATTGAAGGCGAGAGGAGACAGGGACGACAGAGGATGAGATGGTTGGATGGCATCACCGACTCAATGGACATGAGTTTGAGTCAATTCTGGGAGTTGTTTATGGACAGGGAAGCATGGCCTGCTGCAGTTATTGGGGTCACAACGTATCAGACATACTGAGCAACTGAACTGAACTGAACCGAGAAAAGTATCTGAAAAAGAATGGATACATGTGTTTGTATAACTAAATCACATTGCTGTACACCTGAAACTAGTACAACATTGTAAATCAACGATCAATTCAGTTCAGCTGCTCAGTTGTGACCAACTCTTTGCAACCACATAGACTGCAGCACACCAGTCTTATCCATCCATCATCAACTCCCAGAACTGGCTCAAACTCACATCCACTGAGTTGGTCATGCCATCCAACCATCTCATCCACTGTCGTTCCCTTCTCCTCTCACCTTCAATGTTTCCCAGCATCAGGGTCTTTTCCAACAAGTCAGTTCTTCACATCAGGAGGTCAAAGCATTGGAGCTTCAGCTTCAGCATCAGTCCTTCCAATTAATATTCAGGACTGATTTCCTTTAGGATTGACTGGTTTGATCTCTTTGCAGTCCAATGGACTCTCAAGAGTCTTCTCCAACACCACAGTTCAAAAGCCATCAATTCTTTGACACTCAGAATTTTATGGTCCAATTCACATCCATACATGGCTATTGGAAAAACCAAAGCTTTCATCATATGGAACTTTATCGGTAAAATAATGTCTCTGCTATTTAATATGCTGTCTAAGTTTGTCATAGCTTTTCTTCCAAGGAGCAAGCCTCTTTTAGTTTCATGACTGAAGTCACCATCTGTAGTGATTTTGGAGCCCAAGAAAATAAAGTCTGTCACTATATCCATTGTTTCTCAATCTATTTGACATGAAATGATGGGGCCAGATGCCATAATTTAGCTTTTTGAACACTGAATTTTAAGCCAGCTTTTTCACTCTCCTCTTCACTCTCATCAAGAGGCTTTTTAGTTCTCTTCACTTTCTGCCATAAGGGTGGTATCAT
This sequence comes from Neotragus pygmaeus, assembly GCA_006410875.1. Classification (NCBI taxonomy): domain Eukaryota; kingdom Metazoa; phylum Chordata; class Mammalia; order Artiodactyla; family Bovidae; genus Neotragus; species Neotragus pygmaeus. The sequence continues at coordinate 20,023 of SJYV01043831.1, forward strand.
TTACACATCTGAAGTTATTGATATTTCTCCTGGAAGTCTTCATTCCAGCTTGTGCTTTTTCCAGCCCAGTGTTTCTCATGATGTACTCTGCATATAAGTTAAAAAAGTAGGGTGACAATATACAGCTTTGATGTACAGCTTTCCAATTTGGAACCAGTCAGTTGTTCCATGTCCAGTCTTAACTGTTGGTTTTTGACCTACATACAGATTTCTCAGGAAACAGATATGATGGTCTCTTATTCCCATCTCATTAAGAATTTTCCACAGTTTGTTGTTATCCACACAGTCAAATGCTTTAGCATAGTCAATGCAGCAGAATTAGATGCCTTGTTTTTGTTTTTTTTTCTGGAATTCTCTGGCTTTTTATGATCCAACGGATGTTGGCAATTTGATCTCTGGTCCCTCTGCCTTTTCTAAGTCCAGCTTGAACATCTCAGTTCACATACTATTGAAGTCTAGCTTGTAGAATTTGGAGCACTACTTTGCTAGCTTGTGAGATGAGTGAAATTGTGCAGTAGTTATAACAATCTTTGGCATTGCCTTTTGTAGGGTTGCAATGAAAACTCTCCTTTCCCAGTCTTGTGGCCCCTGCTGAGTTTTCCAAATTTGCTGGCATCTCGAGTGCAGCACTTTAATGTCATCATCTTTTAGAATTTGAAATAATTCAACTGGAATTCCATCACTTCCACTAACTTTGTTTGCAGTGAATCTTCCTAAGACCCACTTGACTTCAGACTTCAGGCTGTCTGGCTCTAGGTGAGTGATCACACCATAATGGTTATCTGGGTCATTGAGATATTTTTGCATAGTTCTTCTTTGTATTCTTGCACCTCTTCTTGATACCTTCTGCTTCTGTTAGGTCCATACCACTTCTGTCCTTAACTGGGCCCATCTTGGCATGAAATATTCCCTTGGTATCTCTAGTTTTCTTGAAAAGATCTCTATTCTTTCCCATTTTATACTTTCCTCTATTTCTTTGCATTGCTTACTTAGGAAGACTTTCTTATCTCTCTGCGATTCTTTGGAACTCTGCATTCAGATGGATATGTCTTTCCTTTTCTTCTCTGCCTTTCACTTCTTTTCTCAGCTCTTTGTAAGGCCTCCTCAGACAACCATTTTGCTTTTTTGCATTTCTTTTTCTTGGGGATGGCTTTGATCACCCATCTCTAGGCACTCTTTCTATCATATCTAATCCCTTGAATCTATTTATCACTTCCACTGTATAATTGTAAGGGGTTTGACTTAGGTCATATCTGAATGGTCTAATGCTTTTCCCTATTTTATTCAATTTAAGTCTGAATTTTGCAATACGGAGTCATGTCTGAGCCACACTGAGGTCCTGGTCTTCTTTTTGAATAGAAAGGTTTCAAGTTCTTCCTCTAAATGGGATTTTGACTTTAGTTCAAAGTGAAGTATAGAAAATTCAGAGATTATCTTTTATACTTTGTTAATGTTGTTCAGTTGCTAAGTTGTGTTTGGCTCTTTGCAACCCTGTGGACTGCAGCACATCCTCTGTCCTTCACTATCTCCCAGAGTTTGCTCAAATTCATATCCATTGAGTGTGATGTTGTTTAAACATCTCATCCTTTGCAGCCTCCTTCATTGTTTGCTTTCAAATCTTTCCCAGCATCAGTCTTTTCCAATGAATGCGGTGTTCACATCAGGTGGCTAAATTGTTGGAGCTTTAGTCCTTCAATAAAAATTCAGGGTTGATTTCCTTTAGGATTGACTGTTTTGATCTCCTTGAAGTCCAAAGGACTCTCAAGAGTCCTCTCCAGTACCAGAATTTGAAAGCAGCCCCAAACACTAAAGCTGAAGAAACTGAAGCTGACTGTTCTATGAAGACCTACAAGACCTTTTAGAACTAACACACACACACAGACACATACACAAAAGATGTCCTTTTCATAGAGACTTGAAGTCAAGAGATAATTGGAGTAACAGGCAAGTTTGGCCTTGGAGTACAAAATGAAGCAGGGCAAAAGCTAGCAGAGTTCTCTTAAAAGAATTCACTGGCCATAGCAAACGACCTTTTCTAACAGTACTAGAGATGATTATACACATGGACATCACCAATTTGTCAATACCAAAATCAGACTGATTATTTTCTTTGCAGCCAAAGATAGAGAAGCTCTATACAGTCAGCAAAACCAAGACTGGGAACAGACTGTGAGATCATGAGCTCCTTATTGCAAATTCAGGCTTAAATTGAAGAAAGTAGGGAAAACCACTAAGTATTTAGGTATGACCTAAACCAAATCCTTTACACTAGAGTTGTCATAGCCTGAGGCCGTCACTCACTCTCAAGAACAAAGAATGTTATCTTGGATATTTTGTGAATTAAAGCAATTTGCTTTTACAATTTCAGTTAGATTTTTATATGATAAGAGAAGTACCTCTTCCTTAGATGTGTCACTGTAAGGTTGTAGATCCTGGCTCTTTGAATCCAGGCTTAATGTACCTTTTAACTTCAGTCACTTCAGTTCAGTTCAGTCGCTCAGTCATGCCCGACTCTTTGCGACCCCATGAATCACAGCACACCAGGCCTCCCTGTCCATCACCAGCTCGCGGAGTTCACTCAGACACACGTCCATCGAGTCAGTNACTAGTTTTCTGTGATTATGGTTTCAGTGTGTCTGCCCTCTGATGCCCTCTTGCAACACCTACGGTCTTACTTGTGTTTCTCTTACCTTGGACGTGGGGTATCTCTTTATGGCTGCACTATCAAAGTGCAGCCTCTGCTGCTTACCTTGTATGAGGGGTATCTCTTCACCACCACCCTTCCTGACCTTGAATGTGGAATAGCTCCTCTAGACCCTCCTGTGCCCACGCAGCCATGGCTCCTTGGACATAAGATAGCTCCTCCTGGCTGCTGCCCCTGGCCTTGGGTGTGGGATAACTCCTCCCACCCGCTGCCCCTGACCTAAGACATTGTGTAGCTCCTCTTAACATATACCTATTAGGCACTTACTACGAGCAAGAACTGCTCTCTAAGTTCTTCACAAATATTAACACACTTAATTTTGAAAAAGTCATATGATGTTATGAGTAATAATACAGCTCCTAGTTTAGAGATATAGAAAATTGAAGCATGGAGAGCTTAGGTAATATCACTGATGTTCACAGAGATGGTAATGACAGGGGAAGTTTCAAATTCGTGATGTCAAATAACTTCTTAAACTTAATTATTACAGTGTGTAGGTGCTAAGTTTATTCAGTCATGTCTGACTCTTTGTGACCCCTGAACCATAACCCACCAGTCTCCTCTGTTCAAGGGATTCTCCAGCCAATGAAAGAATACTGGAGTGGGTTGCCATTACTCCTCCAGGGGATTGTCCTGACCCAGGGAATGAATCTTAGTATCCTATATCTCGTGCATTCACAGATGGGTTCTTTACCACTAGCACCACCTGGGAAGGCCCAATCATTACAGTAGTCAATACAAAATAATTCATTAAATCAGAGTTATCATAAAATTCTTTAGCAACTATGCATTTTTTTGTCAGAAGATACTGAATATGTTATTTATATGTTAAATCTAGAGTGGATTCATTTTATGTAATAACAGATAACAGCTTTATAGGCCTAGAGTATACTTTCTATTTTATGAGATATACATGAATATAAAAACACAAAAAAGATAATATAAAGGTTACAATGAAATAGTAAGCTAAAACTTAGTTATCCATTGCCATTTTCAAATTCATTGACTGTTCACCTTTTCAAATGGGTTTTGGGTGCTAAGAGTGGAAATTAGTTGTTTAATGTGTGCTTTCCTTTTAAACAAGGAGTATTAAAGTAATCACATGAACATATAAGTTTCACTTAAGGACTCTAGGGTGCTAAATCACTTTATTAGAAAGTTTAAAGCTCATTAACATTCCATCTATGACTTTTCCAGCAGCAGCCATATTTGTGGAACAATTTATATGCAAATTTAAAAAAATAAATTGATATTGAAGCTTTCTAAGGATGGCTGCTTTATATGTATGATTTATGATCAGTTGTGAGCATGGTATTTATCATGCAGACACAAAAAATAAATTGAACAACAAATGCAAATCATAAAAAGCGAAGAAAGGTATCCAAAGACTATTATATTGACACATGTCCCCAGAAAATTGTGTTTCCATTCATATTTTCTTAAATTGTTTATATATGCCATGGAAAAATTTTTTCATGTCTAATAAAATATGTTACAGATGCACTAGCTTACATAAAAGGACTTCAGTGCTATTTAATATCAAAAGCCTCTTAAATATATGAAAACTCAGACATATTTTCATATAGGTAGATTGATTTTGCTGATAGATAATAGAAATACTTTTAAACTGTAATTTTCACATATTAAATATTAAAAATGAAAAGCACAGTTACTTTTTGAAAAATGTGTTCTTAGCGTATTTACAAGTATCCAAGAAGACAATAAATCCAGATCCTTTTTTCCTTGGCAGTACAACATAGAGGGGGTGTAGATCAAGGAAGTTAAGAACTAATTAAGACTGGATATTCTGTTTAATATTTTTCAAATTTATTTAGAAAGGTCTTTGATACAATTTCAGCTAAGAGCTGGTTTCATACTAATCCAGTTGATTTCTTGGCAAATACCACTTAGTCCTACAAAAATGATAAAAAGTGGTATAAGAAATTCTCTATAACTATGATCATATATCAGTTTATAATCTATGTGTACATACTACCACAGATTAATCCTGTCTAACTTTAACATTTTTTTTTCCTTTGGGAATGATTTTATACCCAGTCACATGAATGTCTCAGCAAGTGGAATAAGCCATGATACAACTGCAGATGAATGATCTCTGTGGTAATGGCAATTATTTTTAAGAGAAGATAGTGACCTACTCCCCTAAATTATGAGGTAAACAGTTTTCCTTCCTGCACTGACTGGCACTTTCATTCTTTAATCCATTTTGGTGCCTATTGGAGATCCCTAAATATGTTTGAATGTGGCATCTGTAAAAGTAGTTTCTAGATTGGTTTACTATTATTATAAGTCATAAGCATAGGCCCCATTTGTAGAATTATCATTACATGACAAGCATTGTGTTAAGCTCTTTAAATACTCATATCAGCATCCTCAAACCCTCCAGGGTAAATTCCATGGTTTGCCATGGCTTTGTTCTGTATTATATTTTTACTGCATAGTATTTACATAGTAAATGAGTAATATACAGAAAACAATGATGCAAAAATATTTGTATTCAAGTTTATGAACTCCTTAAATATCTATTAAAAGAACACTTGATTTCATTGACTTTGGGTTATAAACCCTTGCATAAACCTCAGTTGACTAAATTCTAACCAGAATCGTTAGATTCTTAGTGTTTGGCCACTAAGTGGGGAGGCTGGTCCTCGTGACCACATACCACTTTGTATGAACTATGAATTCTCCCCTAAGTATGTTCCTTCTGTACTGACCGAGTACACAGATATAAACTAAAATATATTTTATTTTAAATATTTGATCCTATTGTCTCTATTAAGTATATCTGCATTTTATATGAAAATGGGTTTCACTTTATTTCAGAAAATGATAAGTCATGATGTATTATATCTAAATTTAGAAATATTAGTGTTGCTTTGAAGCTGGCCAAGATAATACCCAAATGCTTCACTGGGGTAGCCTGACCTTGATCTTCATTGGCATGTTTAGAACTACTGAAATCAAGCAACTGAAATATCATCAGTGGAATTTTTTAGGTAATTATCCATATCCATCTTATGTCATAAATATCTTTAAAATGGGATATGTTTTAAACGGGCTTTCCAGATGGTTCAGTGCTAAAGAATCCTCCTGCAAGTACAGGAAATGCAGGTTTAATCGCTAAGTCAGGAAGATCCCTTGGAGCAAGAAGTGGCACCCATTCTTGTATTCTTGCCTTGAAAAATCCCATGGACAGAGAAGCCTGGTGGGCTACAGTCCATGAGGCCTCAAAGAATTGGACACAACAGAGCACACACACACATGCATACATGTTTTAACTTTTTCACTCGTTACTGGTAAAATGTTCTATTTTTGTGCCACCTCTGCAATGCTCTTGTAGTATGGAATATGCACCATTTAGAGATATTCATAGATACAAAATTGCTTATTTACACAATCTCTTCAGGATAACTTTATTTATGAACTTCAAAGCAGAGATAATTTGAGGTTGAAGTCCCCACTAGAACTTAGTACAAATCTCTCCGACAGATAAAACCAGAGTAAAATAATGACTTCCTGGGAATGTAAAAAATCTTTTATAGCTTTGGGCACTATCTGCCCATTTATTCTAAATTAAAATTGTAAAGTTAACAAAGATCAAGACAATTATAAACATGGTGTAAAGTGGCTCAGTAGTAAAGAAACCGCCTACCAATGCAGGAGATGCAGGAGACCTAGGTTCAATCCCTGGGTCAAGAAGATCTCCTGGAGGAAGAAATAGAAAACCACCCGAGTATTCTCACTTGGAAAATCCCATGGACAGAGGAGCCTGGCAAGCTAGAGTCCATTGGATTGCAAAGAGTTTGATATGACTGTGCAACTGAGTATACACACACACGTGCAAAGCTAGAACAGCATAGCATTTAGTTTTGCTTTTGCAAATATTGTTTTCCCACGCTTATTAGTCAAGTATTATTTAAGATTCTACTGGACCTTAATAGAATGCTCACATCATTAATACTTTAAGCTGGACATTAAAACATGTATGAAGTTCTGTCAAGTATTATTAATGATTAAAAAATGAGGAAATAAGTTATTACAGTGTATTCAATCTTTAATGTTCATTAAATCCACTTGGCAAGTGTAAATAGAAACAAAACTACAGTTCTTGCTCTCAAGTAGTCTTTTACACATTATAAAGAAATGAGGGTCTTACAACACCACTCAATAAGAGATGAAAGGAAACCACACACAGTTACTGTAATTTGAATGGGCCTTTCACAAAAATCATATTATCCTCCTACTAGGGATAGTGATAAACAGACATCCTGCTTCCTGCTTTATAAGCAAATGCCTGTGCATGTAGCACTGTGATTATATTACTATCTTAGGCCTTAGATCATCTTCAGCATCACAGAATTCTGAAAATCCCATTAAGAAATCATTTCAAGGAAATATAAATATTCTTTGAAATAATCTTCAATGCTTTTCTAATTTTTTACATAAATGTTTTCTCTAAATCTCTTCTCAGAATGGGGAATAAATTCACTTCTATATACACACAAGGAGATATGGATATATAGTTTATTTTGTTTCCATTTTAATTGGTCTTCTAACTAAATATAAGACAGTTAATGCAAATATTTGCCAAACTTTATATGCAGTATGCTTAACATGAGAATTTATAACTGAATTGAACCTAAGATACAGCATGCAAAATGCCAAGCTGGATGAAGCATAAGCTGGAATAGAGATTGCTGGGAGAAATATCAACAACCTCAGATGTGCAGATGACTCCAACCTTATGGGAGAAAGCAAAGAAGAACTAAAGAGCCTCTTGATGAAGGTGAAAGAAGAGAGTGAAAAAGTTGGCTTAAAACTCAACATTCAAAAAATGAAGATCATGGCATCTGGTCCAGTCATTTCATGGCAAATAGTTGGGAAAACAATGGAAACAGTGTCAGACTTCATTTTCTTGGGCTCCAAATCATTGTAGATTGAAGTCTGCACACTGCAGACTCCAAATCACTGCATGACTTCATCCATGAAATTAAAAGAAGCTTGCTCCTTGGAAGAAAAGCTATGGTCAACTTAGCATATTAAATAGCAGAGACATTACTTTGCTGACAAAGGTTCGTCTAGTCAAAGTTATGGTTTTTCTAGTAGTCATGTATGAATGTGAGAGTTGGATCGTAAAGAAGGCTGAGTGTTGAAGAATTGATGCCTTTTTTTTTTTTTTTTGGAAGATCAAAAACAGGCTTGTTTTATTTATACACAGAACAACCCCAGATGTGGATATGTACATAGCAATACAGGAGGCATTTGCTTCCACGGTGGGCACTGTGTAAGTTAGGATCATAAATACGAGGGGAAGCTCCACCGGAGGGCACAAAACCTTTTACTCCAAGTCGCCAGGGATCCTTCCTACCTCCCTCTACACTGACAGGACCAGGAGATCCCAGGGACCCCCAGGGACAGCCGCACAGCAGGGGCGGGGACGGAACGGAAAGGCAGCAGCCCCGCGTGCGGAAAGAGACACGAGGCAGCGGCGGCAGAGACGCTGCCCTGCAGATTTGAACTGTGGTGCTGGAGAAGACTCTTGAGAGTCCCTTGGACTGCAAGGAGATCAGTCAGTCCTGAAAGAAGTCAACCTTGAATATTGATTGGAAGGACTGATGCTGAAGCTGAAGCTCCAGTATTTGGCCACCTAATGGGAAGAGTCGACTCATTGGAAATGACCATGATGTTGGGAAAGATTGAAGTCATGAGGAAAAAGGGACAACAGGATGACATGGTTGGATGGTATCACCAACTCAGTGGACATGAGTTTGAGCAAACTCTGGGAGATGGTGAAAGACAGGGAAGCCTGCCTGGTGTGCTGTAGTCCATGGGGCTGCAAAGAGTCAGACATGACTGAGCAACTGAACAACAAAAATGAAAAGTAAATACTTCATAAGTTTAATCTAATTTCTCTTCACTTTTAATTGATTTTTATGGACTTGAGGGAACTTCTCTTTACATAAATTCCTAAGGAAGACTTTCCACCTAGCTTTTTAAAGTGAGTCAGCATAATTCAATTTTCAGTGTCCAGAGCCCTAAAATAGGTACAGAATTTACATTAAATTCCTTATTTTCTACTTCAAAGTATTGTTGGATCAGCAGAAGGTTCACACTAACTATACTAATTGTAAGGGTAAAGTGGGCAAGAGATCATGAAAGCTTTGTATTTTCTGATTTTTTTTAAGTATCTTTTTTTTTCTCTTTAATGCTTACTCTTGTTTTAATTGTGAAGAGTCATAAGTTACGCCTATAAACTGTCTTAATCTTCTCAGCTAAATTTAGAGTTCTTGTGTGTCAAAAATTGTTGTCATTTGGACATTTTTTGAATTTCTTCCTGATATCCTGATGTAATTAAAAATGCAATTATTCTAATAAAGTTACAAAAGTAAGCATCATTTGTGATGCCTGCCAGGTCCTAATAATACCTTTTCCTCTGAGAACATATCCAACCTCCACTATTGGTACATCCCAGAAAAATAAAAAATAGCAAAACTAGGGTTGTCCTACAGAGTTCTGCTTCCTGGCAATAGCTAATCAGGGAGAGATGACTGCCCTAAGCCAGGCTATATTGAGATTCTCTTTTCTGGGAATATGAAGTGAGAAAGATTTTAATTCAACTGTGCTGTTTGCTTGGACTTGAGTTATGCAAACCTGATAAGCACAGGTGGGGAGGAGCTGCTTTATGCATGGAAATGGAGATAAAGCCAATTCATTACAGAGAATAAACACATGTGCAACTAAAGCAGAAAAGTGTAAGGAAGAACAAGAGATAGAGAGAGAAAGGAAGGGAGGGGTGTGCAAGAGTTATTTCTTAGTCTTCTTACAGCTTTCCAGTTCTTAGTTTCACCTACCTTAAAGACAGCCAATTTTGAAATTTTTTGGATTCTTTATTAATGTTAAACCAATGAGTTCCACTACTTTGTAGCAAATTATATATATACATATACATATACATATACATATACATATACATATATATATATAAAGGCACTGTTTCCCCATCTATTTCCCATGAAATGATGAGATCAGATGCCATGATCTTTGTTTTCTGAATGTTGAGCTTTAAGCCAACTTTTTCACTCTCCTCTTTCACTTTCATCAAGAGGCTTTTTAGATCCTCTTCACTTTCTGCAATAAGGGTGGTGTCATCTGCAGATCTGAGGTTATTGGTATTTCTCCCAGCAATCTTGATTCCAGCTTGTGTTTCTTCCAGTCCAGCGTTTCTCATGATGTACTCTGCATAGAAGTTAAATAAGCAGGGTGACAATATACAGCCTTGA
>SJYV01043831.1:38689-61348 GCA_006410875.1 Neotragus pygmaeus
AAAAAAAAAAAAAAAAAAAGAAATGCAAGGAGGCAAAAATGGCTGTCTCTGGAGGGCTTTTGAAATAGCTTAGGAAAAAAGAGAAGTGAAAGGCAAGAGAGAAAGGGAAAAATACATCCAAGTGAATGCAGAATTCCAGAGAACAACACACACAGACAAGAAGGCCTTCTTAGATGAACAATGCAAAAAAAAAAAAAAAAAAAGGAAAAAACAGAATGGGAAATACTAAATATCTCTTCAACAAAATTGGAGATATCAAGGGAACACTTCATACAAGAATGGGCAGGATAAAGGACAGAAATGGTAAGGAGCTAGGTGAGGCAGAAGACTGGGCTGCAGGCATCCATAGAGGAGACTGTTTAAGACAGAGTGGCCTCACTGGCTGCTCCCAGGACCGAAATAATAATTTAAAAAAAAGGAATGGTAAGGACCTAACAGAAACAGAAGAGCTTAAAAAGAGGAGACAAGAATATACAGAAGAACAACAAAGAAAAGGTCTTAATGACTTGGATAATCACAGTGGTGTGGTCACTCACTTAGAGCTGTACATCTTGAAGTATGAGGTCCAATCGGTCTTAGAAAGCATTACTAAGAACAAAAATAGTGGAGGATATGGAATTCCAGATGAACTGCTTTAAATACCAAAAGATGGTGCTATTAAACTACTGCATTCAAAAGGTCAGCAAATTTGGAAAACTCAGCAGTGGTCAGAGGACTGGAAAAGATCAGATTAGTTTTCATTCCCATCCCTAAGAAGAATTATGCTAAAGAAAGTTCAACCTATTGCACAATTGCACTTATTTCATATGCTAGCAAGGTAATAGTCAAAATCCTTAAAGCTGGACTTCAACAGTATGTAAATCAAGAACTTTTAACTGAACAATCTGGATTTAGAAAAGGCAGAGGAACGAGAGATCAAATCGCCAACATTCATTGGATCATAGAGAAAGCAAGGGAATACCAAAAAATATCTACTTCTGTTTCATTGACTATGCTAGAACATTTGACTGTGTGGATCACAATAGACTGTGGACAATTCTTAGAGATGGGAGTATCAGACCAACTTAATTTTCTCCTGAGAAGCTTGTGTGGGAGTCAGTAAGCAACAGTTGGAACCATTGACTGGTTCAAAATTGGGAAAAGAGTAACACGAGGCTGTATGCTGCCATTCTGTTTATTTAACTTATATGCAGAATACATCCTGACAAATACTAGGCTGGATGAATTACACGCCAGAGTCAAGACTGCTGAGAGAAATAACAACAACCTCATATATGCATATGATACCACTCTAATGGCAGAAAGTGAACATGAACTAAAGAGCTTCTTGATGAAGGTGATAGAGGGGAGTGAAAAAGCTGGCTTAAAACTCAACATTTAAAAAACTAAGTTCGTGGCATCTGGCACCATCACTTCATGGCAAATAGAAGGATAAAGTGGAAGCAATGACATAATATATTTTCTTGAGGTCCAAAATGACCCAGGATGATGACTGTAGCCATGAAATTAAAAGATGCTTACTCCTTAGAAAGAAAACTATGACAAACTTAGACAGTATGTTAAAAAACAGACATCACTTTTCTGACAAAGGTCCACATAATCAAATTTATGGTTTTTCCTGTACTCATGTGCAGATGTAAGAGTTTTTCAATAAAGAAAGCTGAGTGCTAAAAAACTGATGCTTTTGAATTGTGGTGCTACGGAAAATTCTTGAGAAATCAAACCAGTCCATCCTATAGAAAATCAACCTTGAATAATCATTGAAAAGACTGATGTTGAAACTGAAGCTCCAATACTTTGGCCACTTTATGGGAAGGGCCAACTCATTGGAAGACTCTGATGCTGGGAAAGATTGAAGGCAAAAGAAGAAGGGGACAGAAGAGGATGAGATGGTTAGATATCATCACAGGTTCAATGTACATGAAATTGAGCAAATTCTGGTAGATAGCGGAGAACAGAAGAATCTAGTGTGCTGCAGTCCATGCAGTCACAAAGAGTTGGACATGACTTAGAGACTGTAATATAGCTAAGATGTCCATATTACTCCCAGTAATCTACATATTCAATGCAAGCACTATCACAATTCCAATGACAGTTTTATAGAAACAGCAAAAAACCTTAAAATTCATACAGAACTAAAAAACCCTAAATAGACAATACAATCTAAGAAAGAACAAAGCTAGAGATATTTCAAAATACATTACTCCTGATTTCAATATATGTTGCAATCAGCCCTCAGTATCTGTGGATGCCAAAATGCAGATGAGGAGGGCTGCCTGAACTATTCCATTTCATATAAAAGACTATTTGTGAATTTTGGTATTTACAAGGGTTCTGGTATCAATCCCTTCACAGACAATGAGGGATGATTGTACAAAGATATAGTAATTAAAATACTGTGGTACTAGAATAAACACAGACATATACCAATGGAATGAAATAGTGAGAAATAAATCCATACACATCTGGTCAATGGATCTTAAATAAGAGTGCCAAAACATACAATGCAGAAAGAACAGTTTTCTTAATAAATGTTGGGAAAACTGGATATCCACATGCAAAGAAATATTTATCATACACTACACACAAAGACCAAATCAAAATGTATTAGACGTAAATGCAAGACCTGAAACTGTAAAACTCCTAGAAGAAAACATAAAGGGAAGATTTAAGGGCTTAGTCTTTCAGTGATGTTTTGGATGTGGTAATAAAAGCACAGGTGACGAAACCAAAAACAGAGGAGAGGATTGCACCAATCTAAAAAGTTTTCATACAGAAAACACATGATGAAAAAGTAACCTATGGGATGGGAGACAATATTTGCAACCCTGCAAAGGATTTAATATGTATCTAAAAAGGGGTTAATATTTCAAATATATACAAAATTCCCTCAACTCAAAGTAAATAAGCCAAATAATAAAGACATTTATTTAAAGAAGTCATACAAATTATCAACAGGTATATGAAAAGATACTCAGTTATTAATTGAGTTAGATGTTCATTAATCATTAGGGAAATGCAAATCAAAACCATATCACCTCATACCTGTTAAGATGGAAAACTTTTGTCAAAAGACAACAAGTAATTACATCTTAGATTTGGATTAGAAAGGGACCTTGTATACTTTTGGAAGGTATGTAAACTGCTAGCTATCATGGAAACAGTATAGCGTTTCCTCAAAATATTAAAAATAGAAATACCATATGATCCAGCAATCCCACTTTTGGGTTACTTACCCAAAATAATTGAAATTAGGATTTTGAAGAGATACTAACATTCTGTGTTCTCTGCAGCATTATTCATAGCAGTCAAGGGGTATAAACAACCTAAAAGTCCATTGAATATGAAAGGATGAAGAAAATGTGGTAAAATGGATTATTAGCCAATCTTTAAAAAAAAAAAAAGGAAATTCTGCCATATGTGACCATATGGATGGATACTGAGGATATCATGTTAAATGAAATGAGCTGGTAACAGATGGACAAATACCACATCATTCCACTTCTATAGTTATCTAAGGTAGCAAAACATAAAAGCACAAAGTAGAATAGTTGTGTACAGGGGCATTAAGGAGGAGGAGAAAATGGGGGAGTTGCTCTTCATGGAGTATAAATGTTCACATATGCAAGATGATTAATTTCTAGAGATCTAAAGTAATGCATTGTGCTATCATTAAAAATAATGTATAGTACACTAAAAATAGTGTTAAGAGGGTATATCTCATGTCTTCCACAATTTAAAAAAATATATTGAATGATAGCTTTTATTAGCTATTGGAAGGTATATGAACATTTTGCATTTACATATTTATATGTCTTGCATTATTATACATATTTATTTTGATTTTTCCCTGTGGCTCAGTGGTAAAGAGTCTGTCTACCAATGCAGGAGTTGTGGGTTTGATCCCTGGGTCAAGAAGATCCCTTGGAAAAGAAAATGGTGACTCACTTCTGTATTCTTGCCTGGAAAGAGGAGATTGGTGGGCCACAGACCATGGGACGGCTAAAGAGTCAGATGTGACTCAAGAAACTGCAACAATATATGCATTTTAGGTATAAAATTTTATTGTCTCTCCTTATATATATTGAAAGTCTTGTAGGATGGTGCCATGTATTAAAATGATGAAAGCCACAAAACTTTCTTGAATATCAGTTTTTAATCTTTTATCAGAGGGAATTAAATAATTGAATCTAAGGTCTAACCAAGATTGAGGCCGATTTCTATGATGCTCTTTCAAAATCTAGTTGGTATGTAAAATAGTACTAGACATCAAGAAATGACAATGAAAACATGCTATTAGACGTTATAATTCAAAGAGCTGAATTTGAATTATTTAAAGTAAAATCTGAACTTTAGTATTTTAAGTTTCCTCTTGTTGTGGGTATGGGTAAATTTTTAAAGTCTTCCATACAATTTATCATGAGATCTTTCCATTCAAGTATGTGTGTATCTGTAAATAGAAAAAAAGAAAAAGAAACTTGCTGTGAATAAGGAAAACATCTTTTACTTTAAACAAACTCTGTCATACAGCTATAAAATTTGAATGTTTGAATAAAAAAATACAGCATTAAGAGTGTTTTTCTCCCATTTTCCCTTAAAGAGGACTTTTGGAGCTTATGAGATTAAAAAAAAGGGAGAGATGTGGAAGGAAAAGAGAGAGAAGGAGGGGGAGAACGAAAGGAAAGGAGAAGGGAAAGCTTAGCAGGTGTGTTCAACAAAGACATAGGATAGAATGACTCATACTGAAGAGATCCTGGAGTATACAAATTGAAGTGCTTTAAATAGATAATAGAAAGAGACTCAGAAAATGTCACTTTTGTGCCTCTCTGTGGGGAAATTAGAAGGCAAAATTTTACATCAAACAGTGAGATAATGATTCCTTCTCAAGGTGATGGACAAGCAGTTATTGAATTTCCACTTTTTCACTATGCAAAGCATTGTGGAATGTACAGGGGATTAAAAGCCCTTAATCTTGAGCAACTTAGATTCAAGATGAAAGTGAAAGAGAAAGTCACCCAGTCGAGTCCAACTCTTTGCTACTCCACGGACTATACAGTCCATGGAATTCTCCAAGCCAGAAAGTTTGAGCGGTTAGCCTTTCCCTTCTCTAGCGGATCTTCCCAAACCAGGGATTGAACCTAGGTCTCCCGCATTGCAGGCAGATTCTTTACCAGCTGAGCCATCAGGGAAGACCAAGAATACTGGAGAGGGTAGTCTATCTCTTCTCCAGTGGGTCTTCCAGACCCAGGAATCCAACAGAGTCTCCTTACTTGCAATCTTATAACACTAAATAAATAGGAAAACAAACTTTTATAAGATAAATTTTGTTATAACTATGTAGTCTAAGTTTTATATATATAGATTCACAAAGCAGAACAGAGTGCTACATTGATTGCTGTTGATTTGACTTGAAATGGAGGTGATGGAATTCCAGTTGAGCCATTTCAAATCCTGAAAGATGATGCTGTGAAAGTGCTGCAATCAATATGCCAGCAAATTTGGAAACCTCAGCAGTGGCCACAGTACTGGAAAAGGTCAGTTTTCATTCCAATTCCAAAGAAAGGCCATGTCAAAGAATGCTCAAAGTACCGCACAANACATTTTTAAAGAAAAAGTATTAACCAGTGTAAAGCAGAAAATGTCATTTCCCAGACAGGTAGATTGTTATTATTATTTGGCAATAGCTTTTGAAATATTCATAAAATTTGGCCCAGAAATCTTAGTTCTAAATATTTAAACTTTAAAATAATCATAAAACCATAAAACTTCTTCAAGAGTCACATATAAGTCATTCTTCAGAAAGATACTTGTAATAATAGAATAATAACAACAATGTAATTTTCTAACAAGAGAAAATTGATTAATTAAATTAAATAGTATACCAGTAGTTCATAAAACTATGAATTTGATACTTATTTAGTAGCATGGTTAAATATATCACAAAGCAGTAAATAACACAGATGAAAAGCAAAAATTAAAGCTATGTTATTTTAGAGAAATAAAATTATTTACAACAGTTACATCTGGTGTCAAGGTTATGAATAATTTTTATTTTCTTTATAACTTTCTGTATTATCCAAATTCATCTTCTAAACATATTCCTTGATTTTGTGTGATATTTATAATAAAATGAAATTATTTAAAAACAAAGCATATAAAATGCAATGTAAAAACCAAACGCTTAGAAGCTGATACTTGCTATTCTACCTGCATGGGTCCATCTCTGAATGCTGCTGAGAAGGAAGAAAATCAAACCACAAGGTCAACACACACCAGTGCTCAATGAGTCTCCAAAGGATGAGCTTGGATGAGTCCCCAAAATATTCAGCTGTGCTACTGAAAATTAACCTGTACCATCTGAACCTCTGAGGTTTATAATATTACAGATAAAAATTGTCCGAATAGAATAGATAAAAGTAGAAAGAACAGTACAACTCTGAGTCAAAATTTCTCATTGACTTTAAAATTTATTTTAGTCATTATTACTAAGGCTGAATGAAATGATAGATTTAAATCTACATTAAAATATAAACTTGATTATGGTTACCTAAAGCATGATTCCACTAGACCCATTTTTTTAAAATTACATAACAAAATGGCTTCAATGTTTGTTTTATCCCTTTTGATAAAATTTATAGGTGCTTACTATAAACATATCTCACCAAACACATATACACACATAAAAACACATAGACAAAAAAAATCAATCAACAAAGAGAAGACTAGGTAATAAACCTTGATGCATATTCCAATATTTCAAGTATTTCTGTTTATAGGTGCACACACAAAACTATTACAAATATTTTCATCTCTTTCCCTCAGATAATATGACTTAAACTAATATATTCTTAGCTTTAAATCTGCATTAAAATATTATTCTCCAATTTATTTTAATTAAATGTAGTATAAATATTTCTTTGTCAATAGAACTAAATCTCTGTAACCAATTTCACCAACAGAATACTATTTCATTATATGGCTAACCTATTACTCAATATTTCTTCTAATAATGTACATTTAGGTTATCCACTGCGTGAGTCACTAGGTAAAATACATTTCTAAAAGAACTACGGAGTAATTACCTCAAGAATTATTATGAATGAACTCAAAATAGATTAAAGACCTAAATGTAAAGCCAGATATTATAAAACTCCTAGAGGGAAACATAGGCAGAATACTCTTTGACATAAACTGCAGCAATATCTTTTTAGATCCACCTCCCAGAGTAATGAAAATATACACAGAAATAAACAAATAGGACCCGATTAAAAGTTCTTGGATAGCAAAGGAAACCATCAATCAAACAAAAAGACAACCCACAGAAAGGGAGAAAATATTTGCAAATGATGCAACCAAGAAGGGATTAATCTCCAAAATATATTAACTGTGGCTCTATATCAAACACAAACTAAAACAAAAAGTGGGCAGGAGTTCTAAATAGACATTTTTCCAAAGAAAACATACAGATGGCTGAAAAGCACATGGAAAGATGATCAACGTCATTAATTATAGAAAAGCAAAAATCAAAACTAGTATGAGGTATCACCTCATGCCAGTCAGAATGACCATCATCAAAGAGTCTACGAACAAAAAAATCTGGAGAGTCTGGAGAAAGGGGAACCACCTACTCTGTGGGTGGGAATGTAAATTAGTGCAGTCTCCATGGAGAACAGTATGGAAGTTCCTTAAAAAACTAAAAATTTAGCTACCATATGATCCAGCAATACCTCTTCTGGATATATTCCCAAAGAAAATCAAAATTTGAAAAGATACATATACCCGAATGTTAACTGCAACACATTTACAATACCCAGAACATGAAAAAAATCCAAATGCCCATCAACAGAAAAAATGTAAAAAAAGAAAATGTGGTGTTATATATACAGTGGAATATTACTCACCATCCGAGAGAAAGACAAATATATGATATCATTAATGTGGAATCTAAAAAAATGGTACAAATGATCTTATTTATAAGACAGATTCAAACTCATAGAAATAGAAAACAAACATAATTAACAAAGGGGAAAGAGGTATGGAGGAAGGATAAATTAGGAGGTTGGGATTAAGATATACAGACTACTATATATATAAAACAGATAATCAACAAGGGCATACTCTGTGTCACAAAGAGGTCTATTCAATACTTTGTATTAACATATACTGGAGAAGGGAATGGCAAACCACTTCAGTATTCCTACCTTGAGAACCACAGGAACACTATGAAAAAGCAAGAAGATAGGACATTGAAAGATAAACTCCCCAGGTCAGTAGGTGCCCAATATGCCACTGGAGATCAGTGGAGAAATAACTCCAGAAAGAATGAAGGGATGGAGCCAAAGCAAAACAATACCCAATTGTGGATGTGACTGGTGATGGAAGCAAGGTCCAATACTATAAAGAGCAATAATGCACAGGAACTTGGAATGTTAGGTCCGTGAATCAAGGCAAATTGGAAGTGATCAAACAGGAGATGGCAAGAGTGAGCGTTGACATTTTAGGAATCAGTGAATTAAAATGGACTGAAAAGGGTGAATTTAAATCAGATGGCCATCATAGTCAACAAAACAGTCCAAAATGCAGTACTTGGAGCAATCTCAAAATGATAGAATGATCTCTGTTCATTTCCAAGGCAAACAATTCAATATCACAGTAATCTAAGTCTATACCCCAACCAGGAATGCTGAAGAAGCTGAAGTTGAATGGTTCTATGAAGACCTGCAAGACTTTCTAGAACTAACACCCAAAAAAGATGTCCTTTTCATTATAGGGGACTGAAATGCAAAAGTAGGAAGTCAAGAAACACAAATTCCAAGGCAAATTTGGCCTTGGAATACAGAACAAACCAGGGCAAAGACTAATTGAGTACTGACAAGGGAATGCACTGGTCATAGCAAACACCCTCTTCAACAACACAAGAGAAGACTCTACACACGGACATCGCCAGATGGCCAACACTGAACTCAGACTGACTATATTCTTTGCTGCAAAAGATGGAGAAGCTCTGTACAGTCAGCAAAAGCAAGAACGGGAACTGGCTCTGACTTTGATAAGGATCACCTTATTGCCGATTTCATACTTAAATTGAAGAAAGTAGGGAAAACTATTAGAACATCCAGTTCAGCTCAGTTCAGTTCAGTAACTCAGTCGTGTCCGACTCTTTGTGACCCTATGAATAGCAGCACGCCATGCCTCCCTGTCCATCACCATCTCCTGGAGTTCACTCAAACTCACGTCCATCAAGTCAGTGATGCCATCCAGCCATCTCATCCTCGGTCGTCCCCTTCTCCTCCTGCCCCCAATCCCTCCCAGCATCAGAGTCTTTTCCAATGAGTCAACTCTTCGCAGCAGGTGGCCAAAGTACTGGAGTTTCAGCTTTAGCATCATTTCTTCCAAAGAAAACCCTGGGCTGATCTCCTTTAGAATGGTCAGGTTGGATCTCCTTGCAGTCCAAGGGACTCTCAAGAGTCTTCTCCAACAGCACAGTTCAAAAGCATCAATTCTTCGGCACTCAGCTTTCTTCACAGTCCAACTCTCACATCCATACAAGACCACTGGAAAAACTATATCCCTGACTAAACAGACCTTTGTTGGCAATGTCTCTGGTTTTCAACATGCCATCTAGATTGGTCATAACTTTTCTTCCAAGGAGTAAGCATCATTTAATTTCATGGCTGCAGTCACCATCTGCAGTGATTTTGGAGCCCCCCAAAATAAAGTCTGATACTATTTCCACTGTTTCCCCATTTATTTCCCATGAAGTGACGGGACCAGATGCCATAATCTTCATTTTCTGAATGTTAAGCTTTAAGCCAATTCACTCTCCTCTTTCTCTTTCATCAAAAGGCTTTTTAGTTCCTCTTCACTTTCTGTCAAGTATGACCTAAATCAAATCTCTAACAATTATACAATGGGAGGGAGAAGTAGATTTAAGAGACTAGATATGATGGAGTGCCTGATGAACTATGGACGGAGGTTCATGACACTGTACAGGAGAAAGGTATCAAGACCATTCCCAAGAGAAAGAAAAGCAAAGAACAAAAAGACTGTCTGAGGAGGCCTTACAAATAACTGTGAAAATAAGAGAAGTGAAAAGCAAAAGAGAAAAGGAAAGACACCCCTATTTGACTGCAGAGTTCCAAAGAATAGCAAGGAGAGATAAGAAAGCCTTCCTCAGCGATCAGTGCAAAGAAATAGAGGAAAACAACAGAATGAGAAAGACTAGAGATCTCTTCCAAAAAAATTATGGATACCAAGGGAATATTTCATGCAAAGATGCACTCAATAAGTGATAAAAATGGTATGAACCTAACAGAAGCAGAAGATACTAAGAAGAGGTGGCAAGAATACACAGAAGAACTGCACAAAAAAGATCTTCATGACCCAGATAATCATGATGGTGTGATCACTCATCTAGAACCAGACTTCCTGGAATGTGAAGCCAAGTGGGCCTTAGAAACATTACTATGAACAAAGCTGGTGGATGTGATGGAATCCAGTTGAGCTATATAAAATTCTAAAAGATGATGCTTTGAAAATGCTGTATTCAATTTGCCAGAAAATCTGGAAAACTCATCAGTGGCCACAGAACTGGAAAATTCAGTTTCATTCCAATCTCTAAGAAAGGCAATACCAAAGAATGCTCATACTACCACACAATTGCAATCATCTCACAGGCTAGCAAAATAATACTCAAAATTCTCCAAGACAGGCTTCAGCAATATGTGAACTGTGAATTTCCATATGTTTAAGCTGGTTTTAGAAAAGGCAGAGGAACCAAAAATCAAATTGCCAACATCCGCTGGATCATGGAAAAGCAAAAGAATTCCTGAAAAACATCTCTTTCTGCTTTATTGACTATGCCAAAGCCTTTGACTGTGTGGATCACAATAAACTGTGGAAAATTCTGAAACAGATGGGAATACCAGACCACCTGACCTGCCTCTTGAGAAATCTGTATACAGGTTAGGAAGCAACAGTTATTACTGGACGTGGAACAACAGACTGTTTCCAAATAGGAAAAGGAGTACATTAAGGCTGTATACTGTCACCATGCTTATTTAACTGATATGCACAGTACATCATGATAAACACTGGGCTGGATGATTCACAAGCTGGAATCAAGATTGCTGGGAGAAATATCAGTAACCTCAGATATACAGATGACACCACTTTTATGACAGAAAGTGAAGAATTAAAGAGCCTCTTGATGAAAGTGAATGAGGAGAGAGGGAAAGTTGGCTTAAAGCTCAACATTCAGAAAACCAAGATAGCAAATACATGAGGAAATAGTGGAAACAGTGGCAGACTTTATTTTGTGGGGCTCAAAATCACTGCAGATGGTTACTGCAGCCATGAAATAAGAAAAGGCTTACTCCTTGGAAGAAAAGTTATGAAGAACTTAGACACCATGTTAAAAAGCAGATACATTACTTTGTCAACAAAGGTCCATCTAGTCAAGGCTATGGTTTTTCCAGTGGTTATGTACAGATGTGAGAGTTGGACTATAAAGAAAGCTGAATGCTGAAGAATTGATACTTTTGAACTGTGGTGTTGGAGAAGACTCTTGAGAGTCCCTTGGACTGCAAGGAGTTCCAACTAGTGCATCCTAAAGGAAATTAGTCCTGAATGTTCATTGGAAGGACTGATGTTGAAGCTGAAACTCCAAAACTTTGGCCACCTGACATGAAGAACTGACACATTTGAAAAGACCCTGATGTTGAGAAACATTGAAGGCAGGAGAAGAAGATGACAATAGGTTGAGATGGTTGGATGGCATAACCGATTCATTGGACATTAGTTTGATTAAACTCTGGGAGTTGTTGATGGACAGGGAGGCCTGGTATGCAGTACATGGGGTTGAAAGAGTTGGACACGACTGAGCAACTGAAATAACGAATAACTTATATTTGAAAAGGATATGAACAAGAATAGATATATGTATATGTATAAGTGAATCTTTGCTGTACACGTGAACCTAACACACTGTTAACCAACTATATGCCAATATAAAATTTAAAAAGATTTATTATGATGAATATTTATACAATGTACCAATACATTTTTCAGCATATCATAAACATAATGGTTAAAGCACAAATCTTTAGAACTATATCCATAATTTATTTTAAAGTATACAATATATTGCAGAGGATCAGTTTAAACTGTCAAACTAGAACGAATTTAAGCAATTAACTAGTCACACAAGTAGAAAATCCAAAAGGTGAAAGTCTATATGTATATAAACACTCTCTATTAGTACTGTATATATTATAACTATATATAATCTTTATATATATATATTCTTCATATTACTTTGGTGAACTCATTCACAACTAGTTATATATATAAATATAAGTATATGTATGAGTATATATACATATATATAAATATATAGCTTTTGAACGAGTTCACAGAAGAAAGATTAAGCCCTTAGGCATAGTATCAGGAGATAAAATCAAGGCCAATAAGGGAATTATACAGAGAAATATGATGGTTCTGATGTATACTGGTTCTAAAATATCTGTAACAATCAAATTATCCCAGCTACTCAGTTTCTGGCTTTTATGAAGTAACAGAGACCAAATTTTCCCTCACACCTGAAATAAATAAAAAATTGTCAAAAAATTTCAACTAATGGTTTATAAGAAAAGGCATATCAGGCAATGATGGACATTGGTTCAAATGACATAAATTCCATAATTGTTGAAGCTTATTTATTTCTGCTTTATTGACTATGCCAAAGCCTTTGACTGTGTGGATCACAATAAACTGTGGAAAATTCTGAAAGAGATGGAAATCCCAGACCACCTAACCTGCCTCTTGAGAAATCTGTATGCAGGTCAAGAAGCAACAGTTAGAACTGGACACATGGAACAACAGACTGGTTCCAAATAGGAAAAGGAGTACGTCAAGGCTGTATATTGTCACCCTGCTTATTTAAATTATATGCAGAGTACCTCATGAGAAATGCTGGACTGGAAGAAAGACAAGCTGGAATCAAGATTGCCAGGAGAAATATCAATAACCTCAGATATGCAGATGACACCATCCTTATGGCAGAAAGTGAAGAGGAGCTAAAAAGCCTCTTGATGAAAGTAAAAGAGGAGAATGAAAAAGCTGGCTTAAAGCTCAACATTCAGAAAATGAAGATCATGGCATCTGGTCCCATCACTTCATGGGAAATAGACGGGGAAANTATGCAGGTCAGGAAGCAACAGTTAGAACTGGACATGGAACAACAGAATGGTTCCAAATAGGAAAAGGAATATGTCAAGGCTGTATATTGTCACCCTGCTTATTTAACACGTATGCAGAGTACATCATGATAAACACTGGGCTGGAAGAAGCACAAGCTGGAATCAAGATTTCCAGGAGAAATATCAATAACCTCAGATATGCAGATGATACCACCCTTATGGCAGAAAGTGAAGAGGAACTAAAAAGCCTCTTTACGAAAATGAAAGAGGAGAGTGAAACAGTTGGCTTAAAGCTCAACATTCAGAAAACGAAGATCATGGCATCTGGTCCCATCACTTCATGGGAAATAGATGGGGAAACAGTGGAAACAGTGTCAGACTTTATTTGGGGGGCTCTAAAACCACTGCAGATGGTGATGGCAGCCATGAAATTAAAAGACGTTTACTCCTTGAAAGGAAAGTTGTGACCAATTTAGATAGCATATTCAAAAGCAGAGACATTACTTTGCCAACAAAGTTTTGTCTAGTCAAGGCTATGATTTTTCCAGTGGTTATGTATGGATGTGACAGTTGGACTGTGAAGAAAGCTGAGTGCTGAAGAATTGATGCTTTTGAAGTGTGGTGTTGGAGAACACTCTTGAGAGTCTTAGACTGCAAGGAGATCCAAACTGACCATTCTAAAGGAGATCAGCCCTGGGATTTCTTTGGAAGGACTGATACTAAAGCTAAAACTCCAGTGCTTTGGCCACCTCATGTGAAGAGTTGACTCACAGGAAAAGACTGATGCTGGGAGGGATTGGAGGCAGGAGGAAAAGGGGACGACAGAGGATCAGATGACTGGGGGGCATCACCGACTCGATGGACATGAGTTTGAGTGAACTCCAGGAGTTGGTGACGGACAGGGAGGTCTGGCATCCTGCAATGGCAGGGAATTCATGGGGTCACAAAGAGTCGGACATGACTGAGCGACTGATCTGAACTGCACTGACTGATCCTATGCATTTCTTTAAAGACTCAAAGGTAAGACCAGGCAAGTATGGAGCAGATATGCTTGTAAAATATCCACACAGAAATCAACCTTGCTAAAAATAGTCCTAAAAGAAATACTTTTTTTTTTTTACTTGATAAAACTAGTTTAGATGCTTTTGAGTTTGATTAGTAATATAGAAAATTGACTAGAGCGCTTCCTAGGATTCTGTAATAAAGAAGAATTAATAGAAAATGTTTTAAAAGCACACTATGAAGTTGATTATATAAATTTAGAGGCTATTAGACTTAACAGGAGGGTAAAGCACAAAATGTTATATATTGAAATGTCGATACCTTACTGTCTAACAGAGCTTGTTAATGCAATAAGGCATGCATTGTTAAGAGTATTTCCTTATTCTTTATTAATTAAATGAACTTTTACTGAGCATCTTCTCTGTGGGTATTATGATAACCACTATGGTTATTCCTCCACTCCTTATGTGGCCAGGCTGTGCAGCCAATGTTCAATAAGCGTTAAGTGTCATCCAAGGAAGAGACTAGTTCCTGATTCAAGGTCACTGTGAGCAAACACCCAAGTGTGCAAGGCTCAAGTTTTTCAGTCTTTCCTTACAAAAGAGAATATAGCGTGCACAAAGATCTAGCACCTTGCAACGTGCTAGTCTCCTATGGCCTAAGTGGACCCACTGAATACCCAACAAGTGGTGTAACTGCAATCACCACAACACTTTGTGCTCTGTGGAAGGATCACAACCCTGCCCCTAGGGGAGCTTTCTGTAAAATATAAAAAGTGAGGGGTATGCCTGCAGGTCACTGATGCACATCTTAAGCAGAACTCAAGCCCAGCACAGGCTGCCAAAACTCTTAATCTTTCAGTAAGGAAGTGTTCCAAGACCAAAGCCATTTTTATGTTGCTGCGCAGTAGATGGGGAACTAAATCTAACTACCTCTCCCAACAAGAAATACAATGGTGAATAAGGCACTAAAAATATTGCCTTTCTTGTGAGATGAATATAATGAGGAAAAAGACAAGCAGTTTTTAGAAAAGACCCTTTGAGGAAATTAAGACAGTGATATCTAAACTCACACCTGATTATTGAGAAGGGGCTGGCAAAGTGATGAGAAGGGGAACACAATCTAATGAGATAAAATACAAGTTTGAAGACCCTTTGCCAGAATTAGTTTCATGCATTCTAAGAGTGAAAGAAGACCATGAGGTTGGTGAGTTAAAGTGCAGAAGAAAAGGAGGGCTATGAGAGTAAGGAGAGAAGAGGGGAGAGTGGCATGAGATGAGCATGCATTGGAAAAGCAGCAGGTACAAGACCACAGAATGCTTAGATTTATTAATTTCTTTATATATGACTTGACTTTATATTGTATGTCCTCCTGAAATATAACTTGATATTACCAGTTCTTTTGACAGTGTTTGCAGATGGTAATTAACACATATTCAGTTCAGTTCTGTTCAGTTGCTCAGTCAGGTCCAACTCTGCGACCCCATGAACCGGAGCATGCCAGGCCTCCCTGTCCATCACCAACTCCTGGAGTTTACCCAAACTCATGTCCATTGAGTCGGTGATGCCATCCAACCATCTCATTCTCTATCATTCTCTTCTCCTCCTGCCCTCAATCTTTTCCAGCATCAGGGTATCTTCAAATGAGTCAGCTTTGCCTCAGGTGGCTAAAGCACTGGAGTTTCAGCTTCAACATCAGTCCTTCCAAGGAACACCCAGGACTGATCTTTAGGATGGACTGGTTGGATCTCCTTGCAGTCCAAGGTCTCTAGAGTCTTCTCCAACACAACAGTTCAAAAGCATAAATTCTTCAGCTCTCAGCTTTCTTTATAGTGCAACTCTCACATTCATACATGACTACTGGAAAAATTGTAGCCTTGACTAAATGAACCTTTGTTGACAAATTAATGTATCTTTAATAATATGCTTTTTAATATGCTGTCTAAATTGGTTATATCTTTCCTTCCAAGGAGTAAATGTCTTTTAATTTCATGGCTGCAATCACCATCTGCATTGATTTTGGAGCCCAGAAAAATAGTCTGACACTTTTTCCACTGTTTCCCCAACTATTTCCCATGAAGTGATGGGACCAGATGCCATGATCTTAGTTTTCTGAATTTGAGCCTTAAGCCAAATTTTCACTCTCTTTCACTTTCATCAAGAGGCTCTTTAATTCTTCTTCACTTTTTGCCATAAGGGTGGTGTCATCTACATATCTGAGGTTATTGATATTTATCTTGAAATCTTGATTGCAACTTGTGCTTCATCCAGCCCAGTGTTTCTCATGATGCTTTCTGTATATAAGTTAAACACACATGGTGACAATATACAACATTAACATACTCGCTTTCCTATTTGGAACCAGTCTATTGTTCCATGTCCAGTTTTAACTGTTGCTTCCTGATCTGTACATAGGTTTCTCAAAAGGCAGGTCAGAAGGTTTTGTATTCCCATCTCTTTCAGAACTTTCCACAGTTTATTGTGATCCACACAGTCAAAGGCTTTGGCATAGTCAATAAAGCAGAAATAGATGTTTTTCTAGAATTCTCTTGCTTTTTTCATGATCCAGTGGATGTTGGCAATTTGATCTCTGGTTCCTCTGCCTTTTCTAAAACTAGCTTGAACATCTGGAATTTCACAGTTCTTGTATTGCTGAATTCTGGCTTGGAGAATTTTGAGCATTACTTTACTAGCGTGTGAGATGAGTGCAATTGTGTGGTAGTTTGAGTATTCTTTGGCATGGCCTTTCTTTGGGATTGGAATGAAAACTGACCTGTTCCAGTCCTGTGGCCACTACTGAATTTCCCAAATTTCCTGACATATTGAGTGCAGCACTTTCACAGCATCATTTTTCAGCATTTGAAATAGCTCAAATGGAATTCCATCACCTCCACTAGCTTTGTTCATGGTGATGTTTCCTAAGGCTCACTTGACTTCACATTCCAGGATGTCTGGCTCTAAGTAAGTGATCACACATTGTGATTAACTGGGTCATGAAGCTCTTTTTTAATATAGTTCTGTGTATTCTTGCCACCTCTTCTTTAATATCTTCTGCTTTTGTTAGGTCCCTACCACTTCTGTCCTTTATTGAGCCATCTTTGCATGAAATGTTCCCCTGGCATCTCTAATTTTCTTGAATAGATCTCTAGTCTTTCCCATTCTATTGTTTTCCTTTATTTCTTTGCATTGATCACTGAGGAAGGCTTTTTAATCTCTCCTTCCTATTCTTTGGAACTCTGCTTTCAGACAGGTATATCTTTCCTTTTCTCCTTTGCTTTTCACTTCTCTTTTTTTTCACAGCTATTCGTAAGGCTATTTGTATTTCTTTTTCTTGGGGATGGTCTTGATCCTCCTGTACAGTGTCACAGACCTCTGTCCTTATTTCTTCAGGTACTCTATCAGATCTAATTTTATCTATTTGTCACTTTCACTGTCTAATCATAAGGGATTTGATTTAGGACATACCTGAAAGGTCTAGTGGTTTTTCCTACTTTCTTCAATTTAAGTCTGAACTTGACAAAAAGGAGTTCATGATCTGAGCCACAGTCAGTTCTTGGTCTTTTTTTTTTTGGCTGACTACATAGAGCTTCTCCATCTTTGGCTGCAAAGAATATAACCAATCTGATTTAGCTGTTGACCATCTGGTGATGTCCATGTATAATGTTTCTCTTGTATTGTTGGAAGAGGGTGTTTGCTATAATCAGTGTGTTCTCTTGGCAAAATTCTATTAGACTTTGCCCTACTTCATTCTGTACTCCAAGGTCAAATTAGTCTGTTACTCTAGGTGTTTCTTGACTTCCTACTTTTGCATTCCAGTCCCCTATAATAAAAAGGACATATTTTTTGGGTGTTAGTTCTAAAAGGCCTTGTAGGTCTTCATAGAACCATTCAAATTCAGCTTCTGCAATATTACTGGTTGGGGCATAGACTTGGATTCCTGTGATATTGAATGGTTTGCCTTGGAAATGAACAGAGTTCATTCTGTCATTTTTGAGATTGCATCCAGGTCCTGCATTTGGGACTCTTTTGTTGACCATGATGACTACTCCATTTCTTCTGAGGAATTCCTGCCCACAGTAGTAGATAGAATGGTCATGTGAGTTAAATTCACCCATTCCTGTCCATTTTAGTTCACTGATTCCTAGAATGTTGATGTTCACTCTTTCCATCTCCTGTTTGACCACTTCCAACTCACCTTGATTCATGGACCTAACATTCCAGGTTCCTATGCAATATTGTTTTTTACAGCATCGAACCTTGCTTTTATCACCAGTCACATCCACAACTGGGTGTTGTTTTGCTTTGGCTCCAACCCTTCATTTTTTCTGGAGTTATTTCTCCACCGATCTCCAGTAGCATATTGGGCACCTACCGACCTCGGGGGTTTATCTTTCAGTGTCCTATATTTTTGCCTTTTCATACTGTTCATGAGGTTCTCAAGGCAAGAATACTGAAGTGGTTTGCCATTTCCTTCTCCAGTGGACCACATTATTGACATTTAAAATCATATTTTGACACATTTTAAAAGGTGTTCCAGTCTTTTATGGATACCAAGGTTTTTATAGGAATTCCGTAGAAATTCTAATTTTATTTTCACATATATAATATACAATTTTTTCTGCTGAGAATGCTTTCAATATTTTTTAATTAAAATTTTGTTTTCAGTAGTTGGTCTGTGATGAGTCTAGAATTTTTTTTGCCTTCATTTTGATCTATTTTGACATTTGTGATCTTCTTGAATCCATAATTATGGATTGCCCAAATTCCTTCTTCAAATATTGGGCAATTCCTTCTTCAAATATTTTTTTCTGCCCCATTCTCACTCTTTTCTGGAATTCTGATTACATATTTCAGATTATATGATATTGTCCCACAGGTTCCTGAGGTGCTTCTTCAATCTATTTCTTTCTCTAATGTATTCATAAGAATATAGTACATAATATTACATTATTATGCATTATAATATATAGGTATATAACTCAATAATAACTGTAAAGATCTTAGTCTGCTGCTGCTGCTGCTGCTAAGTCACTTCAGTCATGTTCGACCCTGTACGACCCCATAGACAGTAGCCCACAGGTCCTCTGTCCCTGGATTGTCCAGGCAAGAATACTGGAGTGGGTTACCATTTCCTTCAATGCATGAGAGTGAAAAGTGAAAGTGAAGTCAATCAGTCATGTCTGACTCTTCATGACCACATGGACTGTAGCTTACCAGGCTCTTCCAGCCATGGCATTTTCCAGGTAAGAGTACTGGAGTGGAGTGCCATTTCCTTCTCTGATCTTACTCTATATACTGCATATTATATTGCATGAGTGCATGCTAAGTCGCTTCACTCATGTCCAATTCTTTGTGACCCTAAAGACTGTAGTCCACCATGCTTCTCTGTCCATTGGATTTTCCAGGCAAGAATATGGAGATGGTTGCCAGTCTTCATCCAAGGGATCTTCCCGACCCAGATTGAGTCTGTGTCTCTTAATGTCTCCTGCATTGGAAGGTGGGTTCTTCACCACTACCACCGCCAATGAAGCCTTATATATAAAAATATGTAGGTATGATAGAGTGCATATTATGTAGGTATAAAATATAATAGTAGCTATAGACATAGATCTTAGTCTTTCTTTTTTTTTATTGCATAATTTCCATTGCATTATCTTCAATTTCGTTAACTTTTGATATTATGCTTATCTGGAGTCTTGTTTTCTTTTTTCCAAGATGTTAAATTTTTCAGTTCTAGACTTCCCATGTAAAGTTTTTTTTAAAGTTTCTATTTCTCAATGAAATAGAAAAAAAAAATCACTTTCTTTATTATAGGCACGTATGCTTGTCTAGTTGACTATAGCTATACCAGCTACTTCTAAAAACTGATAATTGGAAGATGTAAGTTATTTTGAGGTCTTAGGTTGATTGTCTTTACCTTTGAGAATAGGCCACATTTCTACTTTTATTTTGCAGGACAGAGCTCTTAGATTACACTTTGGAAACTGAAGAGATTATGCTGTAGCTAACATAAACTCTGTTTATTTCTCTGAAGAGTATTACTTTTTTGTTTTAGCAAGGCAGTAACATATTTAGAATAAAACTGAAGATTTGTCTTCAGTGAGTACCCATCCAAATAACACCTCAAAAAAATTTTTTTTTCTCTAGGTGAACTATTTTGTGTCTTCTTTGTGCATGAGAATTTAAGGGCCAGCCAGAGATTTGGGCATAATTTACAATCTCATTGCTTTCTTGTGGCAGTGGTTGCCATGGAAGCAAGATGTAATGACTGACTTAATCTTTCAGTTCCTCAGACCAGTAAATGGCAGCTTTTTTTTTTTTTTAAATCATCTGAGTATTAGTTGTTGTGGCAGTAACACATCTTCAATATACTCTCAGAATAACATCATAACAGGAGAAATTTCAATTAATACTAGCTTCTCCTTCCAAGCTTCAGTTCTCCAAAATATGCTTGCTTTTCACACATTCTCCAGAGCCCAAAATTTCATAGGATATATAATCAACAAAGTATTTCAGAATTTGGTAAACACACCATAGATTTGTTTGATTATCACTTAAGATTTCATAAGTAGGGATTATGTTCTCTTAGTTTCTGTTGTTATATAATGTTAATTTTATAAGTATATTTTCTATTCCATGATTGGTTTATAATAACTTATTTAATCATTACAAATAATAAATNGATTATCACTTAAGATTTCATAAGTAGGGATTATGTTCTCTTAGTTTCTGTTGTTATATAATGTTAATTTTATAAGTATATTTTCTATTCCATGATTGGTTTATAATAACTTATTTAATCATTACAAATAATAAATAGTGTGATCAGTAGTGTGACTGTCTGGGTTATATCTGGAAAACAGTTTGGTATCATTCAGAAACAAAATATAAATCTCTAAGATCTCTTTCCTGAATTAAGACCAGAACCTGTAATTTACATAGAGTTAATATATTTCAACAAAAACAGCTTTACATATATTCACATGAAATCTATTTTAAAGTAGTTATAAATGAGATTAATGTTGTCATGATATCAATTTAGAAGAATTAAAAAAAAAACACTTCTACCTAATAAATTATACCATCTAATTAACTAGTGATTTGGCTAGTAAAATAATGGTGGTCAGTACACTGGGATGACCCAGAGGGATGGGATGGGGAGGGAAGTGGGAGGGGGGTCCAGGATGGGGAAAAAAATGTACACCCATGATGGATTCATGTCAATGTATGGCAAAACCACTACAATATTGTAAAGTAATTAGCTTCCAATTAGAATAAATAAATTCATATTAAAAAAAAATAATGGTGGTCAGATTTTCACCAAAAAGAATAAAAGGATTTGGGGGGGGTCCATTACTTTGAAAAAGCTCTTTTATAAAGTTCAGAAAAACAAATAACATAAAAACATATTCATTAATTGTTAAACCATTAGACACCTGGTAGAGATAATCATTGGAGAAGGCAATTGCAACCCACTACAGTACTCTTGCCTGGAAAATCCCATGGACAGAGGAGCCTGGTAGGCTTCAGTCCATGGGGTCACGAAGGTCAGACATGACTGAGCCACTTCACTTTCACTTTTCACTTTTCACTTTTATGCATTGGAGAAGGAAATGGCAACCCACTCCAGTGTTCTTGCCTGGAGAATACCAGGGATGGCGGTCCTGGTGGGCTGCCGTCTATGGAGTCGCACAGAGTCGGACACAACTGAAGTGACTTAGCAGTAGCAGCAGCAGAAATAATCATACATGTTAATTGAATGGTGGTTGACATTGTACAGGAGACAGGGATCAAGACCATCTTCCTGGAAAAGAAATGCAAAAAAGCAAAATGGCTGTCCGAAGAGGCCTTACAAATAGCTGTGAAAAGAAGAGAAGTGAAAAGCAAAGGAGAAAAGGAAAGATATAAGCATCTGAATGCAGAGTTCCAAAGAATAGCAACAAGAAATAAGAAAACCTTCCTCAGCAATCAATGCAAAGATATAGAGGAAAACACCAGAATGGGAAAGACTAGAGATCTCTTCAAGAAAATTAGAAATACCAAGGGAACATTACATGCAAATATGGGCTCAATAAAGGACAGAAGTGGTATGGACATAACAAAAGCAGATGATAATAAGAAGAGGTGGCAAGAATACATAGAAGAACTGTATGAAAAAGATCTTCATGACTCAGATAACCACGATGGTGTGACCACTCACCCAGAGTCAGACATCCTGGAATGTGAAGTCAAGTGGGCCTTAGGAAGCATCACTACAAACAAAGCTGGGGAGGTGATGGAATTCCAGTTGAGTTGCTTCAAATCCTAAAAGATAATGCGGTGAAAGTGCCACACTCAATATGCCAGAAAATTTGGATAACTCAGCAGTGGCCATAGAACTGGAGAAGGTCAGTTTTCATTCCAATCCCAAAGCAAGGCAATGCCAAAGAATGCTCAAACTACCGCACAATTGCACTCAT
>SJYV01043832.1:0-16356 GCA_006410875.1 Neotragus pygmaeus
AAAAAAAAAAAAAAGGGTTGAACAAATTAGCAAAGTGTGGACTGGGTAAACCATGGACCGACAGCACAGCTAAATCACGTAATTACAACTTGCATTTACTCTGAAATTGCCTGTTGGTTTCACTTTGTTGGGAGAATCTCAGTGAACCTTGACCTCAACCCACAAATCTCATGAAGTCTTCCAACATATTGCAATGCAGTCCTTTACTTCTAATCCACACTTCCCTTCTATGGCACTTTGCAGGTTTCCACCTACACTATACCATTTCAATTTCACAGAAATGTCTGCGGTAGTACAAAGGACATATACAATTTGCAGAAGGCTCAGAGACTTGGAAAGGTGAGACAGCTTTCACCCTAGAACACGGAAGCTGACTCCTAGCTCAGCACTCTTTCCAACGCACTCACCCATCTCCTTCGGAAACTATCAAAGGACATTTAATGAGCCCACGTCGTGTCAGTTTCCACTAGGAGCTGAAAGATTCTCTTTGGCAACAAAGGCAGTTAGATCCCCTCAAACAAAATATCTGCTTCTTTTACATTATGCACTTTGTCAAAGAGACCTTATAGCCTTAGGGATTGAAGTAATCACCGATATTTTCATCATTTTAATGTCTGTTATGCTAATAGCCTGCTAATAGCTAAAAGACTCTTTCCAAATTATCCAACAAGGTGACAGGGATAATTGGTGCTCATTCACTCGAATCACAAACTCCTTCTGTTGCATAAAAAAATCAAATGCTTCCAATAGGGAGATAACCACACAGTGTAACTGACTGTAAAGGTAAGGGCAGTGTCCCATCTGAAATAGGTAGGCACTTGATGAAATATTAATTCACTTTTATACCAACTTCTTTAATTTATAGATAGAAACAGAGAGACCCTGAGACTACAGTAAAAGAGATATATAAATAGAAACCCACTTGACTAGGCCCTTTGAATAAGGTCTTTGAATTGACAAGGTATGTGTCTATTACACAGGAAGCGAGGCTGGCTCGTACTGAGTAAGTCATCAACTTCCTATATTTCATTCTCACCGGACATGGGGTGGAGTGTGTCTTCACCCACTGCACCCCAGACCAAACACAGCATTCAGCATAAAACAGGGCCAGTGGGAATTTTCTGTATGATCCAGGGAGCTCAAATCTGGTGCTCTGGGACAAACTAGAGGGATGGGATGAAGTGGGAGGTGGAAGGTAGGTTCAAAAGGGATATGCTTTTGAACTTGATTCATGTTGATGTAAGGACAAAACCAACACAATATTATAAAGTAATTATCCTCCAATTAAAAATAAATAAAATTTTTAAAATATTAAAAAAAAAATAGGGCCAAAAAGTTCTTCATGAAGCCAACCACTTGTTTTTTTTCCCTTCTGAGAAAGCTTGCTGAGGAAAAGCAAAGTTCAACAGAAGACTCAATAGCTATATAATACCTGGTTTCTGATAAATAAATTTCCATGAGACTGTATGCACTGGCTGTCCATCACCATTGCCCAGTGTCACTGGACAATGATCAGGACAAAATATAAACGGGAAGTATTTTATTTATTTTTGGCCACACTGTGGCATTCAGGATCTTAGTCTCTCAATCAGGGCTCAAACCCACGTCCCCTGCATTGGGAGTGTGGAGGCTTAACCAACGGGCCACCAGGGAGGTCCCGGAAGTACTATACTTTCGAATGCCACACAGGTGAAAAGGAGCCCAAGAATGCAAAGATTATGCCTGTTCTTTCCATGTTTCATAGCCCTGGACAAGCTAGTTCAGAGTGAAGGAATGAGTGAATAGTAAATAACCTACCTTCTATTCATTCTATAACCCAGTGTTCTGACTTCTAGGAGGGAGAAGATAATCTAAACGTTCTATCAGAGGACTGGGGAGAGGACAC
This sequence comes from Neotragus pygmaeus, assembly GCA_006410875.1. Classification (NCBI taxonomy): domain Eukaryota; kingdom Metazoa; phylum Chordata; class Mammalia; order Artiodactyla; family Bovidae; genus Neotragus; species Neotragus pygmaeus. The sequence goes on from SJYV01043832.1 coordinate 1,886, forward strand.
AAAATAGTGACTGTGCCTCAGGTTACTGTGAGAACCTTAAGTTTCACACTTAAACCTCGCTCTAATCCAGATTTCAACTCACCACCTATCTATTTATCTATCTATCATCTCTTTCTGTCTCCCTGTCTCCCTATAATCGATGTTTCTATCTTATATCATTCATTATCTATACCTATCTATCAATTGCTAACCTGACAAAATTGAGTCTCCTCCCCATCTCCATCTCTGTGCCCGACTCCGTGTACTTCCGGGAGTTGAATGCTCCAGGTCCTGGTGGTTATGGCTTCAGTTTTACAGAAAGAGCAGAGAGCAAGAATTTAGCTTCATGACAACAGGAGATAATTGCCACTGTTTTGCATTAGATAGAAAAATACGTCTTGGACAATATGTCGATGAAGTATGAAAAATCACACGAAACAGATGCACCACAGCATGGAATTTCATTTCCATTTTTATTGGACATATTTACTAAATCACTCACATTGTATCACAACTCATGCATAATTCTGATGAGCTGTTATTTCCTTTATATCAGCCTTTTAAGTTGATGCACTTTCCTTAAAATGACATTGATAGAATGTCAGTCACCTTTGAAGGCTAGGGACTGAGGCCATGCCCTGCCTTTCAAAAAACCAAGAAATGGTTAATTAAGTGTCTTGGAAACTCTTCTTCATTTTTGTCACAGAGACTGCTTGGGAAAAGCCCTCACTCCCTGGCAAACCTCATTTCCATTTGAAGAGCACTAGTCCCTAACTGCTTCTGGCCACTCATTCCCAACCGCTATGAAGCCTCTCCCAGATCCAGTCGCAGCAGGAGATCAGCTAATAAGCATTCCCAGAGGGAACCTTCCTGCTCCAAGCCTGCTGGAACTCCACAAGGAAAATAAAATTGGGCTCTGGCTTCCTTTCAAGCCTGGGGACAGCTGAGTTATCATCACCCTGAGTCTTGAGAAAAGGACTTCAAAACGAGGGATGCCTTTTGATTCCACATAAATACTTTCCCAACTAAAGACTTCATTTAATCCAGCAGCTTCTGAGTCATAAGCAAATACCTTCTGACCTACAGAAAACTAGGAGCGAGTCTATTAAATGACAGGCCTCTCCCACTCCTGACAGAAGCAGATGGGCTCTGGGGAGAATTTCTTCTCCCTGATATTGTGGAGGACAAAAAAAAAAAAAAAAAACCCACAACTGACAAATGGCAAAAATTAACTGAAGCATTTTTCCCTCTATTATTCATGATGTTTATAAAGGCTGAAATATCTTGCAATTCATGAACTTGGCCATTTTAGTAGTCCTTATGGCTCTTACACTAAAGACAACTTAAAAGGAAAAATTACACACACGTCCATTTAAATTAATATTTTCATTTGGCCACCTCACTGACAAGTAAGAGCTGATTTGTGAAAGATGGCGCCTTTTTCCATGCCACAAATCAAAAGAACAGTTTTACCTAAAGGGCCATCTTTATATATTTTGCTGTAGGAATAAAGGTACTAAGTGATATTTCATTTAAAAGGTTTGTACTTTATCAACAAGGATCTACTGTACAGCACAAGGAACTCTATCTACTCTGTAGAGATCTGTAATAACCTGAATGGGAAAAGAATCTGGATATATGTATATGGATAACTGAATCACTTAGCTGTACACTTGAAATTTAATACAACATTGTATTTAATACATCAACTATGACCCAATATAAAATAAAAACTAAATTTAAAAAAGGTTTTCACTTTAATTTTCAAAATGAGTGAAGTACTGCTCATTTCTTCTTTTATACCCTCCTCTACAGTTTCATTAACAAAATCTAATAATGCAGAAGGCTGTGCTTAGTTGCTCAGTTGCGTCTGACTCTTTGCAACCCCATGGACTGTAACCTGCCAGGCTCCTGTCCTGGGGATTCTCCAGGCAAGTATACTGGAGTGGGTGGCCATGCCCTCCTCCAGGGGATCTTTTCAACTCAGGGATCGAACCCAGGTATCCCACATTGCATGCAGATTCTTTACCCTCTGAGCCACCAGGGAAGCCCAGACTTGCTTAGGGTGGGGATGAAATGTAAGACATTTCATATTCAGCATGCTTGTGTACATGCTCAGTCACTTTAGTCACGTCTGACTCTTTGTGAGCCTATGGACAGTAGCCTGCCAGGTTCCTCTGTCTATGGAATTCTCCAGGCAAGAATACTGGAGTGTGCCACCATGCCCTTTTCCAGGGGATCTGAACTGCATCTTATGTGTTCCCTGCATTACAGGTGGATTCTTTACCACTGCTGCCACCTGGGAAGCCCTCATACTCAGCATCAGAGTCTAAAGCAAAAGGCTGTCACTTCAAGGATCATTTCCAGTGATGTAAGGCTGCCAGAAAACGATGAGTCATTTTATCAGGGTGTCCAGAGAGCTGCTGGCACAGAACATGAATCCAAAACTAACAACAATGTAGATCTGCAAATTGACGGATTCAAATTCACAGAAAATTGGAAGCCTGAATTGAAAGCATCTTCAATGATACATGCTAGGCTTAAAAGCTTCCTGACTTGTGGAAATGTGGATGATAGGTGGACCACTTCTGGAGAGTCACTACCAGGTAAACAGCTTATTCTCATCCTGGCTAAGGTTAAAAATATAGAAGATAGTTATTTCAGATTAATCAGGAGAAAAATTTGTATCTTCAGGGAATAACATTAAGGAGATTCTGAGGAAACAAAGGCAAAATCTCTAAATATCTTGAACAGTTTCAGTAAGAGAATTTACGTTTAAAACAAAGAAAGAATTAATTATGTGCAGACCAAAGCAAGATAACAAATCCTTGGATAAAAAAATAGCAGGCAGAACTTTTATGTGATAGCTTTTGTTTATTAGTTTTAGCTGAAAAACAATTCGGTATTACTTAAGAAATTCTACTTTTCTAAATCATATACTTTAAATACCAAATATAATGATAACTCCAACATTTTTATTAATGATATCTCTTGGAAGCTTAAAAAAATGTCTTAGTAACATTAGACCAAAACTAAAAATAGGAGAAAAATGTTTTGCCTTTTTTTTGTAATTTGGGGAGAACATGGTAACAGTTATGTCTGTTCAATAGAAGTAATCAACCCTGAAGACAGCATAAAATTTGATTCTCACCACAAAATTTATAAATCTATAACTCCAGTCAATGAAGAAAAAAATCTTACCATGTGGAAAAATTTCTAACAAGTGGCTTACAATTTATTTATAATAACTAAAATATATTTATTAAAAGACTTTCACTTATAAATAGTTTAGCTTCAAAGATTAAAGGATTTGCTTTCTGTTATATCCAAGTCTTGTTTTTAGGAAAATAATTTTTGTCTCTGATTTCCTTGTACTCATACCCCTAGGAGTGATTCACAGGATTCTTGGGGAGTAAATAAATTTAATGGGACAGAATCTGGCAAGGCAGCAAGAAATAACTTGGTTATTTCCTGTGATATGTGGCTGCTACTTTCAAGAATTTCAGCTCATTAACCTTTAATGGCACCCCACTCCAGTACTCTTGCCTGGAAAATCCCATGGACGGAGGAGCCTGGTAGGCTGCAATCCATGGGGTTGCGAAGAGTCGGACACAACTGAGAAATTTCACTTTTACTTTTCACTTTGATGCATTGGAGAAGGAAATGGCAACCCACTCCAGTGTTCTTGCCTGGAGAATCCCAAGGATGACAGAGCCTGGTGGGCTGCTGTCTATGGGGTCGCACAGAGTCGGACATGACTGAAGTGACTTAGCAGCAGCAGCAGTAGCAGATATAGGAAATCAGACCACAGAAAGTTAAGCAGGGAGCAAAAGGTAAGATAACCAACAGAAACACAGTTTTGTAAAATTCTGTACAGTAATCAGAGAGGAAGGTGGTTTACCACTGGCTTATTTTCTTAAAAAGATCATGGTTTAGAACTGGTGTATCCCCAGGCAGCTCAGTGGTAAAGAATCAGCCTCCCAATCAAGGGGTCTTGAGTTCGATCCCTGGGTTGGGAAGACCCCCTGGAGTAGGAAATGGCAACCCACTTCAGTATTCCTGCCTGGAAAACTCCATGAGGTGGGCTACACTCCATGGGGTCACAAAGAGTCAGACATGATGGAGTGTACAGGCACACACACCATCCAGTCAATATGGCAGCCACAAGCCAGATGTGGCTGATGCAATCTTAGTTCATTTACTAAAATAAAGACTCCATTTTCTCAGCTGCATTAGCCACATTTCAAGCTACCCATGTGGCTAGCGGCCACTGTTTAGAAGGAATGGATATAGAGCACGTCATCAAAGTGCTATTCGATGGTGCTTATTTGCAGGTTGGAAGCAAGGAAATGGACAGAGTTCAAAGAGGGACCTGTTACTGCAGGAACAAGATCAGGGAGTGGGCACAGTCATGCTGCTATCTTTGAGTAAGAATTTCTTTTACAGCGTGAAAAAATTCAAATGACCATCCTAAAGGTTTAATCTTTTGTGTGTTTTGTTTTTCACTAAACGTGTGGGGTTTTGACTATGCCAGACGTGCAGATTGCTTTACATATTATCACCTTATTTAACCTTCATCAACAGTATGAAGTAGGCAATATAATAGTCCCACCTTACAGATATTAAGTGAGGCCTAGAGAGAGCAAGACCCTGATGCTGGGAAAGATTGAGGGCAGGAGAAGCGCACAACAGAAGAGATATTTGGAGGGCATCACTGACTTGATGGACATGAGTTTGAGTGAACTCCAAGAGACAAGGGAAGCCTGGCATGTGTGCTGCAATCCATGGGGTTGCAAAGAGTCAGACACGACTGAGGGACTGAAAGTAAGAACTATCAGGGGACAAACCCAAAGTCCCATAGCTAGTGCCTGGCCTGGATTTCAAGCACGCTTATCCCTCCTAAGCCAGAGCTCCTGGGGGGCCAGGAGGACCTCCACTTGAGATGGAGGCAGAGAAAGGATGCTCCAGATACCACTATACGTACTACCTACCGTACAAGGCGGGCCACAGCCAGGTGGGTGGGTTGTTCTTTCTCCTTCTGGTATAATACCCCTGTGATGTTGAGCCTGAGAACTTTCTATTTACAATGCCACAGTATCCTTTTCTGATTCTGCTCTTGTTCCTATTCCTCACACCCATCCATCTCTGAACTTTCCAAGTCCAGTCACTTCTATGATTCCCATGATACTTTATGAGAAAGCCCTGAACCAGCTCAACCAGAATGGAGTGGTTACCAAACAGTGTATCTGATTTCCCAATATTCCATCACATATGCAAGTAAATATTCTGAACCCAATGGCTTCAATGTACCAAAGGAGAGCTTAGAAAATGAGAGTGTATCACTTATTACATACTAATGATTTCTTTTAATAGATCTTTTAAGTTGTGCTAATGGTGGATGTCCAAACCACTCAGGTGGAAGATGCACGTGACCGCGTGTTCTGAGGGTCTTACAGGAAGCACTGTCAGAGAGGCCAAGGAGCAGTGCTCCTGCACGAGAGCCTTACCTCCGAGGGGAGCCGTCATCGTGGGGCTGGATGATGACCACCTTCACAGTCACTGAGGTCCGGAGAAGGTCAATCATCTGCTCGTGGGTCAGTGTGGCCACGGCCACCTTGCAGATCTCCACGAGGCGGCTACCCTGGCGAAGGCCGGCCTTCCACGCAAAACCGAAAGGTTCCACGTCTGCCACAATTCCCTCGAAGTTCACATGGAAGCCCAGCTGGCCCAGCCCGTTCCTCCTCAGGGTCATTTCCACCGTCTCGCAGCCTCTGGTCACGATCTAAGGGGGAAGGGGATGATGAGAGGCAGGGCTACGGGGGGCCCCTTGCCTTCCAGCTACCCCAGTGACAAGAAAACAAGACAGGGACACAGTTCAACCCAAACTTTATCATGATTATCCTTGGCATCAGCCGCAGAGAAAGTCACACAAGTAACATGATGGTTTCGTTCTTCAAAGCCAAATCGGACACAGGTGTCCTGCTTTTTCCTAGAAGCCAATGATCCAGAGCCTGAGAGCTTAAGATGGGCTCTAATAACTTTCCCCTCTCCTTGCTACTTCACCTGACTTGGTACTCAAGTATCTAAATTCCATTGTTTCAAATAGATTGAAGCAACTGAAAAAACGTGAAGCCTGTCACCCCTCAAAGCAATAAAGCCTACTAGACAATCATCTTTATTTATTTTTTTGGCCCAACTGTGCAGCTTGCAGGATCCCACTTTTCAACCCAGGACCCAGTCATAGCACCAAGTCCTAACCACTAGATGCCAGGAAATTCCCTACTAGACAATGTAATTCAGCTTATAACATGGCCCAGTGGTGCATCAGCTATGAAAAACAGTAGGGCAGTTCCTCAAAAATATAAAATAGAATTACCATGTGACTCAGCAATTTCTACTTCTGGGTCTAAATCCAAAAGAATTGAAAGTAGGGTCTCAAAGAGGTATGTATACACACATGTTCTTAGCAGTGTTATTTACAATAATCAAAATGTGGAAGTAACTCAAGTGCCTATGGATGGAAGAATGGATACACAAAGTGTAGCATATACAAACAATGGAAAAAAAAAATGGCCCAATGCCTTTCCAAGCTAACACTTAGTGACCTGCCCCCCAGGATGGGCAGCAGCAAGAAGTCCAACTGTTAGGAAACCAGAAGTGTTCTCTGTAGCAACCTGTGGACATCCTATTCTAAACCCTGGAACTCCCTCTCCTGGGACTGCCTGCTCGTGCTTGCCTGGGTGGTGAGGACCATTTAGATCAAACGTGGGCCAGCCAGCCAGCCTCCTTACTGTCTCTGGACAAGGGCATCATGCAGAAAGGCACTCCTGCAGGAAGCATCTCACTAGGTACAGTAAAGCACCAATAATTAGTTAATGCCACCCTCAAAAGTTCTTACTGAGTATAGCCCACATGAATGGAAAGAGAAACACTGGGTCACTGAAGATATAATTTGATGACATGTTGCCATCATTGTTTAGTGGCTAAGTTGTGGTGGACTGTTTGCGACCTCACAGACAGTAGCCCACCAGGCTCCTTTGTCCGTGGGACTTCCCAGGCAAGAATACTGCAGTGGGTAGCCATTTCTTTCTCCAGGGGATCTTTCCAACCTAGGGATCGAACTTGTGTCCCCTGCATTGGCAGGCGGATATCTCACCACTGAACCACCAAAGAAGCTCTTTGATGGCCACAGCATCACTTACTTGTGGGTAATTTAAAACCGGGAGGTATCATACCCGTATCCCCCAAAGCACAGAGCTCATGTGTGAAGTTTCCGTTTTAAAAATAAATTCTCCGTGAAACATGCTCTGAATACACAGATTCCTATTTAATAAGACCTATACAGCTGTGGGACCCAGACTGGTGCAGTGTTATCACCCAAGTGGCTGACGTTGCCATGGTTACCCCCCCCCCCCCTCAGTGCTCACACTGCCAATCAGTTTCTCATAGGTGCAGTGACAGTCTGGGGCTTAGGAAAATGGGGAAAGGGATTGTTGGTCTTAGTGGTGAAGTTTTGAAAGATTGAAGTNTGGTTACCCCCCCCCCCTCAGTGCTCACACTGCCAATCAGTTTCTCATAGGTGCAGTGACAGTCTGGGGCTTAGGAAAATGGGGAAAGGGATTGTTGGTCTTAGTGGTGAAGTTTTGAAAGATTGAAGTTTCCAAAGTTATGAACTGAAGTAATTCAAAGTTGTTGAACAAGTACTTTTGTAATATATACAGCTTGAATACATTTTTCTTTCACTTCTTTTTTGCTTTGTTTCAACTAAGCTCGCTGACCAAAAGATCACAGAGGACATGTGCCCGGCCTTCTTTCCAATAGGAACATAATTCTGAGTTGAAATTTAGCATTCACGCATCAGATTGAAGAGTGAAAGGGAAAGCTTTTCCTGAGTCCTACATGTCGTCTCTTCCTCATATTTCTTCCAACCACTCGCCACATCCCCTACTTTTTGCAGTTTCATTCTCCCTTCTGTTCCTTGCTCCTTAACATTTACAAAGGCTGAAGGATCATGCTCTCCACTGACTTGGAGTTCCTCACATAATTACATGATCAATAATCACACGGCGGCCTCCTACCTATGTACCTGGCACTGGCTACATAATCTGTGCAATCTGGTACAAAATAAAAATGTATGGCCCCTTAGACAAACTTTCTGAGTTTCAAGATGGCAACAGCAGAGCATTCAACCAGGCCTGGGCTCTTCGGACAGTGACTGGCCCTGCTTGTCCCTTTAGGCAGGAGTTCTCATTTCCCATCTGTGTCTTTACCTGCGTAACAGGCTCTTCTGTTTTTACCACTAGAAAATGCAGAGTTCACCACCTGTCCCACAATGCCCCTTCCTAATATCTCTACTATGACAGCTTCATCCTCTTCCTTTCCATTTCTCCTTCTCCTGCCTAGCACCAGCCTTATGTTGTAAGTCCTCAATGGTCTTTGGGTTGGTTTATTTCTACCATCTCCCATTATAAGTCATCCTAGATACAGCATATTGCATTGGCCAAAAAGTTCATTAAGGTTTTTCTGCAATATCTAATGGAATAACCCAAAGGAACTTTTTGGCTAACTCAATATTTCCTCAAATATATTCCAGCTATCAGGCAGCTTAGTCACACAGTCACTTTTCCAGAAAGATGGTACAATAGGGTCCTTGGAATAGTGCCGTTATCAGACCCTCTCTGCGTGCATTTTGCTGGTTGGTGAACAGACATGTGTTTGTGTTGTATTTTCCAGAGTACGGGTTATAATGACTCTGTGGGTCTCTGAAAAAGAAGTATTTCCAGGATTACCGAAAGCACGTGTCCTGAGACTCACCAGATAATTCAATTCTCCAGATACATAAACTGATCACACACTTAATCATCCCCAAATCACATCATGGTTTGTCCACATACGCCCTCAATACTGATGAACACTCTGAGGCCCTTCCTGTAAAAAGTGCCTGCAAATAACAATGTTATTTCTCCAAAGCCAGCAGACACAGCCTTGATTGCATTGTCTCTTCTATGTGGTCTGGAATAACAAAAAATTTATATTTGGTGGCAGGAAATGGGTATAATTTCTCCTTTTTCTCATGATCCATAACTGACTAAATCTTTTCTAATGAATCAGATACACATCCCCTTGCGGGAAGATTTACACATGAAAAATTCTTCTGTCAAATCGTATTTTGTTCTTTTATTTGATTTATGCTTATAATTCTATTGTATGTACTCAAACTAAAATCTGTATCTTGCCTTGTTATACTAAGAATTATAAATACAACTGCTAAATACCATGGACATCACTGAAGGGTTTTGCTTTGTACTGCAAATAACAATCTCTTTCATGACTTTTTCTTTTAAATCTTTGTAACTTACTAGGTAATTCTATAAAACCTCTGCAAGAAACTGGCTGCAAGATTAATAACATATTTAATCTGGCAGACGAAACAGAAATATTGCATAAAAACGCAGAGTTGAAGGGGCAAATAGGGCTTACTCTGATCATCAATATGATCAATGGTGATTCTATGCCTATTAATCTCCTCCTGGTAAGATACTGTCATGCAAGTCTCTACAAACACAACATCTAGTCAATTCTCCTGTCCTTCCTTCAACCACTAATAAATAAGTCCCAATGTTCCCTGTGGAAAGCTGGCTTCACTTTCATTTCTAATCAACTGTTAATGGATGCTTCTCCACCATTCATGGATTCAGTGACTGCTCACAAGGACAGTGTTTAAAATCAGTTCTACCCATGAGGAAAAGTACTTCATTCCCCAGGTAACACATCTGNGAAAGCTGGCTTCACTTTCATTTCTAATCAACTGTTAATGGATGCTTCTCCACCATTCATGGATTCAGTGACTGCTCACAAGGACAGTGTTTAAAATCAGTTCTACCCATGAGGAAAAGTACTTCATTCCCCAGGTAACACATCTGGGGTGGAAATTCCACAGCGGAAGCTGTAAATATGAAGGTGAAGGCCTAAGGGTGGTGGAAAAACAAAACCTGTACTTACGCCCAGGCGCTGGACAATCTCCCTGATGTCTTCAGCACAGCTGTCCACTGAGGACAGAAGGATGCATTCTCCTCGTTCATAAAACACCTTGATACTCATTAACCCAGATGTCCACCCAATGACATCCCTGCAGGAACAGTTAAAGACCACGTTCTTGGAATCCTTCTCGATCAGCATTATGAACTCATTGGAAACCCCAAGGAGACACTCGATGTCCGCAGACTGGCCAAAGTCTCTCGCCACGACGTGCCACATGATGGCTCCCACACTGAACAGGTGGGCATCCTTCCTGGGCTTCACCTTCTCCTTCTTCTTGGCACCCAGAGTGATGAAGCTGAATTTCGCGGAGGTATCCACAGTGGCGGTTGTGACAAAATTCTCCGCCAGGTCCTTCAAGTACTCCTGCCTTGTCCGGGTGGCCATCGCGCGGAACTTCTCCGATTTGTGGGCTGCGTTTTCTGCATTGATGACTTTCGCTAAAAGGAAGTCCCGAAATACTGCTGACTTGGGGAAAGTGACACCTTTGGGAATTGGCGGACCGAACGGTGGCACATCTTTCGACCTAGAAACTCCAACGCTGAGGGAGGAAAAGGGGAAACAAATTGAACTGCGATGCGATAATAGTTACCTTCAGAAATGTTACTGCTGAGCACACCTTCAACTGAAGCCATCTACTTCACCGCCTCTTATTTTCCACACCTCTGGATATCAAGGTTTTCTTTGTTTTTAAGCAAAACTTTCAAATTTAGTAGGTGCAGGGGAGGGGAGTTATAGGCTGAGTAGCCTCCCTTCAAAATTTGTATGCTGAAGTTCAAAACCCCAGTAACTGGGAAAGTGGCTGTGTTTGGAGGCTGGGTCTTTTCTTTGAAGAGATAGTTAAGTCAAAATGAGATCATGGCAGAGGGCCCTAATCCAATCTAACAAGTGTCCTTATAAAACGAAACATGAACACACAGAAAGACAACCAGAGATGCAGACACACAGAACAGGGACCACGCGAACACACAGGAGGAAGATGCCCATCTGCAAGGCAAGAGAGAGGCCTCAGGGAAACCACACCCGCCAACGCCATGACGCGGGACTTCCAGCCTGCAGAACTGCGGGAAGTAATGTCTGCCCTGTAAACTACCCGTTCTTTGGCTTGCGCTGTGACTGTGCGCGCTGACTAAGGCAGGGGCGATGGGTGTGCAGCCAGGTTGGTGCTCTTTCGATTCTGTGGCTGGTCACCACTGAGAGGCAGGGACCCTCCAACAGCTGACAGTGAGATCTGCCCTGCTGGCGAGCTACTGGGCACAGGGCCCATCCTTACAGAGCCAAAATGTTTGAACGCCCCTTTTCTTAAGGAAATGCTCACTTGATCACATTTTGGAAGTCTAAATGAAGATTTTATGGAAACAACGTCTTACGATACTTTAAACGTAAGAGTGATNTCCTTACAGAGCCAAAATGTTTGAACGCCCCTTTTCTTAAGGAAATGCTCACTTGATCACATTTTGGAAGTCTAAATGAAGATTTTATGGAAACAACGTCTTACGATACTTTAAACATAAGAGTGATAGCAATCATTTTAATATGGCAAAACCAATAATGTTCCCTTGTATCAGACAGAAGCTTTCATGGCCTCAAATCTGTTTTGGAATAAGAATAAATTAATAAATTAGCAGATGAAAGACTGGAGTGAGTGAATGAATGAACCCTCCAGTATCCACTCCCCAACTACTGAGCAGCGTCTGCAGACCGAGAATGAGAACCAACCCCACATCTGCCCAGGCTGATATTTTCTGTGTGGAGATAAATAAAGGAAGTCATCTATGTTTCACTTTCTCCATTGTAGAAAATCCTGGAAGAAGTGAGTTAAGAAAATGCAAACAGGTGTGAAATCTTCTTCTGGGATGTAGCTGGTGAGACTCTAAATAGATCATAGTCCCCAGGGATCTCCCACCTTTGCTGTAACCTGCTCGCCCTGTAACAGAGTTAACTGTTTCTGGGAAAATGAGCTATAAGACAGAAGACAGTCTGGGCGGGGCCTCAGCGAGTATGAAAGGACAGGGAAGGACTGCCTGTCTTCGGGACAGATAAGCGAACTCTGTCCTGTGTGTGTATGCTCGGCCATGTTCGACTCTTTGTGACCCAATGGACTGTAGCCCACCAGGCTCCTCTGTCCAGGGGATTTTCCAGGCAAGAATACTGGAGTGGGTGCCACTTCCTCCAGCTTCCTGACCCAGAGACTGAAACCATGTCTCCTGCATTGGCAGGCGGGTTCTTTACCACTGAGCCTCAGGGAAAGCCCATGAATGTTCATGAGCTACTTTTAAAACTCTGAACCACTCTGCTGCTTTACACTCGAACCTCATTAGTAAATGATAACTTATCAATAACATGTGGTTTCTCAAAAGGCAACGACCCTGTCTTTAAACCATTTGTATACACTGTCTTTTACCACAGAAAACACAATGCAAGCCGCTTTGTTTATAAGCAAGATCTATATCAAAGGCACTCCCCAGTAATCTAATTAAACCCAGAAAGCTCTAAAGAAATAAAAATGAAAAGGTATTACTTATCTTTTAAGATTATTTTTGTGCTAATCAACCACCGCATGATAGAAGAATAAACTAAAAATAGTAATTAAAAATACCCAATTTGACCTAAAAATAGCAGCCGATAAAATAACACCAAATACAAGAACGCCCTAGGCTCATGTTTCCAATCCATTAGGGAAGTTCATTTAAGATGATTCTTCATAATTACCATTCATGGGGGAGATCCCAGAAGAATAAGCCAAATGAGCATGTTTGCACTAACGTTATTGGATTTAGGCATATCGTCCCTGGTGGCTCAGACGGTAAAGAATTCGTGTGCAAGGCAGGAGACATAGGTTCAATCCCTGGGTTGGGAAGATCCCCTAGAGGAGAGCATGGCTACCCGCTTCGGTATTCTTGCCTGGAGAATCCCCATGGACAGAGGAGCCTGGTGGGCTACAGTCCATGGGGTCACAAAGAACTGGACATGATTGAGCAACTAAGCACATATCCTTTATATAGGCTAGATGTCTTTTTTTTCAAATGTCACTTCNTATTCTTGCCTGGAGAATCCCCATGGACAGAGGAGCCTGGTGGGCTACAGTCCATGGGGTCACAAAGAACTGGACATGACTGAGCAACTAAGCACATATCCTTTATATAGGCTAGATGTCTTTTTTTTCAAATGTCACTTCTTTAAATAAAAAGTCATTCTGAACATTCATTCTTCTTAACTACACACTGAAGTCAATACTATTATCCTTAGTTTTCAGACAAGGAATCGAAGGGCCCCCCAAATAAGGACTTCCCTAAAGCTCAGATGGCAAAGAATCTGCCTGCAATGCAGGAGACCTGGGTTCGATTCCTGGGTCGGGAAGATCCCCTGGAGAAGAAAATGGCAACCCACTCCAGTGCTCTTGCCTGGAGAATCCCGTGGACAGAGGAGCCTGGTGCGCTACAGTCCACGGGGTCGCAAAGAATCGGGCACAACTGAGCAACTGACACACAAAAATAAGCTGAGCTCTAGACATGGCAGGAGACCTGGACCCCCACTCAGGCCAGAGACTTGCTCTTTCAACAGCACCCCACTAGACAACCGCTTCCTGGAGAAGAGCAAGGGTGGAGGAAAGACAGGCCCTGCTAGACTGGCCTGCGATTCTTGGGTGCCTGGCTGGCCTTTTCAAAGCACCAAAGCATCAAACGCCCGTCTTGAGAGCCCCACAAGTGTGAATGTTTCCAAGACCTTGGACAAGAAGAGACACTGCGCCATCACCATGTGTTTCTTTCAGGGAAGCACTAACGTGGCCACATCCTCCACCTCTGGGGCTGCTATCCACCAAGCGATGGCGCTGGCAGGGCTGGGTGATGCCCTGAATGCTGAGGAATGCTACACTCATGAACTGCTGGGAATTTCACTGTTTCAAAATGGGAAGAAGGTACTTACAGAAAGTACCTGAATGATGACCATGGGAAATGCAATTAGGGAGAAAAAAAATATCAAAGGATAATTAGGGGCTGAGAAAGAATAATCGGAAAACGAAGATATTTTGAGACAAGAGGACCTGTTGGAACAACTCTGGGAGCATGGAGCGCCAGGGGCGGCTGACTCACCTGTAGCACACGTTTTCCGTACATGGATTATGCACTTTGACGATGACGAAGACGTGTTGAAAGTGGGACCGGATGGTTTTTGGAGTAAAAGGAAGTGCTCCAGGCTCTTGGAAGACAATGGTCACGATGTCATTTCCTATATGCCTTTTCCTCAGGAGCTGCGGTCAGGGAAGTCAACACACACACACAGAGTTAGAGACAAGGTTTTCTGTAAAAACAAGATATGCAAGTATATACAATGCACTCAGCCTTCAATTTCAAGGGGTTTGTTTTAGAGAAGCAGAGATGTTCTTAGGAAGTTCAGCTTCCTCGATGTGGCCACGCTTCCAAGACCGATGAAGAGAAAAGCCTCAATACTTA
>SJYV01043838.1:0-22370 GCA_006410875.1 Neotragus pygmaeus
GCTGAGTCAGCGGTTGGGCAATTTCTGCCCTCTTCCCTTCAGACCCCTGCCCCTAGACCTTTCAGGGGGGAACACCCCAGATGTCCATCAGTGGATGAACAGATGAAGAAACTGTGCTCCAACGATGTGAAGGATGATTATTCAGCCCTAAAAAGGAGTGAAGTGCCAATACATTCTACAGTGTAGATGAACTTTGAAACCATTATGCTAAATGAAAGAAGCCAAGCACAAAAGTCACCGTATGCCATTGTACGGTTCTACTCCTAACATTCCTGGAAGAGGTAAAACCGTAAAGACAGAGAGTAGACTGGTGACTGGCTGGGTGAGAAACTGATGGTTTGTAGATTTCCTTTTGAGCTGATGAGAATGTTTTCAAACTGTTAATAAATGGAGGTGGTAAGCAGCTACAGAACATTGGAATATACTAAATGTCACTGAGTTAGTTACTTAAAACGGTTAATTTTATGTTCGGTTAATTTTTTATCAATTAAAAGAATAGTGAATTAGGGATCAGAGGGTGGAGATGGGGTGATTGCAGACACCAAGAAGGACGTTCCCTGGGGAAATCTCTCCCTCCAGACCCAGAGGCTGTCTCTGGGCTTGAGAAAGTCACAGAGGACTTCTGCTGTGTTCAGTGGCGCTGACTCTGCGACGCTGTGGACTGTAGCCTGCCAGGCTCCTCTGTCCATGGGGATTCTCCAGGCAAGAACACTGGAGTGGGTTGCCATGCCCTCCTCTAGGGGATTTTCTCAACCCGGGGATTAAACCCAGGTCTCCTGCATTACAGGGGGATTCTTTACCATCTGAGCCACCGGGGAAGGACTCTTAAGGTCCTTCCACTCTCTTTTATGGATGGAAAAGACAAACTGAGAAGACAGGGACTCATCAAGGCCTGGAGAGCAAGGAAGACCACAGGAGAAACAGAGGTGAAGATTTGGAGCTCAAAGCTGTCACTGCACCATGGTGCGCCGTGGGCTCTGCTGGCCACGATGGGCTGGAGGGGGCCCACAGCCACGATCAGATGAGGGAAGTCCAAGCTCACACTTCTGGCCTGAGCATATGAAAGGGACAGTCGTCAACCAGCTGTTATCCAGGCTTATCCACGCCCAAGGCCTTGTATGAGCACACCCACATCTTCTTCCTTGAGTGTAAGCTCCCTGCACGGTGCAATTACAGTGTTAAGAGGAAAACTCATTAGCCAGCTCTTCAATTTCTGCCCACAGCCTACATCCCTGGGCTGAGGTCATCAGTTTTCCCACAAGGGCAATGGGAGGAAGGCAAATGTCCTGGCAGCAGGGCATTCTCTGATCCCCGCGGAGGGACCCGGAGCGTCCAGTCAAGCCCTGGAAGTGGAGGCCTGCTGAGCCCGCTGGAGCCCTGGAGGGGTTCTTTTCTTCTTTTTTAAGTTTTGCTGGCTCAGACCTGCTGGGCAGGTATAAAAGAGAAAGGTCAGCCTCTGGGGGGCACCCAATCTCTTCCAGTGTTGTCTCAGGTGAGTACCACAAAGGGCACTGGGGGAGGTGGGGAACGGGTAAGGGGTGCCGTGGAGAAGCCACCCAAGGAAAGGAGATGTAACAATGAGAGATTCGCAAGGGGCGCGAGGAGGAGGCATTTCTTGAGGGGCTGCAGAGTGGGCACGTCACTCAATGCTCCCAGGGCTCTGGACCTAGGGGACAGGAGAGAGCTGCCTCGTTCCACAGCGAGACAGGAGCAGAGGGGCTTGAACCCGGATCAGCCCCAGGCCACTGCACCATCCGGCTCCCCCCAGGGGATGGAGGGGATGTTGGACTCGAGCTGGGTTCAATCCCTGCCACCCACTCCCCACACTCTGCAATGCGTCTCTCTTCCTCTTAAGACACTTTAAGTGTTTGCATCCCATGCACTGAATTTTTTCTCTATTTTGTGGTTTGTGGTTTTGAAAAATGGGTCTTGTTATCAAAGATGCCTGGGAAAAGCAATTGTCTGGGAGGCAGGGAGCAGGAGTTGTTTAGATACAGGGGCCCTGGAAGATGTGGTCATAACCGAGCAGGAGGCTGGTGGCTCCCAAGAGGGGTGGTTCCTGGCGTCAGAGGCCTGTACAGCCCTCAGGGTTCCTGGTCCCAGGGGTCTGTGCCCCAGGCCACCAGGCCAGGACAGGGGCCGCCTGTGGTTTGTGGCAAAACCACCATTAAAAAAAAAAAATACAAGCAACTTAATTGGAATAAACAAAGGAGAATTTCTGGCCCCTCCTCCCCAATTAGGACGATTGAAAAGGAACCCAGCACAGAACCCAGCTCAGAGAAAGGAGTCGTCTTCGGTTTTCAAGACAAATCTAATGCATTTTAAAAATCTGACCTTGTGGATACTCGCATTTTCTTTTCATGTGGATTTTGGTCTCATCTCCCTGGTGACTTCCATCTATGTCAATCAGAACCACTAAAATGAGACCGCAGAAAGGCAGTGCGATCGTGCCGCCAGGGACAGCAAATGGCAAGAGGAAGTTTCTGTCGAGACAGCGTATCTTCCAGAAAGGGGGTGGGGGATGCCCAGCAAGGCCACTGAGCTGCCCAGGGTGACTTGGCAGAGCTGAGAGCCTGATCTCCTAGATGCTGGAGGAAGACTGTCCAAAGCTCCTGGGCACCCCACCCCCCAGCCCCATGCTCTCCACCAGAGATGGGACTCTGGGGGGATAGGGTAGGTAGGGTTCCTACCCTGGGCTTGGGGGTCTTCAGCAGGAGAACAATTGCATCATGATGTTCACCACCTGAACCCAAAATGTACCATTTCCTCCCCTTTTTAACACAGGTGACAAATCATAGTCGTATTAGCAGTACCTGTGACTTTGTCAGCAATGGAAATCACCAATGTTTTCATATATCACAGTTACTGCAGAGAGCTCAAAAGATTGTTAATTCTCGCGGCTGCTTTAAAAAGAAAGTTACTAGACCTGCTGTTGTAGCTACACCTTCCGGGAAACAAACTCCCTTAGAAGGACAATGCAGATAGTGGAGTGCAGTTTATTACACGGGCGGGCCCAAGGCAGAGCCTCCTCCTAGCCAAGGACCCTGACCAGTTTTTGTGAAAGCCTTCTATACTCTAAGTATATAAGTTTCCCTGAAAGTAGTCTGAACAAAGGAAAAAGAAAGATACAATCAAAGGTAACCCGTGATCACATGCCTTAAGCCTAGGTAGTTAACAGTGGACAGTTATCAAGAGGCCTGCGGTCAATTAGCATGATAGAATGTCTGATTCTATTCAGTTATGTCACACGAGTGTATGCTCCTTGGTCTTTGTCTCATCACAACGAAGATTTGGAGTGACGGAGATTAAAGCCCCCTCGGCGTGTCACAGCTCTCGGGTCTTGGATAGACCATGTTATAGCTCTTAGACCAATCAGTGTTACAGCTCTATTTTATTTAGAAGATAGCAGGAAAATCCATCTTCGAGGCGTGAGGGCGTGTCGATCCAAAGATGCGAAGAGAAGGGCGCCCCAGCGCGCGTGGTCGGGGGGAGAGAGAGAGCGAGCCAGCTTTGGCTCCTCTTTTTAGAAGTTTTTCTCTCCCTGGGCCTGTCCTAAGTAAACTGGGCCAGCCAGGAGTGTTGTTTGCTTTACCTGAGGTCCTACTCTGGTCCTCAGACCTCCCTTTGTTCTATTTTCCCGGGCTTTTCCCTTCCTTGTCTTGTAGCCATTGCCATTTTGGACTCCTTTTCCCTATTCTACCTACCTAACAGTTACACAGATAATTAGGTATTCTTTAGGCAATGGAGAGCCCTGGGGCTCTTCCTTCTGGGGGCCAGGTTTTCCAGTTGGTATGTCGTTTCCATAGATACTGGGTCCTGTCCAAGATAGAGTCCTGCTTTCAAGATGGAGCCTGTTCTGCTTCCTCCTTCACTGTTAGATCGTGTTATGACACCTTCATAAAGAAGTGCGTGTATTGCCGTATCATGCATGTTTAATACTGTCGTCATTACATTTCGATGTCATTTGTTTCCTTGGTGATCTTATTCATTTTATTACCTGAATTTAAAGTTTTGTCCAATGAGAGCACAGACATCACCAGATGGACAGAGAGGTCAGGGGTCCACAACGGCACACGACCCCTGATACTCCTTCTCTCATTCTCATTTTCTGTGAAATGGACCAGCTTAAGGGTTGGGGAACCGAGGCTTCAGTCAGAACTCTCTTACCTGGACACCATACCGAGATGAGAAGAGGAGAAAGCGTCTGGCTTTGCCTCCATCGCTTTCCTATCCCGGCTTGGCCTGTTTTGGAAAATCTGGCAGGGAATGCTGGAGCTCCCCCAAGGAGCCCTCAGTGCATTAGGGTCCAAGAGTACTGTTGTGAGAGCCTCCGCCTCCAGCTTGAGAACAGCACTTCCGGCAAAGGGGCTCAGAACCACCTGCTCCCCAAACCTTCATGAAGGTCCTTCACCCTCAAGACAGACTGGGATGCCCCTGACTTCTATTTTTGCTACTGAAAGTCCCCAGTCCTCTGCCTTCCCGAGAGACTGTTTGCATTTGGAAACCAAGAGGCCCAGCCTTGACTCTGGGCTGGCCTCATCTGAAGAGAGATAATCACTGAGCCGGGGCAATTACTCAGCACCAGGGACTCACTTAGCATCTGGTAAAGCCTGTGGCCCTCTGCTCAGGTTAGTGTTTTTAAATGCACAAAATAAACTATGTAGGGTCACACAGGAAACCAGGGGTATTAAAATTCAGTTATCAAAATATTTTTAAAAATCAGTTTGTGATATAGCATTTCAAAGTACTTTACTGTTAGTAGATTTAAATAATAACTTCTAACTGAGGGTCTCATGAGACCATCATTTCAAGGCTGAGATGAGTGTAAGTCACATTTAGAGACGCCTGCAGCCATGCTACCGTGAAAGGAGAAGAGCTGTGATTTCTGTTGGGGACAGGCCACCGTAGAGCAGGACTGTGCTGGCTTGTGGCCTCTGCTCAGACCTTATGGGAAAATGAAAACCAAATGGTAATTGTTTTCTCGTCCCATCTCATGGCAAAAGTCCATGCTTTAACCTCCTTTGGTCTTTATCTTCTCCTCCATGACATCAAATGCCTGAACCCTACTTCACAGCCTTAGTGTGGGGGCACGTGGAACCACAGACGCAGAAGTGTCGTGTGGTGGCTGGGGGTACGCAACTCTGAGGAGTGATCAGCTTATTTGTTATTCTCAGTGGTATGTGTGTGCTTAGTCACTCAGTTGTGTTGGACTCTTTGCAACCCAGTGGACTGTAGCCCGCCAGGCTCCTCTGTTCACGGGATTTTCCCGCAAGAATACTGGAGTGGGTGGCCACTTCCTACTCCAGGGGATCTTCCTGACCCTCGCCTGCCTCTTGCACCTCCTGCATTGGCAGGTAGATTCTTTACCACTAGCACCACCTGGGAAGCCATTATTCTTCGTTATTAAGACCTAATAGCACCAAGACAATGAAAGTGACATGAGAGAAGCAGCCCAGCCTGTACAACAGTCTTGGCAAACCATCCTCTTTTTGCTCCAGCACCCAGGGAAGCCCTGGCTCTCACTGGCGTTTCTTTCCTGCTCCTCCCTCAGCTGAGCCACGATGCCCCATGCATACAAAGGTGAATGTGGGGCTAATGTGGACCAGATGCCCTTCCTGGCACCTCCCGATAAGGCGAGGATCGAAGCCATGAACAAGCCCTATGACATCAAGAGGTCTTATTGGGTCAAGAATGAGAAGGAGGGCTTTATCGCTGGGGAGAACCAGTCTGAACAGGGTGACCAAGTCACCATGAAGACGATCACCAACAAGCTGGGTGGGAAACGATCCTCAGGATGAAACTGAGCTTTAGGAGTGGTGGACCCCCAGGACTCAAGAGGCGGGGTGGCAAGAAGAGCTGATGCTCCTGAGTCCTCTGTGCTGGGTTCAAGTGCAGACTCAATGACACTCAACTTGTGGGGCCCTAAGCAAAACACTTTCCCTCTCAGATCTTTGGTTTTTTTACAGTAGAGATTCCAGTGTGATGTGACAGGAAAGTATTTTGTATGCTCTGTGAAACAGTGAATGTGTGGAAGCTATCCTAATGAGAGTTGCATGTGTGTGTACGCTCAGTCATGTCTGACTGACTCTTTCCGACCCCCCAGGACTGTAGTCCACCAGGCTCCTCTGTCCATGGGATTCTCCAGGCAAGAGTACTGAGTGGGTTGCCATGTCTTCTTCCAGGGGATCTTCCTGCCCCCAGAGATCAGACTTGCATCTCCTACAGCTCCTGCACTGGCAGGCAGACTTTTTACCACTTAAGCCCCTTGGGAAGCCCATCGTGAGAGTTACTTATCATTAAAGCCCCAGACAGCTCACCTGTGGAATCAATTTTCTGAGAGTGAGGAGGAGCATCCCATCAAGAGTGAGAAGGAGCATCCCATCCATCAGGAAATTGCGCTATGTATCCATGCTGGTGTGAGGACTGTGAGACAGGACCTGGAATACCCTGGGCAACCCAGGTGAGCTCTCCAGGGTCATGAGCTACAGATGGTGGCACCGAGTCTGTTGCTGTGTGGTGGTGCTGAGCTGGGGCTGCCTTGTCCTGGCTTGTAAGATCCACCCCTAAACATTCAGGGGCTTTGCAGGTGGTCGTTAAACTTTGGCATCCTGGTGTCAGCCAGGGTGGAAATGACAAAAGGTGCAAACCGTGGATTTTCCCCCATATAGCTGGTTTACTAGCACAGCTCTCTCTGTTGGTCCACAGTGTGAGCTACAAGGACTGACTTCAGAGAGTGGCTAGAAATTTTGATTTAGGAGACCCCTCACCTGGGGCACGCTCCTGGAGAGACATTGGATATTTCGCTTAATCCTTTTAATAACCTTATGGTAGTAGGATGTATGAACCCTGTTTTGCAGAAGATTAAAGAGATTTTAGGTAACTTGCCTACAGCCACAAAGACAGTGAATGATGAATTCAGATTCAAAGCTTGCTGGACTTGGACCCACAGAGAACAAACTGAGGGTTGCCAGGTACAAGAGTGCGGGGAAGAGACAGGGAGTTTGGGATCGACATGTACACTCTGCTGTGTTTAAAACAGATGAAAAAAACTATATAGCACAGGGAACTCTGCTCAACGTTACGTGGCAGCCTGGATGGGGGGGCGATTAGGGAAGAATGGACACATGGATGTGTGTGGCTGAGTCCTTTTGCTGTCCACTTGAAACTATCACAATATTGTCAACTGGCTATACTCCAATATAAAATTAAAAGTTAAAAAAATAAAACTGATAAATCTAGGGAAAAAAACCCAAAGCTTACTGTATCTGGCTCCAACGTCCATGCCCCTTCTACAGCATCACCTCATCTTCCACGTGGACTGTGGGGGGTGGGGAGTGCATGGGATCAGCACTTGGTTAATTTCAGGGATGAGGGTACAGAGACCTTCCATGATCGGAACTTGCAATATCTACGTTTTACTCTGTGCCTCGCCCCTCTTTGAGAGGAGTGGCCATAGGAAAACTGAGGCTACAGCTGGGGTCCAGTGGGTTTAATATGAAAGTCAAGATTAACATGCCGGAGAAGCATCCTTCTCAGAAGGGCAGAGCACGGCAGTGTTGCCAGGAATGATGGATGATGAGAGCGAAGTGCCAGAGGCCCCACTTTGGGTACAGTTTAAGGACAAAACAACTTCTGGGGGCATCTGCGGTAGACATGCATATAGCCGGGTTTAGGACAGAACAGATCAACTCATCTGGCTCTTAATGATAAAGCCACAGAACTCCATTTCTCTGCGGGGGCTGAAAGACAAATGTTTGCCTGTGGGCGAGGCCCAGAGATCAGGAAACTGCCAGAAATGGACCCTGAATGAAATCTAGCTGGATTTACTGTGGGCGTGGTGACCATTACTGGGTGTATTTTCCAGAACCATCAAGATTTCAAATTATTTGCCTGTTGAACTCATACATTATTAAAAGTCCCAGAAATCCCAGTAGGTGTCTGAGCCTCACATCTCAGGCTTCAGGCGGCGGAAAGATATTTGTTTTCTCGAGCACGTGCCTTGAGCTTTGGCCCCAGAGGCTGCCACATAAGAGCTGGTGCTAGTTTTCATTTACGGAGGAAAAGCTGGGGTGCAGGGTGGGGATGGGAATTTGTTGTTATTTTACCCTAAAATATATATGGCTCATCGTTGTTGGTTTTTTGTGGGGGTTTTTGGACTTGTTTGCTAGCTTGCTTTCAATTTTATCCTTCAAGGTGGTTTAGTGGGAGCAGGGGAATGTCTTTTTTTAATGGGAACGTTCACTGCTATTTAGAAACCACCACTAGTTCTCAAGGCAGAGGGCAAGAGTCACATTTCTGCACAGGGTCCCTGGGATCAATGAGCAAGTTCAGCTACCAGAATGGACTTGGCTGAAAGAGAAGTACTGGTCAGAGATGGTCTGAATATAGGAAGGGAACATCAAGGTCTTTTTACTTGATGCCACTTCAGTCGATATAATCCTCCCAGCAGCCAGCCAAGGAAGCCACTGTCGTCCCTACTTCAGAGGGGAGGCACCTAAAGCTCAGAGGGCCGTGGATGTGCCTCCCCGTCCCAAGTCGATGGGACGTGGCTGCACTGGGAGTTGGACCCACTGATCCAGTTTTTTTCTTGACCCCAGAGAGCGGGTGGTACTCTGCCCAACGCTTCCGTGGTGTTGAGACAGTACTATGTCCTGATGCGTGTGCTGTGTTTTGACCCTCAGACGCTCATCGTGAAGAAACCTGACATCCAGCAGATAGATGAACCCTCCCAAATTCTACCAAGCCAGCGACATGGCAGACATGACCTTCCTGAATGAGGCCAGCGTCCTGGACTATCTGCGTCGATGCTACGTCAACACGAGGATCTATGTAAGTGTCAGGGCCGGTGAGGAGGAGGGGGTGGCTGCAGTTCTTCGGCCTCTCTCCTCCCCAGCAACCCATGGGTGTTATGTCTGGGACAAGGGCAGAGGGACCATGCTTTTGACGGATCAGAACTTCCACCTCGAGGCTTTGGCACCTCAGTGATGGTACGATCTCTGTGGGCAGCTGACACACCCTTTGCTGAGGCTGTCATCCAGAAGTGCTCCTCCTGACCCCATCCCAGCAAACCCTCCAATCAAATCATTTCCCCCAGTGACGTCATACGGCTTCATTAAACGTCTTTCCCTGTCCGCCCATTCATCCTCCATCCATCCATTCACCTCTCCTTTCCCACCATTCCTCCATCTTTCATTTCTCCCTTCCTTCTATCCATCCATCCAACCATTCATTCATTCAACAAGTACTTTGCTAGGATCAGTACAGTGAGTTACCATCAGTCCCTTAACTATCTTAGAAATCCTAAGACTCCCCAGAGGTACTAGAGGCTAAACTCAAAATTGGGATATAAGGAAGTTTATGTGTCTGCTTCTCCAGATGTCTTTACTAGAAAGGAAAGAGGCAATCTGGTAGGACTGGGTGAGCTGGGGCCCCACTTCAAGGTCAGGGGACTTCCCTTCCCTGGGTTTTGGTGACAGTCAAGAGAGCTGCCGCTTGCTTCTTCCCCTTGCCCTATTTCAATACTGTTTCAGTTCCAGATTCAGACCTTCGGCAGCACCAGAGCTATAGGTGGTGCCGGAGGATCTCTGGAAAGCTCTTGGGGTCATTTGCTGGGGCCACAGGCTGGTGGGGCATCACTGGATTTCACTCTGGGAAGAGCCACGACCACAGCCTGGCGGGGGAAATGTCTGTGTGGGCTCAAGGCCAAGCTCAGGGCCTGGGCTTGCTCAGAGCCCCCCTGCAGCTGAGCCCTTGCTCCCAAGGGTGGCCACACGCCGATCCTGGGCTAAGAGACTGCAGGCTCTGTGGAGAGTGGCCTGAGGGACCAGGGTAGGAGTCTCCTCTTAAATCCAAACACCTCAGTTGAACCACTGACTGAAAACCTGGGGTAGGCAGGGCAGCCGCCCCCTCGTGTCCCTCCTGCAAGGCTGGTGGGGGACCTCTCCTTTTCATTCTGGCCCAAACAGGGACAGAAGTCGCTTCTGGTTTGCTGCCTCTGCCCCACCCCTACTCCCAAGACAGGGGGAAAGAGCGTCACGGTGGCTGGATCCCGGATGAGACACAGTGCGTCGCCCTCTTACGGCTTTACGTGGGTTCTCTGCCTCTTCTCTTTGCTCCCTTCTTTGGGTTGCTTTCTATTTAATAAGGTTCATTTTAAAAATGCAACATAATGCAGCTCTGCTAAGGAGAAGCTGGGGGTGTGTATCCCCACTTGGACCAAAATGGAAACTTTTCAAGTTGACATGAAAAGAGGCAGAGAGTGGAGGCACAAGAGGTCAGTGTGACTGTCCACCCATGGATTTGGCCATTTTCTGTCCTCACCTATTCTGCCTTCAAATAATTTCTTTCACTACTACATTGGTTTTTCTGATTTTTTTTTAATGGGATGATTTCCTGAAAAAATTGCCATAGGGTAAAAGAGTATGTTCTTAAGAGTAGACCAATCCCTGTTGCCCACCAGCTGGCGGATTGTGTCCATGAAGTAAGAACTCCATGAACTGTCATGGAAAACCTCTCCCATGAAGTAAATCCAAAAATCAAGATATAAAAGAGTATGATGTATCATTTCTATGTGAAACTAAACTACGACAGAAATGAACATGTCTACAAAACAGAAACCAACTCACATAGAGGACAGACTTCTAGTTGCCAAAGGGGATGGGTACAGGGTGGGATAGGGAAGGAGCAGGACTTGGGGATCAGCACCTGCAAGCTATTATCTATAGGATGGGTAAACAACTTGTTTCTACTGGACAGTATAGATAACCATATTCAATATTCTGTGATAACCATAATGGAAAAGATGATGGAAAAGAATATATATGTGTAACTGAATCACTTTGTCATTCATCAGAAATGAACACAACATTGTAAATCAACCATACTTCAAAAAAGCTTTTTTCCGTTAAAAAAATAATCAGTATCATAGAAAACAATTGTTTGCTTTAAGAACAAGGTGAGGGGACAAGAACATATCTCTGGGTTTGTTTGTATACTGTGAGAAAGGGATATTAGAAACCAACACAGTGCTTCCTTCTGGGAGGAAGGGGCAGGCGCTGAGCAGCTGGGGGACTTTTTGCTGCATATTTGTCCATAGAAACGATTATGTATCAAGTCAGATACTGGGGTTGGCCAAAAAGATCGTACTGGTTTTTCCGTCGGATGTTACCAAAAAACCCTAAAGAAATTTTGGCCAACCTAATAATTAAACCAAAAGAAAATGAAACAGATACATCATTAAAAAGAAACCTGGTTTTGCCTACTGGATAAAGACTCAGACATAGATTCTGCCCTCAGAGAGAGCATCACGGAATCTTTCCAGGCTGGCAGGATGCCCCAGCCAGGATGCTCTACGATGGGTCGGGATCCAGAGGGAAGAGGGTGTCAGGAGAAGGGCCAGCTAATCCTCTTCCTTTCCTCTCACCAGACCTACTCGGGCTTGTTCTGCATGACACTCAGTCCCTACTGGTGGCTGCCCATCCACGGGGCCCACGGGGCCAACATGTAGAAAGGCAAGAAGCATGCACGGAGATACCGCCCCACCCCTTCTCCATCTCGGATAGCACCCACCAGACAGGCTCATGGACACGTGTGGGGGTGAGGATAGGAGGGGCCACCGGGGCAGTCACAGCGGGGCAAGGAAAATCCTTTTGCTGCTGCGGCTCCAAATGCATAAGACCCCCGTGCTACCCAGGCCCAACCTTGATCCCTCATCACCTACTGAAGATTTTTTTTTTTCAATATTGCTCGGTGAGTGCACTTGCTAAGTACCAACCCTACCTCACATCCCATCTCATTTAAGCATCACAAAAACATGGGATAACAAGCGAAATAATGTCTAGAACTCAAGTCAACCCTTAACCATTCCCTATGCCATCTTCGCCGTATAGTACAAAGTGATTTTTATTAATGCTACTATTTATCTTTATGTTGCTTATGACTAGGCGGTTTTCTGGGATGGGGCTGGTAAATTCTTGGGCCCTTCGGCAAGGATGTGGGCTGCAGCAGCAGGCGTGTAGCCTTGGACCTGATGGGATCCTAGCTCTTCTTGGTCTGCGGGCCACTGTGGCAACGCTGCAAGCTGGGCAGGATGCAGGGAGATGCAGGCGGCACAGCTAGGGTGATGCCAAATGTTGAGTTTCTAAGTGTTTTCTAATTACATCTTCCTGTTGACAGGTTCCTCCCTACAGAGCGTGAAAATCAATCTATGCTAATCACATAAGTGTCCCTCCTGCCTCTCAGTCTATAGACATGTAATTAGGCCTGTGTCTTACACATGTAATTAAGCCTTCTTATAATTAATTGGGGGGACTTTGTATGGAAACCTGCAGGCTGCGAACGAGAGGGCTTGGCAGGGTAAGGCTGCATCTGCTGAACTGAGTTGGGTGAGGGGTTTCGGGGCCCAAGGCCCCTCCTGCCCCACCCTGTCTGCCCAGATGGCTGGGATGTGAAGGCACCCAGCCTGGACCTTTCACCGCTCTGCCTCTCTGCAGCCACTCCCCTCTCTGCCCTTCACTTGTCTGCTCCCGCTCTCCACCTGCAGTGGAGAATCTGGTGCTGGCAAGACCGAGAACACGAAGAAAGTCATCCAGTACCTTGGCGACATCGGAGGAACTGGCAAACAGTCCTCGAATGGGAAGGTAGGGCCGTCTGGGGACACTTGGGGCCTCTGGGTCCACACAGCAGAGCTCTGTGACCCTCACAGCTGCTCTCTGAGTTCGGGCCACTTTACAGATGAGATGGTAGCTGAGAGATAAGCAACTTGGGCAGAGTCCCATAGAGAGAAGGTGGCTGCAGACCCAGATCTGACCCACTGGACGGACTCTGATGCCCCAGGCCACGTCTGCCCCTAGAAGTGCTGTGCCAGAGCCCCTTGTGCTTGGCAGGGGAGAGAGGGGACCTCCAGCTCCTGGTTAAGCTGCTTCTGCAGGCCCTGGCAGCCCCACGGCTCAGGGAGCACTAGGTGGGCCAGTGGCAACTGTAAAAAGCCAACAGAGAGGAAAGGAAGACTTTGGAGGAGCACCAGGGGTGCCCAAGGAAGGGTTTCAAGGTTCACATAGGAGTCTCTCCACCAAGAGCAAAGGAAAGAAACAGCAGCTAAGAATCAAGGCCTGTCATCTGGCAGGGGGGCTCCGGCAGGGGCTCAGGCAGTGGCCCTCCTCCCAGGTCCCCTCCAGTCCCGCTTTCCCCGCCTCCCCAAGGCCGTGCCCCTCCTGGGTTCCTGGCACATATACCGCTGTCATTTGAACACCCTGGCTTCCCAGGCAGCAGCCGACAGGCCAGCCCACCTTGTGTTTCTCTCTGGGTCAGGGGTCCCTGGAAGATCCAATCATCCAGGCAACCCTGTGCTGGAGGCACCAGAAACAACAGCTCCTCCTGCTTCATCAGTGTGATGGCGGCAGGGGGTGGCCCCAGGGTGGCGGGACAGGCTTTACCACCCCACCCCAAGCGAGGAGATCAGGGCTGACTGACACTCACCAATGGGATGACCCAAGCCCTGGCATCTCCTTCCCAGAGATTGTTATCAGTCAGGAACTTCCCTGGCGGTCCAGCGGTTAAGACGCCACACTGCCAATGCAGGGGCCACAGGATCAATCCCTGGTCGGGGAGCTAAGACCCCCCCCACAAGTCGTGTGGCATGACCCAAAAGTATTAATAAATAAAGTGGTTCATAATAAACAATGCTTTAAAAAGCAAACAAAAAGAGTACAGTTCAGTATTTAAATCCAGGGGCTTGAGCGCAGAGAAGTGGGCACACGGTGATGGAAGGACCAAGAAGTCAAAACAGGAACTCAGAGATCGCAGCTGCTGGAGGCTGATCCCCACACCCCACCCAGGCGCCCCAGGGCTGGCGGGATGCGCTGGTGGCCCTGAAGCCTGTCTGGTGGGAGCTGGGTCGTGGATGGAGCTCAGTAGATCTGTTGCGCCTTTCCCTGCTGACCTCCTATCTCCTGCTGGGGCCTCTCACTGCCTGGGGAAGAGAGCTGGGCGGGGAGGAGGTGAGGATAAAACGTGGTGGAGATACCGAGACTCCTGTTCCAGGAGTTTGTACTTGACTGATCCGGTGTCTCTCCATAAGAAGGCATGGCACAGCGCCCTCTATGTGTCGGTCAGCTCAGTTGCTCAGTCGTGTCTGACTCTGACCCCATGGACTGCAGCATGCCAGGCCTCCCTGTCCATTGCCAACCCCCGGAGCTTACACAAACTCGTGCCCATTGAATCGGTGATGCCAACCAACCATCTCATCCTCTGTCGTCCCCTTTCTCCTCCTGCCTTCAATCTTTCCCAGCGTCAGGGTCTTTTCTAATGAGTCGGTTCTTTGTATCAGGTGGCCAAAGTATTGGAGTTTCAGCTTCAGCATCAGTCCTTCCAGTGAATATTCAGGACTGACAACTCCCACCACGCCTGCCTAGGGTGGAATTCCAGAGAGTTCTAGCCTCTCCTGCAAGGCACCCCTCTGCTCCATCAGATGCCCCAAAACTGCAGGCTACCCCTAGACCCTAGGTTTAGCTCCAAGACCTGTCCACTTCCTTCTCTGCCTGTCCAAGTGGGAAATCCACAACTCCACAGACAGCCACGTCTGGCCCAGTCACCTTCCTGCAGTGCCCTTAGAATTCGGGACGGGGGGCGGGAGGGCAGGGAGGGTCGATGAGTGACCGCAGCCAGTGAGTGACCGGGTGGCAAGCTTGGTCTGGAGTGCCACATGTGCTCCCTCTTGGCCCTCCCTGCCCAGGGCAAGTTCATCCAGATCCACTTTGGAACTATGGGCAAGCTGGCAGGAGCTGACGTCGAGAGCTGTGACTCAGGCTTTTTTCAGAGGGTTCTTGGGGGCAGGACCAGCTACCGTTAGGGGTGCAGCGCACAGTGAAAGCACGGGCCCATTGTTTCAAAAGTACTGAGAATTTCCAAACAGCAGCAGAGGGACTCAAGCGTGGGGCCCTGCTGAGCACAGCCTGGATCACATGCAGGGGGTCAGCCCTACTCCCAGGCCCCCCACCCTCAGGAGCCAGCCCCCTGCCCCGGCCAAGGGTCGAGGGGAGAGGGAAGAGGACCCATGCCTGGACGTGGCACTGGGCTTTATGGGGAGGGGAGCCCTGCGCGCCACGGAGAATGGGTGGAACTCATGGGCACACTGGCTCCTTCTGTTCCAGGTCTCTTGGAGAAATCTCGCGTCATCTCACAGCAAGCAGACGAAAGGAGGCCGCATCTAACAGGGAGCCTGAGCTTGTCGGTAAAGGTCCTCACGCCTCTCTCATCGTCTCTTTACTGCTTCCCCACTATTTCCGATAACGAAAGAATTCCCTGTGCGTGGAAGGGTTCTGTGGTTCTACACAAATCTGTTTAGTTGAGAATTATGTGAAGAGGTTACAGGGAAGTTTCTCGAAGTTCTACTCACACCCACCTTCACAACAGCCTATGAGGCTTCACACCACTGCTGGCCCATTTCACAGATGGGGCTTTGAGATGCCATGGTTGAGATACAGACCTAGGGTATAGGATTTTAGATCCACCTGCCTTCTCCCCTGACTCCTTGGCTGGGTTTCTCAAGTGACTCAGCGGTAAAGAATCTGCCTGCCAATTCAGGAGACACAGAAAATGCAAGTTCAATCCCTGGGTTGGGAAGATCCCCTGGAAAAACAAATGGCCAGCCCACTCCAGTCTTTTTGCCTGGAAAATCCCATGGACAGAGGAGCCTGACAGGCTACAGTCCATGGGGTTGCAAAGAGTCAAACACGACTGAGCAGCTGAGCACACGTGCATGCCTTTCATATCTTGGTCAGACAGCAGCCGAGAGGTCAGCCCAGGACCACTGCATGTGGACGTAGTCCTGTGCAGCGTTCAGCAAGCAGACTGCATTCATGCCCTCAGTTGGATGCCCTTGTGCAGGCAACAACCTACTCAACTGTCCATGGCAGACCTGCTCAGAATCTAAGGTCAAGAGAGAGATGAAGACTTGGTCTTCCACATACACACCTCTTTTCTCAGCCAGAGACAAGGGCATTGAATACCACCCCTACCCACACACATGGGTTTTATTTGTGTTGGAAACAGTGTATTTTTTAATTAATATATGCTATTTTGAAATTGGAAGGTGTCACATAAAAACCAAACTTCTGGTTTCTCTGGAATAGCAGGACATCTGGTAGGCATGGCCTTCCCTGGCATGTGGCACAAGTCAGGGAAGTTGAGTGGTGGTGGGCCCTTCGGATGGAGTGCAAGCTCTCCTGTTTACCACACTCCCCACCAAGCCCTACTGCCTTGCTGACCCTGGAGCAGAGTGGCAGGCACCATTCATCTTCCTTCTTGGGCTGTAGTTTTTCTCAACAGTAGAGAGAAAAAGAAAGGACAGTATGTCTTGCACCCGTGTCTCTTCCAAAAGTGAAAAAGACAGAACAAGACAGGCACATATTTGAAGAAAAATAGAAGCGAGCGTATTTCTTTGTAAAAGTGACAACATCCCAGGCATACTACATACAAGTGATGATCACTGCCTGCTGCAGTCTTTGGGTTACCTTCTGCCTTTGAGCATGACCTGCTCTTTACAGGAGAGAGAATGGAGAAAGATATGCATTCATTTATTCCAGAAAACATCTACTAGTTATCTACTAGGTACCAGGTCTTGGACCAAGTGACAAAGGGCACAGCCACATTCCTGAGACCCTCCTGTCACTCCGAAGTCCCTCACGTGCCTCATTCAAGCCCCTCGATGAGTCCAGGCGACCTCAAGGGGCACGGAGCACGTTGTATTCAGCTCTGTAACCGCCACAATGACACCATCGTACCTGGCACAGGGGAGGCATTTAGAGACACAGGTTAAAAATGAAAAAGAAGGGACTTCTCTGGCATTCCAGTGGTTAAGACTGCCTCCCAATGCAGAGGGTGTGAATTTGATCCCTGGTCAGGGAGCTAAGATCCTGTATGCCTCAGGGCCAGAAAGACAAAACATAAAACAGAAGCGATATTGTGACACATTCAACAAAGGACTGAAAACTGGTCCACATCAAAAAAATTAAAACTAAAAAGAAGGAAACCATGTGTCACCAGCCCACTAACCTGCTTTCTTGCAGAAAGCCTGCTGCTGGTCCCCAATCCGAAGGAGTACCACCGGGTAAGCTAGGGCGTCACTGTGGTGGGTAACAGGGACGATGGGGAGGAGCTACAGACGTGAGTCGGTGGGCATAGCCAGCAAAAGACGGGGAAGCTCTGGGGCCCTGCAGGCACTGCCATCTGAACTGGGTGGGGCAGGGTCAGAGGGGACACGCAGAGTCGCCAGGCAGCAGCCTGGATTCTCCTGTGGAGATTGCTGGGGCTGCAGCCGATGTTTCCCCCAAACCTGTCGTAGACAGCAGCGTTTCTCTCTGCAGAGTTGAACTATTAGCTAGACAGGGACTTGCGGAGCGGTCTACTCCACATTTCTCCTCCTCCCCAGCCCAGCGAGACGTCACCTTTAGTCCCGCCAGTTCCCACGGCACCTCTCTCTCCTCTTCTGTGACGCTGAGCACCTGGGGCTTCTGTTAGAATACTGTGTAACTCTTTCTTTTTTGACAAAAGAATCAAATCCTGATGCATCTTTGCCTTCCCCTTCTCTCAGGACCGAGCAAGGAGCCTGTACAGTAATAATAGTGGGGATTATAACACTATTTCCCCTTTGTTCCTATCACTCTGGATTATCTTTATGAC
Organism: Neotragus pygmaeus; assembly: GCA_006410875.1. Taxonomy (NCBI): domain Eukaryota; kingdom Metazoa; phylum Chordata; class Mammalia; order Artiodactyla; family Bovidae; genus Neotragus; species Neotragus pygmaeus. The sequence continues at coordinate 17,680 of SJYV01043838.1, forward strand.
CACCTACAGGCCCCATTTTGCAGATGCCTACACTGAGGCCAGAAGGCTAAATGAATACAAGGACCGCCTTGCAGAGCATCTGGCCTGGGCTCCTTAGAGGAAAGACTCACCCTGGTCAGGGTCAGTCTGGCCCATTGGTGCCACCTCATGGTGGCCTCCACTCTGAGGAACAGGAAGCCAGGAGCTCCTTGGTGTTGCTCCTCCCCTGGGGGCCTTGCAGGAAGTCTTTGATGTGCTGGGTTTCAGCGCCGGGAAGATGGGCGTGTATAAGCTAACTGGGGGGCATCACGCACTTCGGCAACGCGCAGTTCAGGCAGAAGGCCAGAGAGGAGCAGGCTGAGGTGGGCACCCCAGAGGGTAGGCGCAGGTGGGGGGCTGTGCGGGGAGGGGGTGGCCAGCAGCGGGGGCAGGAGAGGCTCGGGACTGTCCAGGGCTTNTAGAGAAGAGAATGCTACCTTGTATTCTTGCATGGAGAATTCCATGGACAGAGGTGCCTGGCGGCCTACAGTCCAGGGGTTTCCCAGGTGGCACTAGTGGTAAAGAACCCACCTTCCAATGCAGGAGACATAACAGAGACTGATTCAGTTACTGGGCGGGGAAGATCCCCTGGGGGAGGCCATGGCAATCAACTCCAGTATCCTTGCGTGGAGAATCCCATGGACAGGGGAGCCTGTTGGGCTACAGTTCACAAGATCACATAGAGTTGGACACAACTGAAATGACTTAGCAAGCATGCCAGGAAATAGATTCAGAGTGAACAGATCTTAAGGACAGCTGAGTTGACCTTTGTACCCCTGAATATGCTGTATTTTGTATCACAAGAATACAGAAAATTTCACCGTCTTCTGAATATGCTTTATTTCCTTGGAACTGTCTTCTGGTCCAACAGTTATTTACTAGAATCTAAAGAGATTAACAGTTCTATGAAGACCTACAAGACTTTCTAGAACTAACACTCCAAAAAGATGTCCTTTTCATTACAGAGGACTGGAATGCAAAAGTAGGAAGTCAAAAGATACCAGGAGTAACAGGCAAATTTGCCCTTGGAACACAGAATTGAAGCAAGTCAAAGACTAACAAGTTTTGCCAAAAGAACGTACTACACCCTATTCCAACAACACAAGAGAAGACTCTACATAGACATCATCAGATGGTCAACACCGAGTTCAGATTGATTTTATTCTTAGTAGCCAAAGATGGAGAAGCTCCATACAGTCAGAAAAAACAAGACTGGGAGCTGACTGTGGCTCAAATCGTGAACTCCTTATTGCCAAATTCAGACTCAAATTGAAGAAAGTGGGGAAAATGACTAGACCATTCAGTTATGACCTAAATCAAATCCCTTGCTATTATACAGTGGAAGTGGGAAATACATTCGAGGAATTAGATGTGATAGAGTTCCTGAAGAACTATGGATGGAGGTTCANCGTCTTGCCCCTACCCCTTCCCTCTCCACTCTGGTAGCCACTAGTTTGTTCTCCGGATCTGCGAGTCTGCTTCGTTTAGGTTATACTCACTAGTTTGCTATATTAGATTTCACATACAAGTGGTCTTTAGCCGTCTAACTTATTGCATTGACCATAATGACCTTCCAGTCCTCCCACACGGCTGCAGATGGCAAAATTTCGTTCTTTTTCATGGCTGCATAGTATTCCGTTGTATATCTCTGGCACAGCTTCAGACCCCAGTATTCTCGATGGCAACATGGGCGGTCTCCCCTTCTCTCCCCATAACCCCTTCTCTAAACACAACAGACAGAGGCTGGGGTTCTCCGGGGCAGGGCACCATCTTTCACTCCCCTGCTTTTTCTTTCTCTGCTCAGTGGCCGACAAAGTTGCCCACCTCATGGGTCTCAACTTCAGGGAGCTCCAGAAGGGCGTCACCAGGCCGCAGGTCAAAGTAAGCGATGAGTTTGTGCAGAAGGGCCAGAACATGGAGCAGTGCCAGAACTCTATCGGGATCCTGGGCAAGACCATGTACAACAAGATGTTCAAATGGCTGGTGGTCAGGATCAATGAGACCTCGGACGCCAAGATGCAGAGGGGGTTCTTCACTGGGATGCTAGACGCTGCCGGCTTCAAGATCTTTGAGGGGTGTCTGGCCTCACTCTGCCATAGCCACCCTCCTTTGATAACAGCCTTTTCACCAAGGTTCTCTCGCTTCTCACCTTCGACCTGAGGCCAGCCGGTCTCAGTCTGCTCCTGACTCTCCAGTTTCTGGCCTCCAGAAAGTTCCATCTTCATGTATTGGCGCCAAGTCACAACAGGTAGAATGAGCGGTGTGCTGGCTGGAGCCGGCCTGTCCCAGCTCACCAGAGCTGATTGGGGGAATTTTCAGGAATTCTGAGAGCTGGTCGACACCCTGTTGATAACATGTCCATGGTGCATTTACATGGTCAATACTACAAACCAGGAGCTTTTTTTTGAGAGAGAGAGAGCTGATTTATCAGCACAGCACTGGTGGTCCCTGTTTCTTGCCCAGACAAATGAGACTCAGGTCTCATCACAAGACGAGTGTTGTGGATGAGGAAGATTTTGCCTTCATGATTATGAGTCAGGAGACCCGGTTCTGGACTCGGGTTGGCCCAACCAGCTGTGTGGCCTTTGGACAGTGGCTCCCCCTCTCCGAGCCNACTCAGGTCTCATCACAAGATGAGTGTTGTGGATGAGGAAGATTTTGCCTTCATGATTATGAGTCAGGAGACCCGATTCTGGACTCGGGTTGGCCCAACCAGCTGTGTGGCCTTTGGACAGTGGCTCCCCCTCTCCGAGCCTCAGCTGTCTCAACTCTAAAATGAGCCGGCCGGAGGTGATGACCTCTAAGTTCACTCCAGCTCTGCTCTCCTATTATTCCAGGACTTCTGTTAGCCACAGCTGGCTTTTTAAAAAATAATTTAGCCCCATTTCTATCAGGCTTCCCTAGTGGCTCAGCTGGTAAAGAATTCACCGGTGATGCAGGAGATGCCCAGGAGATGCTCTTCCTGGGTCAGGAAGAACACCTGGGAGGGGATAGGCTACCCACTCCAGGATTCTTGGGCGTCCCAGTGGCTCAGCTGGTAAAGAACGCTCCTGCAGTGCGGGAGATGTGGGTTCGATCCTTGGGTTGGGAAGATCCCCTGGAGAAGGGAAGGGCTACCCACTCCAGTATTCTGGCCTGGAGAATTCCACGGTCTGCATAGTCCATGGGGTTGCAAAGAGTCGGACGCAACCCAGTGACTTTCACTTTCACTTTCAATTTCTCTCGGGATCTAGAAGGCTAATTTGGCTGCTGTCTACAATAGAATCATTTAATTCCATGGGTGGAAAGGGCCTTAGACAGAGTCTCAAACTGTGCTGCCTGGAGTCCTGGGCAGCTGCCGATGGCCAGCCGGGTGGGGCTGGAAAGGGAGGAAAGCGCCTGCGCCAACAGCGGGGTGTGTGCAGTAGACAAACAGGGCTGGACTCCCAGCTCCGTCACTTCCAGGTCCTCATCTTTAATGGGGTCACCGATCATTCTTGCAGATACAGCTAAGCCAGCATCTGACACACGTACATGCTCGATGCAGGTGACTCTAATCACAACGGCCCCTCTCCTCTGACCCGTTTTTCATAAGAGCCTTTCGTGTGGGCTTTCATTCAGAGCAAGCAGTCTCCGGTTTAAAAAACAAACGAATAAAAAGGCTTGCAAATCCCTCAGTTATCATCAAGGAAGCCAGGGGTCTTCAAAGGGAGGCTTTCCTCCCTGGAAAAGTCACCACAAACAGGCTGTGGGGACTTTCCTGTGGTCCAGTGTGTGCTGTGAGAGGGTCTAGTTAAGATTCTGTGTCCAGCTGTCACAGAACCCGAAAGGCCCTCATGCTTGAGCTTTGGGAACAAGCACGGCCCTCCTCTAGGAGTCTGCCTCAGAAATCCAGACCTTCCATGGGAGAGCGCTACTAAGGGCATTTGTGAGCTCCTTTTTTCTGGTGGGAAGAAACCTAGAACCACATGATGCCCCGGGTTGCCAGGAATGTCCCTGAGAAGGAGGAGCAGATAAAAGAGAATTAAACGTGGGGAAGACAGGGGTCACTGATGTCACCATTTTTCTGAGAGTCAAGCCTGCTTGGCACCTGGGGTTAGCATCTGGGGAGCTGTGTGGCACCCCAGAGCTGTCAGTCTTGCCTTCTCTTGGACCTGATGAATTCTAGCCTCTTTCAAGTCTATATGGCCATGGCATTTGAAGACCATGGAAAACCAGACCATGCTCAGAGGTGCTGCCCAGTCCTGCGTCCTGGCTGGCCACATCGGGTGTGGGGCCCCCTCCCACCAACCCCAGGCCAGCGCCAGTCACCTCGCTGGTCCCTCTAATTCCATCCACTCCTCTTTCCTTCCAGCCCATGGGCATCTTCTCCATCTTCCCCAAGGCCACAAATGCCACATTCAAGGCAGCCCTGTACAACAGCCACCTGGGTAAGTCCAGCAACTTCCTAAGCCCAAGGGGCACAAGAGCAAGGGGCCCAAGGCCCACTTCGAGCTTGTCCACCATGCAGGCACCGTGAATACCTCCCCCGGGGGGCCACCTCCTCCTCCCACACATGGAAGTCCATCCCGCCATGCCCTCCCTGAGGCTTCCTGACTTCTGCTAACATGGCCATCATCTAACAGGGTGACCAGCTGATTGAAATGGCCTCCCACTCCTACTTCCTCCTCACTTCTCTCTCTGGGAGTTCCAAA